>CM037639.1:21385591-21422362 GCA_015227895.2 Colaptes auratus | reverse complement strand
GGGGTTGGAACTGGATGAAGTTTAGGGTCTCTTCCAACCCAAAGCATTCTAAGAATGTATGCCTTGGGCAGCCAAGTCTAGCTGAGAGGCATCCCTGCCCACTGCAGGGGGGGGTGGGGTAGATGATCTCTGAGGCCCCTTCCAGCCCAAGCCTATGATTCCATGCACTTCGCTTGGTGCTGCCTGGCCTCTGCGTGTCCCCGCAGCTGTGTCCTGCAGGCGGCAGGTTCTGCTCCCCGTGGCTCCTTCTCCTTCCCCCTGCCAGGCAGAGCCCAGTGACACAGCTGCTTCAACTTACTTTTTCTTTTGCCTTTCAATATTGGGAGTGGAAGTGTTGATCCTAAATAGAGTCACTGCTAATTGTATTTGTCACGGGAAGTTGGGAGAGGCTGACACAGATGAATAATGCAGCGGTGGAGGGGAGAATGGTGGTGAATTAAGGGGAGAGAAGAAGCTGTTGAACTGTGTCACATGCTTAATGAAAACACTTTAATGACATCCATTCTCCTGCCTTCCAGCTAGGGAAAACACCTCAAGCTGCAGAGAAAAACACAGTAATGAGGCACTCCACGGCAGAGGAGTTGAAAGGGTTTCAAAATCTGGATTTTTTTTTGTTATTATTGTTTTTAGGGTTTGTGAGTGTTGGGGCAGAACAGAAGATGCACATCTGCAATCTATCCAAAGAGGGGGAAATAAAACCCCAAAGGCTTGTGAGAAAAATCCACCTTCTGGCCGTTTAGAGCTGCCTGGGGTTTATGTAAGCTTTGCCTCTCTGGAAAAGGCTTAAGCGGGTTTTGCTGACTCACTTTGGCATGCAGCTTACTGGGAGGAAGGTGGGGCCATGGGCACATGCTTGGAGTCAGCCAGGGACAGAAAATTAAGAGGCAACTGATGAGGCTACCTGCAGGCCAGCAGCCAGTCCCAAGGGAAGCAAATCATCCACAGGAGCTGTCGAGCTGAAAGCTGAGGTGAAATGTTCTTCTCAGAGCAGTTTAGCGATGCAAATGCATGAAGGCTGGGGGGTTGCTACATTTCTTCCTTTAAACAGGAAAAGAACACCCCAAAAGGCACATTTCAAGGCTTTGGGGATTTCCTTGGCGTCCTCAGAGTCCATTGCATGTGGCTATGTCTGGGCTGAAGGGGACCTGTGGCTGTGGCTGAGTAGGGCATGGTGAAAATGCAGCAAGAGAAGTGTGGTCAGCAGGGCCAGGGAGGGCATTCTGACCCTCTGCTCCACTCTGCTGAGAGCACAGCTGCAGCTCTGGGGCCAGTTCTGGAGCCTCTGTGCCAGGAAGGCTCTGGAGGGCTGGAAGGTGTCCAGAGAAGGGCTACGAGGAGGAGCAGAGGGCTGGAGCTGTCCTGAGCCTGTCCTCACAGCAGAGCTGCTCCAGCCTTTGGATCATCTTTGTGGCCTCCTCTGGTCTCACTCTCTTGCCCTGCTGCCCACACTGCTCTGGCTGCAGCCCAGCACACAGCTGCCTCTGGCCTGCATGAGGGCACTGCTGGCTCCTGGGGAGCTGCTCAGCACCCAACACCCCCAGGGCTCTTTCTTCAGGGCTGCTGTCAACCCGCTCTGTCCCCAGCCTGGATTTGTGCCTGGGATTGGCCTGACCCAGCTGCAGGACCTTGCACTAGGACTTGTTGAACCTCATGCAGCTGGCTCTGGCCACTTCTCAAGCCTGACACCACCTGCAGCACTGCGTGCAGTTCTCCAGCATTCCCTTAATTATCCCTTAAAGCACTGCATGAAGAGGAAAGAGATCAAAGGCAACCTGCAAAGCCAAGTATTTTGGTGAGGCTTTTAAATTCATCTGAAGTGAGCTGAAGTTCACCCAGAAGGAAGGGGCCTGCAGCCCTGATTCTGGGGCTCTCTCTGATGCTGGTAAAATAGGTTCAAATGTTCCACTGCTTCAATTTGTCTCAAGCTCATCATCAGGTTTTGACCTAAATACAGTTAGGTGGTTTGTAAACCTCTTCTCTTCTGCAAGAAGTGTTTCTTTCTTTATTCTCTTCAGTTTTTCCCCAAAATGTCCAGCTTTGCCATGTTTTCTCCCATGGGTTTAGATCATGAGATCTGGAGAACACTCTCAGTGTTTGGGTACTGAAAGTGCCAGTCACTAATCCAGGTTCTGTTTCTCACCTGGGACTAAGGGTCAGCCCTGTGCTCTTTGTGCTCCTTAAGGATTGTTCCCAGCATCCTTTGGTCTTGAAACTTCTTTCTGGTTGTCAAAGCCAGATGAATAATTGTGTCCTCTCAGCTCTGCTTTGCTTGCCCTGCTGATGGCATCCTTCTGGGAGTCTCTTAAAACTGGAAGTACCCAGAGACCTACTTTCAAATGCCATTTGAATGTTTTTCAGGTCAAGGTAGTGGACCAGTGAAATTTGGGTACCAGACATGCCTTTGCTGGCTCTTAGGTATCAAAACCTCACAGCAGCCTTTCAGTGCCTGAAGGGGGCTACAGGAAAGCTGGGGAGGGACTTTTGACAAGGGCTTGTAGTGACAGAACAGGGAATGGATAGAAGCTTGAGGAGGGCAGATTTAGACTGGAGACTGGGAAGAAATTCTTTCCAGTGAGGGTGGTGAGACACTGGAACAGGTTGCCCAGGGAGGTTATGGATGTCCCTTCCCTAGAAGTGTTCAAGGCCAGGCTGGATGAGGCCTTGAGCTACCTGGGCTGGTGGGAGGTGTCCCTGCCCATGGCAGGGTGTTGGAACTGGATGAGCTTTAAGGTCCCTTCCAACCCATTCTATGAGTCTGTGAATATAAGGTGTCATGGTTTGCTTTCTGTGCTGTAGCAGTGGAGCTGGCAGCTTGTGAGTGATTCTGCAATGTCCTCAGTGCAGTGCATTGCCCCCAAGCCTGGGCTGGGCCTGGGAGCACAGCTCTGGCAGGTGCTGCAGGCTGGGATCATGCCTGCCTATCCCTGCGAGGCTAAAGGCATGGATAAGGTTGTCAGGAGCAATCAGCCCCTGCAGCATGCCAAGACTAGTTATTGAAGTCCTTATTCAGTCTCAGGCAGGGTCCCCAGCATCTGAATGCTCCCCTGCTGCCAGCAGGCAGCAGCAAAGCTAGTTAAGGGATGGCTGCTTAAGCTGCTGCAGCATTTCTGACAGACTCCAAGTGCCCATTCAGCTCCTTGTGTGCCCTCCTGTTATGTCAGCTTGCTCCAGCAGGGAGACTTGCTCCTTGCTCTGGTGATCAGAACATGGTGGTGCAGAGCAGCAGAATCAGAATCACAGAATCATTCAGGTTGGAAAAGACCCTGAGGTCACCAAGTCCAACCACTGGCCCTGCTCTGCAAGGGTCACCCCTAAACCATAGCCCCAAGCACCACATCCAAACCTCCTTTAAACACTTCCAGTGATGGTGACCCACCACCTCCCTGGGCAGCCAATCCCTGACCACTCTTGCTGGGAACAAATGTTTCCTACTCTCCAGTCTACCCCTGCCCTGCTGCAGCTTCAGGCCATTCCCTCTTCTTCTGTCACTCATTGCCTGGGAGAAGAGACCAGCACCAACCTCTCCATAACCTCTTTCAGGGAGCTGTAGACAGCCAGGAGGTCTCCCCTCAGTCTCCTCTGTTTCACACTAACCATCCCCAGCTCCTTCAGTCACTCCTCACAAGATTTCTTCTCCAGGCCCTTCCCAGCTTCCTTGCCCTCCTCTGCCCTGGCCCCAGCACCTCCACATCTCTCTGGCATTGAGCTGCCCAACCCTGGACACAACACTCCAGCTGGGGCCTCCCAGAGCTGAGTGCCAGGGGACAATCCCCTGCCTGCTCCTGCTGGACACAGCATTGCTGATCCCAGCCAGGAGGCCTTTGGCTTTCTTCTCCCCTCAGCTTTCTCTGTTTCAAACTAAACATCCCCAGCCCTGAGCCCCAGCAGCTCACAGCAGTGCTTGGTGTTAGCTGGTGTAGAGGAGGCTTTTGTTGTTGTTGTTTCATTGATTTCCTCTCCTTTGCCCTTTTGTTTGTGAGTCCCTCCGGTGCATGTCATCATTTAGACAGCTAATGTTGCGTGCCGGGGCGGCCGGGCCCCCATGGGAGCCGGCACAGTGATCTATCTGCAAATAAATGAGCTGTTGATCCAAAAGCACAGTTGCGGAGCTGGTGGTTGCTTAGCTGCAGGCGAGCTCTGCAGCGCTGGGTCTGCTGGAGGCAGCTTGCAGGAGACCCTTTGCTTCCCTTCCTTTCTGCTTTTACATAGGGCTGTGGCACTGGGGGGTGAAGCAGCTCCCTTCACACTGCTGTCTCTGACCTTTAGCATCCTGTTTGTTTGTATTCATCATCTGCTTTGCCTTGCAGTAGAGTAGAATTGACCAGGTTGGAAAAGACCTCTGAGATTATCAAGTTCAACCCAACACCATCTGATCAACTAAACCATGGCACCAAGTGCCTCATCCAGTCTCCTCTTAAGCACCTCCAGTGATGGTGGCTCCACCACCTCCCTGGGCAGCACATTCCAATGGGCAATCACTCTCTCTGTGGAGAACTTCTTCCTAACATCCAGCCTAAACCTCCCCTGGCACAGCTTGAGACTGTGTCCTCTTGTTCTGGTGCTGGCTGCCTGGGAGAAGAGACCAACCCCCACCTGGCTACAAGCTCCCTTCAGGGAGTTGGAGAGAGCAAGAAGGTCTCCCCTGAGCCTCCTCTTCTGCAGGCTAAGCAAGCCCAGCTCCCTCAGCCTCTCCTCCCAGGGCTGTGCTCCAGACCCCTCCCCAGCTTTCTTGCCCTTCTCTGGACACCTTCCAGCAGCTCAATATCTTTCCTAAACTGAGGGGCCCAGAACTGGACACAGGACTCAAGGTGTGGCCTGAGCAGTGCTGAGCACAGGGCAGAATGACCTCCCTGCCCCTGCTGGCCACACTGTTCCTGTGTTCACCCTTGCTCTGCTCTGCTGCCTCTCTTCGTGGTGGTTATTCCCCGGAGCAGGTTCTCCGTTCTCGCTGCTGGGCTGCGCTCTCTGGGGGCTGGAGTTGTGCCTTCCTCTGGCATCAAAACCTCTGTCATCTCCTGTTCATGATGTGGTTATGGAGACATCAGATCTGCCTCATAGGGACCCTCTGCTCTTCTGTTTGTTGCAGAGGAGTAGAGAAAAAGTGTGTAGGGTGTTGGGGGGTGTATTAAGAAGAATGTGATCAGCAGGTTGTGGGAGGTTCTTCTCCCTCTCTTCTCTGCATGAGTGAGACCATACCTGGAGTGTTGTGCCCAGTTCTGGGCTTTCCAGTTCAAGAGAGACAGGGATCTGCTGGAGAGAGTCCAAAAAGATGCTGAGAGACTGGAGCATCTCTCTGATAAGGAGAGGTTGAGACCTGGGGCTGTTCAGCCTGGAGAGGAGAAGTCTGAGAGGGGATCTGATCAATAGCTAAAGGGTGGGGAGCAAGAGGATGGGGCTGGGCTCTTTTCAGTGATAGGCCAAGGGGCAACATGCACCAACTAGAATGTTGGAGGTTTCACTTAAGGAAAACTTTACTGTGAGGGTGCTGGAGCCTGGAGCAGGCTGCCCAGAGAGATTGTGGAGTCTCCTTCCCTGGAGACTTTCCAAACCCACCTGGATGTGTTCCTCTGTGACCTGCTCTGGCAGGGGGTTGGATTTGATGATCTCTGGAGGTCCCTTCCAACCCCCATTATGCTGTGATTCTGTGATCAGCAAGGCCTTTGGGTCTGCTGGAAACCACAAGTGAGGAACCTAAACTGCCCACAGAGGTTGTGGAGCTTCTATCTGTGCAGCCTTTCAAAACCTACTTGGACATGTTCAACCTGTCCAAGGTGAACCTACTTTTTTGGGGGGTTGGACTAGCTGTTCTCCAGAGGTCCCTTCTAACCCCCACCTTGCTGGGATTCTGTGGCTCATCCCACCTGGGGCTGCAGAGTCAAGCTGCAGAGTGCTCAGGCCAGCCCTCACTGGGACTTGGACACTGCTGGCTGATAGGGCCAGGTGTTGGCTTAGATGCTGGAGGTTTTCAAGGCCAGGCTGGATGTGGCTCGGGGCAGCCTGGTGTAGTGTGAGATGCCCCTGCCCATGGCAGGGGGGTTGGAAACTGATGACCCTTGAGGTCCCTTCCAACCCTGACAATTCTGTGATTCTGTGAATCTGTGCTGCTGTGAGGGTCAGCAGAGCCTGTGAAGGGTCATGGGGATCTTAGAAGAGGAGGAGCAGTGGCTTGGGGGATGCTGTGTGTGGGTGGTGGGGTGTGAGTGTGGCTGATGAAGCCATGGAGAGGAGGAACTGAGGTGTAGCTTGGCAGGTGGCTCAGGCTGGCACAGAGGGGAGGGCTCACACTGGTGCTGGATAGAGGCAGATGCTGCTAAACAAAGCCATTTCCAGTTCAGGCAGATGTGCCTTGGGTCATTAAGTTCCCTGAGGTTTATTGAGTCTGATTTACTCCTGCCAGCATCCCAGCCAGGGTGCTGCAATCCACACCTGCCATTTCCTCAGCAGCTGGCCCAGCTCTCTGAATCCTGGGGGGGGGTAAGCAGTTACCATCTGGCTTTTTACTGACAAGAGAATCCTGACTCAAATCCAGAGGAGAAAACAAGATTTCAGGGCACAGACTAAAGGTAACTAAGGTGTTTGTAATCACCTTCAAGTGAATGCTGAGCTCTGTTGCATCTGGAATGTCTATTTTGGGGGTAATTTCCATAGTTTGCTCTTTTCTAATCTCAGTGATTGATGTGGGCTTCACATTTCAATTACAGCTTCGTGTAGGATCTGTTTGGAGATTCTCAGGGAGTTTAGCTTTGCTTAAGAAAACCTTTTGCTGTTCCACATGCACACAGAAGGTGTTTCCACTGCAGGTCCCTACAAGCATTCAGGCTCTTGGTGAATCCTCAGCTCAGCAAGATGAGGGGTTTAGAAGTCTGTGGATCTGGACCTGTGTTTGTATAGCAGAGAATTAACCAGGTTGGAAAAGACCTCAGAGATCCTCAAGTCCAACCTGTCACCCAACACCATCTGATCAACTAAACCATGGCACCAAGGGACTCATCCAGGCTCTTCCTAAACACCTCCAGGGATGGGGACTCCACCACCTCCCTGGGCAGCACATTCCAATGGCAAATCTCTCTTGCTGGGAAGAACTTCTTCCTAACATCCAGCCTGAACCTCCACTGGCACAGCTTGAGACTGTGTCTTCTTGTTGTGGTTGCCTGGGAGAAGAGACCAACCCCACCTGGCTACAACCTCCCTTCAGGGAGTTGGAGAGAGCAAGAAGGTCTCCCCTGAGCCTCCTCTTGTCCAGGCTAAGCAACCCCAACTCCCTCAGCCTCTCCTCACAGGGCTGTGCTCCAGACCCCTTCCCAGCTTTGTTGCCCTTCTCTGGACACCTTCCAGCAGCTCAACATCTTTCCTAAGATCTCTGTGTGCCTCTGCATGCCTTTGTCTACAGTCCTTCAACTGTCTTGAAGAGGGCTTAAGGAGAGCTGGAGAGGGGCATTTGACAAAGGCATGCAGTGACAGGAGGGGGGCAATGGCTTCAGACTGGGTTGAGAGTGGACACTAGGGGGAAATTCTTCTCCATGAGGGCAATGAGGCACTGGAAGAGGTTGCACAAGTTGTGGAGGCTCCAAGCCTGGAAGTGTTTGAAGCCAGGTTGGATGAGGTCTTGAGCAAGCTGGTCTAGTGGAAGGTGTTCTTGCTCATGGCAAGACCTAGATGAGCTTTAAGGTCCCTTCCACCCCAAGCATCCTGTGATTCTGTGTCTGCATCATGTATCTCTCCATCCCCCCACGTGCGTGCTCTGTGTCTGCATGTGTCGGACAATGGCACTGCTGTCTCCAGCTGCCAGTTATGGTCTGTAGCTGAGAATTCCTCAGGAAAGCACTGAGTTTGCACACAGGGAGAACTGTTCTACCACAGTACTGTCTTGTGAAGTAAGAGAAGATATCCTGTGGCCAGCAGGTTGAGAGAGGCCATTCTGCTCCTCTGCTCGGGGGAGACCTCACCTGCAGGCCTGTGTCCAGCTGTGGATCCCCACACAAGGGAGGCATGGAGCTGATGGAGAGGGTTCAGGGGATGCCACCAGGGTGATCAGAGGGCTGGAGAACCTCTGCTGTGGGGACAGGCTGAGGGGTTTGGGGCTGTTCAGCCTGGAGAGGAGAAGGCTCCAGGGAGGCCTTAGAGCTGCATTTCAGTATCTGCAGGGGACCTTCAGGCAGGCTGGGGAGGGACTGTTCAGAAGGGCTGTGGGGATAGGCTGAAGGGCAGTGGTTTGAACTGGAGCAGGGCAGATTCAGGTTGGTCATCAGGAGGAAGTTCTGCACAGTGAGGCTGGGGAGACACTGGAATGGGTTGCTCAGGGATGTGGTTGAGATATTCCAGGCTTGCTGTGTCCCTGGGCAGCCTGCTCTAGTTGGAGATGTCCCTGCTGCCTGCAGGCTCTGTTGGGGGTCCCTTCCAACCCAGTGCACCCTGTGACTCAGACCAGGGAGTGGACTGCCATGGGCTGGCTTTTCTGTTTCTGCAGCAGGAGTGGGATGGAGTAAGGACTTCAGTGCAGTCAGCAGTTGTACATCTTGCAGAGGTGCTCCAGCTGACACTGCCCCAGATGATGCAGAGCAGTGGCTTGCAGAAGTCTGGGTTGGGCACCAAAGGCATTGTGCTGCTTGCAGGTAGACCCAAGAGGCTGTTTGTAGCCAGCTCAGATGCTGAGCTGTTTCTGTCCCTGTGCAGGGAGGTGCTTGTCACCTGCAAAGGAAACAACCCCCCAGACACAGTGCTGGAGTCCTTGGCGAAGATTTGAATCCCTTCCTCACTAAACCACTCCACCAAAACCCCACAGAAACAGGAAAGAAGGGAAGGAAAAACCCAACAAAGGCCCAACCCAGCAGGTGTCTCTGGAAAAAAAATGTAGTGGAAGGAAGCTTCCAAAGCAGCCTTTTCTCGTTTGTTTTGGTCATGATTACACCTTGCTCTGTAACATTATGTGCAAGGTACCGAGGAGTTCTGACTACAGGTAGCAGCAGAATGCTGTAGTGCCAAATTAGGCTGATGCTAGGTGCCAGTTCCAAAGGGTTTCCTTTGAAATGTTGCTATTTAGTTACATAAATGAGTCACTGCTTGTATGAAGCCTAAGAAAATCAGTAGGAGCCCAAAGGAAGCCTGGGCTACCTGGGAAGAGATCCTGTGGGCTCCCAGGGGAGGGCACTTGGAGCACAAACCTCAGCTTGAGCTGTGAAGTCTGCCTGGATTCTGCATAATTCATAGTGGCAGAGAAGTGAATTAAAAATGAATGTCTGGAGGCCCCCAAAGATGCTTCCCTGGTTGTGCTGCTGCCATCCTTTCATCTCTGTTCTGTGCCAAGCCTGTTACCCTCCCAGAGCAGCAAACAGCATGGCACAGTCACTGGGTTGTGTTCCCAGCTTCCATGTGGTACAGGCTGGGCAGTGCACAGACCCTGAACTTTATACCTTGGAAATAATCGATCCTGAGCTGCATTTTGGCTGCCACAAACAGCTGAAGGTTCAGCAGACACCTTTGTGACACTATCAGCAACCACTCCCCAAGCTGTGCCCGCTTTCCCCATGTCCATCTCACCAATGGCTTTTAATCACACCATGGACTTGTGTGTGACCTTCTGCCACATCACATCCTGGTGACCAAATGGGAAAAACATGGATCTGAGGGCTGGATGAGGAATTGCCTCCATGGCTACACTCAGAGAGTTGCAGCCAGTGCTCAAATGGGGACCTGTGACCAGTGCTGTTTGACAGCTTGGTCAGTGGCACAGGCAGTGGGACTGAGGCACCCTCAGCAGGGTTGCTGATGACACCAAGCTGTGTGGTGCAGCTGACAGCTGGAGGGAAGGATCCATCCAGAGGCACCTGGACAGGCTGCAGAGCTGGGCCCATGGCAACCTCAGGAGGTTCAACAAGACCAAGGGCAAGGTCCTGCAGCTGGCTCAGGGCAATCCCAGGCACAAATCCAGGCTGGATGAGGAGTTGCTCAAGGGCAGCCTGGAGCAGAAGGACCTGGGGGTGTGAGATGGTGACAAAGTCCCCAGGAGCCAGCAGTGGTCCCTGGCAGCCCAGCAGGCAGCTGTGTGCTGAGCTGCATCCAGAGCAGGGAGAGCAGCAGCACAGGGAGGGGATTCTGCCCCTCTGCTCAGACCCCACCTGCAGCACTGCCTCTAGCTCTGGGGCCCCCAGCACAAGAAGGACCTGGAGCTGGTCCAGAGGAGGCCACGAGGACGAGCAGAGGGCTGGAGAACCTCCCCTGTGGGGATAGGCTGGGAGAGTTGGGGCTGTTCAGCCTGGAGAAGACAAGGCTCCAGGGAGACCTTGAAGCAGCCTTCCAGTACCTGAAGGGGCTCCAGGAGAGCTGAGAAGGGAGCTTTGGCAAGGGCTGGGAGTGATAGGACAGGGGCAGTGGATTGAAGCTTGAGGAGGGTAGATGTAGACTGGAGATTAAGAAGAAATTCTTCACAGTGAGGGTGGTGAGACACTGGCACAGGTTGCCCAGGGAGGCTGTGGGTGCTCCCTCCCTGGAGGTATTGAAGGCCGAGCTGGATGAGACCTGGAGCAACCAAGTCTAGCTGAAAAGCATCTCTGCCCTTGGCAGGGGGGTTGGAGTAGATGATCTCTGAGGTCCCTTTTATGGATCTCCACTTACAGGCCAAGCCATTGTCTGTCACTCTTTGAGTGTGGTGTTCCAGCCAGTTCCTTGTGCAGAGGGTAGCCTTCTCCTCACATCCTTGTCTGAAGAGTTAAGGGTGCAGCAGTGCGGACCATCCAGACCAGTCCTGTTGGAGAGCATCCAAAGCTTCCCCTTTTTATGACTGTCTCCAGCTTTACCTGGTCTCCTCCCAGCCCATACTGGGATCCTTTTAGCAGGCTGGAGCTGGGATGAGACTTTATTCTTTTGCTTCCCTCCAGCAACTGTCACTAAAATGTGAGCTTAGAATTTGCTTTGGCTTAGAAGTGAGGCTCCCTCCTTGCTTGGCACAATACACTGTCCCCAGTTTTGTGACTCAAAAGAAGCTGATCCCCATGCTGGCAGCTTAACCCACTTCTCAGGGCCTAGCAGAGCAAAAGTGGTCCTTCTGTGTTCTTGGAAAGTGTGGCAGTGTGCTGATGGAAAAATACAACATTTCAGCTAAATAGAGGGCTAAAACACACAGCAGAAAGGCTGCCCTGAAGAGAGGGGTTCTGAGGAGAGACCCCCACCTGCAGTACTGCAGCCAGAGCAGTGTGGGCAGCAGGGCAGGAGAGGGGATTCTGCCCCTTGGCTCTGCTGAGACCTCACCTCCAATCCTGCCTCCAGTTCTGGTGTCCCCAGCAGAAGGACACAGAGCTGCTGCAGGGAGTCCAGAGGAGGCCACAAAGATGATCCAAGGGCTGGAGCAGCTCTGCTGTGAGCACAGGCTGAGGGAGCTGGGGTTGCTCAGCCTGCAGAAGAGAAGGTTCCAGGGGGACCCCAGAGCTGCCTGTCAGGACCTGAAGGGATCCTACAGGAAGGCTGTAGAGAGACTTTTCCTGGAGACAGGCCAAGGGGGAATGGTTTGAAGCTGAGGGAGAGCAGGTTGGACTGAAGCTGAGGAAGTGTTTTACCATGAGGGTGCTGAGACACTGGCACAGGCTGCCCAGGGAGGCTGTGGCTGCCTCCTGCCTCGGGGTGTTCAAGGCCAGGCTGGATGAGGCCTTGACAGCCAAGTCTAGTTGAGAGTTGTCCCTGCCCATGGCAGGGGGGTTGGAGTAGATGATCTCTGAGCCCCTCTTAGGATCTATTCCATGATTCTGGGGCTCTTACCAGGTAGCTACCTATTTTTAAGGTCCTTTGTGGTTTATTGTACCTGGAATGTAAAGTCCCCTGGGAAAAGTGATGCCTTCTTTTCAGTGTTTTGAACAGATCTCCATTTGTATGGGAAGCAGGGATGCAGCCCATGCTTTGGGCTTTTATTGTGCAAATAAGGCTGTGTTATTGATCTGCACAGTGTCCTTTTTCAGTGCCTGCAGGAAGAGTAAAGGGAAGAACAACTTGCAAGGGAAGATGAAGGATCAAACTGCAGCTCTTTGAATATTTTGACTGGAGCTGTCAGATTACTGCAGTGAGAGAGGAGATGTGCTTGCTGCTTCCTGGCTCCAACCATTCTGCCTGTCAGTTGAAAATGGAGTTTTAAAGACTTGTTGGGCTCTGATTTTTTTCCCTTGCCATAAACCAGACAAACTCCAAGTACCTGAGGTTGCTCTAAGCCCCACTCAGCTCTGGCTGCCAGGAGAGAAACACTGCCTGACTGAAATGAAAATGAGCTCTCAGGCCTAAGGGATGTGGCACAGGCAAGAAGTAGAGTCAGGACCCTCATTTTAGGGAAGGCAAGCTTGCAGCCTCACCTCTGTGCCTGGGAAGGTCATGGAACTGATCCCCCTGGAAGCTCTGCGAAGGCACAGGGAGGACAGGCAGGTGACTGGAGGCAGCCAGCATGGCTTCACCCAGGGCAAGTCCTGCCTAACCAACCTAGGGGCTTTCTGGGATGCTTTAACTGCATCAGTGGGCTGTGGCTTGAAACTGGAGCAGGGGAGGTTGAGGTTGGAAGTTCTGCACAGTGAGGGTGAGACACTGGAACAGGTTGCCCAGGGCTGCGATGGAGGCCCCATCCCTGGAGACATTCACAGTCTCACTCAGTGTGGCCCTGGGCGGCCTGCTCTAGTTGGCAGTGTCCCTGCTGACTGCAGAGGGCTGTGGAGAAGATGACCTTTGAGGATCAGCCATTGGAGGGCAGCTGGAAGGTCCCTGTGGGATAAACCACACCCACCGCAGCAAATTGCTCAGTGGGAGCTTGGAATCTCCCCAGATGAAAGGCTGCTCACTAAGCCATAGCTGTGCCTGCTTCTCCAGTCTCTGTAGGATCTGCAGCTTGTCAGATGGGGGTTAGGAGGGGAAATGTGATTAACTGGCAATGCAGAGGAGCTTCTCCTTTAGAAAAGTGCTCACAATGAATGCCTGTGAGCCTATGATTAGATGTCGTGGGGGGTTGTGGTGGTTTGGGGTTATTTTCCTTGACAAAAGACCCCTGTGGTGAGAGCTTCAAACCAGAATTAAAACACAGAGGGCGAAGCTGTGGGAAGTCAGATAAGAAACAGAGCTGTTCACAGTGCCTGGAATTAATCAGCAGAGCTTCAAGAAGCCAGTGATGAATCAAACCCAGGGCAAGGTATCAAACCCAGCCTTTGTGATGACATTGATGTACACAGGAGGGTATCAATACTGCATCTTCCAGCTGCTGAATTGGGCTTGGCTTTGCTCCTGGCCGAGTCTGCCACAGGCCTGCAGCGAGGAGAGAGCTCAGAGCTCCTCGCTTCAAAGCAGCTGCTGCTACACACACTGCAGGGCAAAGACAAAAAGCAGGTTTGCTTCTGACTGTGAGAGCACAACTGTCCACCAGACTGCACCAGGCAATGTTTCCAGACTGGGCTTCCAGAAGCATTCAGGAAGAAATATTGGAACATGGAATTTTTGCTCTCGTGAGACCCCAGTGCCAACACTGAGTCCAGTTCTGCTGTCCCCAGAGCCTGAGGGAGCCTCTTGTCCCTGGGCAACCAGCAGCAGAGTCTCAGAGACACTTTCTGCTGTGTTTTCATCATTACAGTGCTTCTGAATGTCAGGAGTGAAAATGCAGTCTGAAAGAAAGACACAGTCCCAGTACAGAGAGCAGTGTACAGTCCCAGTGCAGAGAGCAGTGGATTCTGCCCCTTGGCTCTGCTCTGCTGAGGTCCCACCATGAACACTGCAACCAGTTCTGGTGTCCCCAGCAGAGGAAGGACACAGAGCTGCTGCAGGGAGTCCAGAGGAGGCCACAAAGATGATCCAAGGGCTGCAGCAGCTCTGCTGTGAGCACAGGTTGAGGGAGCTGGGGGTGTTCAGCCTGGAGAAAGGCTCCAGGGGGACCCCAGAGCTGCCTGCCAATATCTGAAGGGATCCTACAGGAAGGCTGCAGAGGGTGTCTGGAGACAGGCCAAGGGGGAATGGTTTGGAGCTGAGGCAGAGCAGGGTTAGACTGGAGCTGAGGAAGAAGTTCTTCAGTAGGGGAGGGTGGTGAGACTCTGGCACAGGCTGCCCAGGGAGGCTGTGGCTGCCTCCTCCCTGGGGTGTTCAAGGCCAGGTTGGATGAGTTCCTGCTCAGCCAAGTCCATTTGGGAGGCATTCCTGCCCACATCAGGGACACTGAAGTAGATGATCTGTGAGTTGCCTTCCAACCTAAGGCATTCTATGATTCTTATCTCAATTTATTATGTGAAGCTGGTGACCTGTGGTTGGCTTCTTTCCTGCTGAGGGTGATTTTGAAGATAAGCAGACCTTTTGCACGATGGGATGTGAATTGCCAGGCACACAGGCTTGCAGCTGCTCTTCTCTCTGTCTTCAAAGCAGTAAGCTGGTGGTGCCTTTGGTGATAGGGTTGGGAGTTTTTTGGTTTAATGGTTGTCTGGATGATCTTCAAGGTCTTTGTTTTTCAGCTGAAACTGGTCTCTGGTATTTCTTGCAGTGTAGGTTGGGTTTGTCTCTCATCCTAAAGCACAGAAGCCCCAGAACCATGGAAGTTCCCCACAGCAAACTCCTGGCCAAGCTATCAGCCCATGGCTTGGACATACTGTGTTGGGTTAGGAACTGGCTGGAGGCTGAGCCCAGAGAGTGGTGGTGAATGGTGCCACAGCCAGCTGGTGGCCAGTCACTAGTGGTGTGCCCCAAGGATCAGTGCTGGGCCCCATGCTCTTTAACATCTTTATTGATGATCTGGAGGAGGGCATTGAGTCCATCAGCAGTAAGTTTGCAGATGACACCAAGCTGGGGGCAGGAGTTGATCTGCTGGAGGGCAGAGAGGCTTTGCAGAGGGACCTCGACAGGCTGGACAGATGGGCAGAGGCCAAGGGCAGGAGATTGAACACATCCAAGTGCCAGGTGCTGCACATTGGCCACAGCAACCCCAGGCAGTGCTACAGGCTGGGGGCAGAGTGGCTGAGAGCAGCCAGGCAGAGAGGGACCTGGGGGTGCTGGTTGATTGTAGGCTGAACATGAGCCTGCAGTGTGCCCAGGCAGCCAAGAAGGCCAATGGCATCCTGGCCTGCATCAGGAAGAGTATGGCCAGCAGGAGCAGGGAGGTCATTCTGCCCCTGTACACTGCACTGGTTAGGCCACACCTTGAGTCCTGTGTCCAGTTCTGGGCCCCTCAGTTTAGGAAGGAGGTTGACTTGCTGTAAGGTGTCCAGAGAAGGGCAACGAAGCTGGTGAGGGGTTTGGCTGAGGAGAGGCTGAGGAAGCTGGGTTGCTTAGCCTGCGGAAGAGGAGGCTCAGGGGAGACCTTCTTGCTCTCTCCAACTCCCTGAAGAGAGATTGTAGCCAGGTGGGGGTTGGCTCTTCTCCCAGGCACCCAGCACCAGAACAAGAGGACACAGTCTCCAGCTGCACCAGTGGAGGTTCAGGCTGGATGTTAGGAAGAAGTTCTACACAGAGAGAGTGATTGCCCATTGGAATGTGCTGCCCAGGGAGGTGGTGGAGTCACCTTCACTGGAGGTGTTCAGGAGGAGACTTGCTGGGGTGCTTGGTTGCATAGTTTAGTTGATTAGGTGGTGTTCGATGATAGGTTGTATGTGATGATCTTGAAGGTCTCTTCCAACCTGGTCTATTCTATTCTATTCTAAGTTTTATCCAGTTCATTCTGACAGCAGGAGAAGGGCAAGTGGCTGCTGTGAGTGCTGTTCCAGAGACAGGGAGGAGAAAACCCCAAAGAAGTTCAGAAGAGCAAGATGTAGCAGATCTGAGCAGCATGGCTTGTGAGGAGGCTGTGATGAGAGGCAGGAAATGAACTGGAGAAAAAAGATCAGGGCAGTAAAGGCAATTGTCTCAGCTGCAAACCTCCAAAAGCCAGCAGCTGGCCATGGACACAATGTCATTTGTGAGGTTCTGGGCTGTTAGGGAAGCTCCAGGAAATATTCTGAGAAGGAAGAACACACTGCATCAGTACAGGCTGGGAGGTGATGTGCTAGAGAGCAGACCTCTGAAGAAGGACCTGGGAGTGCTGGTGGGCAGCAAGTTCTGCATGGGACAGCAATGTGCCCTGGGGGCCAAGAAGGCCAATGGGGTCCTGGGGTGCATTCAGAGGAGTGTGTCCAGCAGAGCCAGGGAGGTTCTCCTCCCCCTCTACTCTGCCCTAGTCAGGCCCCACCTGGAATATTGCATCCAGCTCTGGGCTCCCCAGTTCAGGAGGGACAGGGATCTGCTGGAGAGAGTCCAAGGAAGGGCTACAAGGATGCTGAAGGGACTGCAGCACTGGGGAGGAGAGGCTGAGAGCCCTGGGGCTGTTCAGTCTGGAGGGAAGACTGAGAGGGGATCTGATCAATGTCTATCAATATCTGAGGGCTGGGGGTCAGGCAGGAAGGACTGGGACAGGCTCTGCTCACTTGTGCCCTGGGAAAGGGCAAAGGGCAGTGGATGTAAGCTGCAGCACAGGAGGTTCCACCTCAACATGAGGAAGAACTTCTTCCCTGTGAGGGTCCCAGAGGCCTGGAGCAGGCTGCCCAGAGAGGTTGTGGAGTCTCCTTCTCTGGAGCCTTTGCAGCCCTGTCTGGATGTGTTCCTGTGTGACCTGTGCTGGATTCTATGATTCTGCCCTGGTAGGGGGTTGGACTGGAAGCTCTCCAGAGGTCCCTTCCAAGCCCTGACATCCTGTGAGCCTGTGATGTTTCCAAGCCTGCTTTCACAGCTGAGATGGGAACTAGAGCAGAACAGTTTAAGATCATGCACTTTAAGGACTGGATAACCCAAGACTGAAAAACAATGTGCTTGTAACCAATGCTAATCACTTACCTCCACCAAGTGGCTTGCTGGCAGGGAGAGGAGATGAGAAATGGGAACATTCCTTATTGCTTGACCTTTGAGATCCACCTCCTAGTGCATGTGGCCATCTGTGCATCTCTTCCATATTTCTGAAGAAAAGAGGCTCAGGGGACACTTTCTGGCTCTATAACTCCCTGAGTGGACGTTGGGACCAGGTGGAGGTTGGTCTCCTCTCCCTTGTAAGTAGTGCTGGGACCAGAGGAAATGGCCTCAAGTTGCCCCAGGGGAGGTTTAGGTTGGATATGAGAAGGAACTTCTCTGAAAGGGTTCTCAAGCACTAGCAGGTGCAGATCCAAGGAGGTGGCTGAATCCCTGGAGGAGTTTCAGAGGCAGTGATGTGATGCTGAGGGACGTGGGTTAGCACCAGACTTAATAGGTTAGAATAGAATAGGAATAGAATAGAATAGGAATAGAATAGAATTAACCAGGTTGGAAAAGATCTTTGAGAGCATCCAGTCCAACCTGTCACCCAACAGCATCTAATCAACTAAACCATGGCACCAAGTGCCTCATCTAGGCTCTTCCTAAGCACCTCCAGTGATGGGGACTCCACCACCTCCCTGGGCAGCACATCCAGTGTCCAATCTCTCTTGCTGGGAAGAACTTCTTCCTAACATCCAGCCCAAACCTCCCCTGGCACAGCTTGAGACTGTGTCCTCTTGTTCTGGTTGCCTGGGAGAAGAGGCCACCCCCACCTGGCTACAACCTCCCTTCAGGTAGTAGTAGAGAGCACTAAGGTCTCCCCTGAGCCTAGATCGTGGTTGGAGTGGAGGATCTTCGAAGTCTTTTCAAACCAAAACCATTCTGTGGTCCCAAATCTTATCTGAGTGACTGCAGCACCCAGCCTGCTACTGCCTTCATGGGCTGAAGGGTTCTGGGAAATGCTGGAGACAGTGGAGATAAGAGGTGACCTGTGAAGTGCTTAGTGACGCTGGCAGAGCTGATAATGACCATTTCCATTCCCTGGCAGAGGCTAGAGACAGCCTCTCCCATTTTCTCCCTTGGAGGGAGTTTGGATCTATGGAAACCTTCTGGAAGACAGCTTGAAAAGATACAAAGGCCTGGAAAGGAGACTTTGGTTTAGCAAGGGGGAAGGCAGCTTCGGTGTGAGCAGCCTTGGTGCTATCTGTCCAGTGCCTGCACAGCCAGGTTTGTGTGAGGAGCTTCACAGCAAAGCTGTGCAGCAGCTTGATTTAGTCTCTGCTGTCACATTTCTATATTTAATCAAGAGCTATTATAGAAATACTCCTTTTCAAGTAATACCAGTGTCACATGAGGATTATCTCAGAGGACTGCTTGTATCTCTTATGGTTATGACCTAAATTATCTATATTTAGAGCACCTCACAGATCCTAATACCTGTGACTTCACAGCTTCTGCAGTGAGCTCCAAGGTTCAGTCCAGCAGGAGCTGATGGAAGCAGCAGTGTAAGCTGCTTTGTTGGGGCCTTTTAGACCCCAGGTGACATTTTTCCATGGTAAAATGCTCCCATTCTTTAAGCTGCTTACACATCACAGGGACAACAAAGACAAAACTTACAGAGTTGGGGCTGCATCCTGGGCTGCAGAAAGAGAAGTGTGGCCAGCAGGGCCAGGGAGGGGATTCTGCCCCTCTGCCCTACTCTGCTGAGACCACAGCTGCAGCTCTGGGTCCAGTGCTGGAGCCTCTGTGCCAGGAAGGCTCTGGAGGTGCTGGAAGCTGTCCAGAGAGGGCCACGAGGAGGAGCAGAGGGCTGGAGCTGCTCTGCTATGGAGACAGACTGAGAGAGTTGGGGTTGTGCAGTCTGGAGAGGAGAAGGCTCTGAGGAGACCTTCTTGTGGCCTTCCAGGATCTGCAGGGGGCTGCAAGAAAGCTGGGGAGGGACTTTTGAGGGTGTCAGGGAGTGATAGAACTGGGGGGGGATGGAGCAAAAGTAGAAGTGGGGAGATTCAGATTGGATGTTAGGAAGTTGTTCCCCATGAGGGTGGTGAGAGCCTGGCACAGGTTGCCCAGGGAGGTGGTGGAAGCCTCCTGCCTGGAGGTGTTTGCAGTCAGGCTGGCTGTGGCTGTGAGCAACCTGCTGTAGTGTGAGGTGTCCCTGGCCATGGCAGGGGGCTGGAACTGGCTGATCCTTGAGGTCCCTTCCAACCCTGAGAATTCAGTGAAACCTGTTGGCCATGGTCATACAGATTCACAGGTTGCAGTGGGTTGGAAGGGACCCTCAAAGGTCATCATGTCCAACTCCCCAGCAGTCAGCAGGGACACCTCCAACTGGACCAGGCCTCAGTTTATGCCTGCTGAGAGGTTAGTTACCCCTTGGCTTGTATTATTCTGGTCAGAATTGGCATGTCAGTGATTCTGTTTTTAAAGAGATTGACCTTAGTCCCCTTGGAAGATGGATTATTCTCTCCAGGATTTCTCTCTCACCAGCTGCCCCTTTGAGGCTGGTTCTTAAATGAGATGTTCCTTCCAGCTGTAATTGTGTATGTGATGTCTTAATTATCCTTTTGGTCATTTCTGTGCCCAGGACTAATGCCAAATGAAAGGCAATTCATGATCATTGCACTGAAGCCATAGCCTTTGCAACTCAGGTGCTTTAGCTTATTAGCTGCAAAGGCTGCTAATGGAAGTGTGGGGAGAGGCTGCAGGAGTTGGGGCTGTTCAGCATGGGGAAAAGAAGGCTCTGGGGAGACCTTAGAGCAGCCTTCCAGTACCTGAAGGGGGCTACAAGAAAGCTGTGAGGAAATTGGACAAGGGCTGGTAGTGGTAGGATGAGGGGCAATAGATTGAAGCTTGAGGAGATTTAGACTGAGAGTTTGGAATCAAGTCTTTAGAATGAGGGTGGAGAGACACTGGCACAGGCTGCCCAGGGAGGCTGTGGATGCCTCTCCTTGGCGGTGATCAAGGCCAGGCTGGATGAGGCCTTGAGCACCCTGGGCTGGTGAGAGGTGTCCCTGCCCTTGGCAGGGGTTGGCACTGGATCATCTTTAAGGTCCCTTCTAACCCAACCCATCCCATGAATGTGTGAAGTGAGGACACTGACCCTGCTGAACTGGACTGATTATAGTGACTCCCAGTCCCTGGAGGGGTTTCAAAGAATCACAATTGTCAGGGCTGGAAGGGACCTCAAGGCTCAGCCAGTTCCAACCCCCTGCCGTGGGCAGGGACACCTCACACTGCAGCAGCTTGCTCACAGCCACAGCCAGCCTGGCCTTAAAAAATTGCAGAGATGGGGAGGGGTAGGGACAGAGAGGCAGAGGTGTAGTGCTGGGGTTTAGCTCCAGCCTTGGCAGAGTTAGATCATGGTTGGGCTCAATGATCTTAAAGCTCTTCTCTGATTCTGTACACTCACAGGCTTGGTTTCAGGGCAGCTGGTTTATACCCCTTCAGAAAGAGTCAGATGGTTACTTGTGTTGTCCTGTCATGCCATGGAACATGGTCTGTGCTGCACTTGGCACCTGTAGGTTATTGCCTCTTCATCAGCTGTGCTGCCCCTTGTACTGCACCTTTCTGACACACTCACAAGTTGCTTGCCAGGATTTGTCAGAGGCAAAACTGATTCTTTACAGATGGGATGAAACTACTTCCACACAGAGAAGACTGCAGGAACTTTCTCACCAAGCAGAGTAACTTCTGGAAAGTGGTTGTTGCTGTTGATCCTGCTGTAACTGAAGTGGAAGTATTCTTACAGGCACAGTGCAAGGTCCTGCAGCTGGGTCAGGCCAATCCCAGGCACAGATCCAAGCTGGGGGCAGAGGGGATAGAGAGCAGCCCTGAAGAAAAGAGCCTTGGGGGTGTTGGTTGCTGAGCAGCTCTCCAGGAGCCAGCAAGAGAGGGGATTGCCTCCACTCTGGGCACAAAACTCCTTGTCCTGGTCTGAGCTTGAGCAGCACTAATGCACAGTGCTGTCACTTCCCAGCTCTGTCCCTGCTGAACGGGCTGGGCAGTCCAGGCTGAGCACCCCCCAGCTCCCTCAGCCTGTGCTCACAGCAGAGCTGCTCCAGCCCTTGGATCATCTTGGTGGCCTCCTCTGGATTCACTCCACAGCTCTGTGTCCTTCTTCTGCTGGGGACACCAGAACTGGAGGCAGGATTGGAGGTGAGGTCTCAGCAGCAGAGCCAAGAGGCAGAATCCCCTCTGCTGCCCTGCTGCCCACACTGCTCTGGCTGCAGCCCAGCACACAGCTGCCTCTGGGCTGCATGAGGGCGCTGCTGGCTCCTGGGGAGCTGCTCAGCACCCAACACCCCCAGGGCTCTTTCTTCAAGGCTGCTGTCAACCCACACTGCCCCCAGCCTGGATTTGTGCCTGGGATTGGCCTGACCCTGTGGCAGGGTCAGGACAGTGAAATCCAGGAGCCTGTTGGGAACCTCTCTAACCTGCAGAGGGGTCTGTAAGGGCCAGAGGATGCATGTAGCTTAGGCTGCAGCAGGGCTGTCCTGGTTGGAAGAGGGAAAGTATGCTGTGTGCAGGGCTGCTGTGCTGGTGCTGAGGCCAGGAGCAGGATGAGTGTGGAGGAGTGGCAGATGGCTGCTGAGCTGGCATGGCTTCAGTGCTGGCTGCACTGGTGTCTGGCAGCACAGCTGCACGAGCTGTGAGCTGCCTGGCAAGGGTGAAAGGAACATCACAGCTCTGCTGTAGCATGCAGTAAAGAATCAGAATCAGCCAGGTTGGAAAAGACCTCAGAGATCAAGTCCAACCTATTACCTAATACCTAACACCTCCTGACAACTAATCCATGGCTCCAAGTGCCACATCCAAGCCTTTCCTGAACACCTCCAGGGATGGGGACTCCACCTTGGCCACCAATGGCCAATCTCTCTTGCTGGGAAGAACTTTCTCCTCACCTCCAGCCTAAACCTCCCCTGGCACAGCTTGAGACTGTGTCCTCTTGTTCTGCTGCTGGTTGCCTGCCTGGGAGAAGAGACCAAACCCCACCTGGCTACAACCTCCCTTCAGGGAGTTGGAGAGAGCAAGAAGGTCTCCCCCGAGCCTCCTCTTCTCCAGACTAAGCAACCCCAGCTCCCTCAGCCTCTCCTCACAGGGCTGTGCTCCAGACCCCTCCCCAGCTTTGTTGCCTTTCTGGAAAGAAGAAAAGAAGTCCCAGCTCCCTTACTCTGCCCCTGTGGTGTCTGCTCAGAGCACAGGCTGCAGCTCCAAGAGCCCAGTTCCTTGGGGATGTTCTCATTTCCTCTGCATGAGAAGGAAAGGGCAGGGATTTTTAAGCTGTGGAAGAAGGTTTGGTCTTGTCCTTCATCTGCATCACCCAGTGACACAACCCCCAGGGCTGGCTGGATATGGGAGGTCACTTCCTGCCCTTCTGGCCTTTTTCTGTTCCTGGCTTTGGGCACAAGCTTAACAGACTGAATTGTTTGTTTCTTGCGAGGCAGACCTTGGTAGCTTGGGCTTCCCCCAACAGCTAGGGAGGGCTTCACTCAAGTGAGTGATAGATGTCTAACATGAAGAAGGAGAAAGAGTCCCCATATGTATGCCAGGGTGATCTGATGGAAGAGTTCTTTATCTCTAGACAGATGATGAAGCGCTGCTGGGAGAGGGATGGCAAGGCCAGAGGGGCTGGTGGCTCATGAGGTTATGGGATGTGAGAGCAGCCAACTGCCTTAACCCTTTGGTTGAGCACTTTGCTGTGGTGAGCAGAAAGGTTAAAGCTTGCATGGGTTTTGCTCCTTCCTGTTTCCTCCTGGGAACAGCTGAGTCCCTTTTCTTGGCTTGATCAGCAGTAATCTCCTGACCTCATGAGGCACTTTCCCAGGAACGGAAGTCTCCTCCCTCCGTTCCCTGCCCTCCTGTGTCCCGTGGGAAGGTGCTTCTCCCGGGGTTCTGACTGAGCACCCCCCTCTGAGAAGAAGACTCTGTCTTTGCAGAGGGGTGAGGGCATTTCCTCCCTCCAGAGAGGAGCTGTACTTCTGGTGGAGGCTGTGCTGTGGGCCTGTGTCCCTTTTAAGAGCCTCTAAGCTTACCCTCTGCCTCTCAGGGGTTACTGGGTCAGCTGCAGCTTCTGCTTCCTGAGCCACTCATTGGTGAGTTGCGGTGCTGGTGGCTCAAACCTGGTGCAAGGGCCTGAGCTGGGGAGAGGCAGCAGCCTGCCCTGCTGCCTGCCTGTGTCACAGGGCAGGGAAACACTCACACAGCTGGCTTGAAAGAACAGATTGTGTCTTGGTTTCACCTTGAGCTGAGTTTAATACTTAGCTTGATTTGGTATTTAGGATGACAAATGTAGTTTGTAGACCCTGGAGCCCAGTCTCATACTGAATTTCTCTTGAGGCTGTTCTCTTGCTCTACTACCACCAAACACAAGGAGTTCTCTGGTGCTGCAAGTGAATGTTCTTAGTCTGGGACTTAGGCTTCTGACTGATTGTGAAGTGTGGCTTCTCTTTTTTATTACTGCTTTTGCCTGACTGAAAACTTCCGAGGGCCAGGAGGAAGATCAGAGTCCTGGCAGCCCTGCCCTGTGAGGAAAGGCTGAGGGAGCTGGGGCTGTCCTGCCTTGAGAAGGCTCAGGGCAGACCTTATCACCATGGACCAGTACATAAAGGGTGGCTGCCAGGAGGATGGAGACTCCCTTTGTACAGGGAGGCCCATGGAGAAGACAAGGGCTGATGGGGACAAGTTACACCTGGGGAGGTTCCAATTGGACTCCAGAAGAAAATGTTTCCCCCTGAGAGCAGCCATTGGAATCATCTCCCAAGGGAAGTGGTGGAGTCCCCTACCCTGGACAGCTGTAAGACTCAGCTTGCCAGGCTGCTGGGCCAGCTCACTGCAACTCCACTGTCACATGGAAAGGTTGTTGCAGAGGATCCTTGGGGTCCCTTCCAAACCTGGCATTCTGTGATTCTGTGGTTCTTGGGTGCAGAAGCTGTTGAGTGTGGGCACCAGAACAAGTCACTCAGTACCTCCAAGCATGGTGCCATGAGCCTCTGTCCCTTGGGCAGCCAGCAGCAGAGTCTCAGACACTTTTCCTTTGCTCTGCTGCCTTTTCATCATTGCAGTGCTTCTGAATGTCAGGAGAAAAATGCAGTCTGAAAGAAAGACACAGTCCCACTACAGAGAGCAGTGGATTCTGCCCCTTGGCCTCTGCTCTGCTGAGGCCTCACCTCCAATCCTGCCTCCAGTTCTGGTGTCCCCAGCAGGAGAAGGACACAGAGCTGTGGAGTGAGTCCAGAGGAGGCCACCAAGATGACCCAAGGGCTGGAGCAGCTCTGCTGTGAGCACAGGCTGAGGGAGCTGGGGGTGTTCAGCCTGGGAACAAGAAGACTCCAGGGGGACCTTAGAGCTGCCTGCCAATAGCTGAAGGGATCCTGCAGGAAGGCTGCAGAGAGACTTTTCCTGAGGGTGTCTAGAGACAGCACAAGGGGCAATGGTTTGAAGCTGAGGCAGAGCAGGGTTAGACTGGAGCTGAGGAAGAAGTTCTTCAGTAGGAGGATAGTGAGACTCTGGAACAGGTTGCCCAGGAGGCTGTGGCTGCCTCCTGCCTGGGGCTGTTCAAGGCCAGGTTGGATGAGGCATTGAGCAGCATGAATCTATTTGAGAAGTGTCCCTGCCCATGGCAGGGGGGGTTGGAGTAGGTGATCTCTGAGATCCCTTGCAACCTAAGCCACTCCATGATTCCATGACTCTACAGTCTGCTTCTTTCACCTGGATTCACAAATGGCTACTCTGGTCCTGTGCAGGGGGAAAAAACAGCCAACAAAACAGGGCAGAGAGGGTGTGAGCAAACAATCCCCAGTGCCTGCACATCAGGGAGGGCTGGGCCTCAGGGCACTGATAGGAACATTGAGTTACGTGGCCAGAAAGGGAATAAAATTGTTGCTTCCCACTTGAACTCTGTGTAAACCCTTAGCCTTTGGCTTGTTACATAAAATGAGGGAGTTGGGGTTGTGCAGGCTGGAGAGGAGAAGGCTCTGAGGAGACCTCATTGTGGCCTTCCAGGATCTGCAGGGGGCTCCAAGAAAGCTGGGGAGGGACTTTTGAGGGTGTCAGGGAGTGATAGGACTGGGGGGGATGGAGCAAAAGTAGAGGTGGGGAGATTGAGATTGGATGTGAGGAAGAAGTTGTTCCCCAGGAGGGTGCTGAGAGCCTGGCACTGGCTGCCCAGGGAGGTGGTGGAAGCCTCCTGCCTGGAGGTGTTTGCAGCCAGGCTGGATGTGGCTGTGAGCAACCTGCTGTGGTGTGAGGTGTCCCTGCCCATGGCAGGGGGTTGGGACTGGCTGCTCCTTGAGGTCCCTTCCAACCCTGACAATTCTGTGATTCTAAAATGCTAATAAACCAAAGGAATCAGTTTCCAGTTGTAGCTGATGAGAGCAGGTCCCTGGTGTTTGTTTAGCATCGCCCCTGTGCCCAGGGCTGGGCAGGATGGGGCTCATGCTGCACACTGGTTGTTCTGCTGGCTTCATACAAAGCCAAACTGACAGAGAGGGTGGCAGACCTGCTGCCCACCCAGCAGCTCCCTCTGCCCCTGGGAGTGTAGCTGGTGCCAGCCCTGCCACCCAGGGCTGCTGTTGCCAGGGTTCAGCTGTTTGATGCCCACCTGGCTGCAGAGCTGTGGCTGGGGAGGCTGCAGGGCATGGCAAAGCTGTCAGCTGAGGCCAGGCAGCTGTCCATCAAAGTGCCTCAGCTGCTCTGGGAGCTGGATGTGGATGTGACACTGAGTTGTTTCAGATTCCAGTCACTTAACAGATGATTTTTCTTCCTCTCTCTGACCCTCAGGTCTAAAGCACACATAACTTAGAGCAAGGAGAGCTGCCAGGCTGCACAGGGCAGGCAGATAGTGAGCAGCCTGGCTCTTGGGATAGGCTTCTGACCTTCCTTCAGTGCTCAGCACATCAATTGAAGGTGTGGGGGGAAAGGACTGGGGCAAGGGGAGGAGGGGGACTGCATTGTCAAATCTATCTTGGGCTATAGGCTCTGTCCTTACTTTGCTGGCTGCCGGGATTTTGCCTCTTGGGGAGAGGTCTGGATTATTCACATCAGAGGTAAAGCTAAAGGGCAGACCTGAGGGCTGCAGCACCTCTCCTGTGAGCACAGGCTGAGGGAGCTGGGGGTGCTCAGCCTGGAGAAGAGAAGGCTCTGGAGGCAGCTTCTAGCTGCCTTCCAGTACCTGAAGGGATCCTACAGGAAGGCTGCAGAGAGACTTCTCCTGAGGGTGTCTGGAGACAGGCTAAGGGGATGGTTTGGAGCTGAGGCAGAGCAGGGTTAGAGTGGAGCTGAGGAAAAAGTTCTTCACTGTGAGGCTGGTGAGACACTGGCACAGGTTGCCCAGGGAGGCTGTGGATGCCTTCTCCCTGGAGGTATTTAAGGCCAGATTGGATGAGGCCTTGAGCAACCTGGGCTGGTGGGAGGTGTCCCTGCCCACGGCAGGGGTGTTGGAGTAGATGATCTCTTGAAGTCCTTTCCAGCCATTCTATGAGCTGCCACTGCTGCTGCTGCTTTCCTGCTGCAGTGCTGGGATGCAGGGTGGTGCAAGCTCAGCTGCTGGGGCTGCTGCTCAGTGACACAAGAGCATCCCAGCCATTTCTGTCCTGACACATCTGTTCACAGCTTCAGCTCTCTCACTGCTTCTCTCCTGGCTGCCTTTTGATTTGTTGGCTTTTCCTCTCTGGCAGTTTCATCAGCCCTCAGGGTGTTTGAAATGGCACGCTCCTGGCAGGTGTAAAAAGCACTTCCCTGCCTGTCCTGTGGAGGCCAAGCAATGGTTTCCTGTCTCCCCTGTATTTGCAGACAGTTCTGAAACAAAATGCCCTCCTGAGTACCACCTTGCTCCCATCCCATGGCCTTTGCCCTGGCTTTTTCTTGGGAGCAGGGTGTTGGGATCAGTGCACTGTCTGGAGGCATTAGGCCTGGGACCAGCCTGGGAATGGCAGATAGCTGCTGCTTTCCTCTCTGTGCCTTAGGTCCTGTGGGTTGTCTCTGAGAGCTGGGCTGAGGACTGCTGTGAACTTCACAGAATCACAGAACATTAGGGGTTGGAAGGGACCTTCAAAGCTCATCTTGTCCAACCCTCCCTGCCAGGGCAGTATGACCTAGAGTAGGTCATACAGCTCATCCCCACTAACCAAAGAGCTGCTGAGCTGGAGAAGAGCTCAAACACTGCCCTCAGGGTGTGATTGCACCCAAGAGCCTCTGGCCGTGGGCAGGGCAGCCTCAGCACAACCTTCTTGCTCCTGTTCTTTGGGTTCCACAGTCCAGGAGGTTTGGCTGTTTTCCTGGATTCCCCGAGCTTCCATCTCCATCTCCTCCACTTTTTATGGTGTCAGGGCGTGATAGGACTGGGGGGAATGGAACAAAAATAGAGATGGGTGGATTCAGATTGGATGTGAGGAAGAAGTTGTTGCCCAGGAGGGTGGTGAGAGCCTGGCACAGGTTGCCCAGGGAGGTGGTGGCAGCCTCCTGCCTGGAGGTGTTTGCAGCCAGGCTGGATGTGGCTGTGAGCAACCTGCTGTGGTGTGAGGTGTCCCTGCCCATGGCAGGGGGGTGGATATGTCTGACCCTAACAATTCTTTGATTCAATGATGTACTTCTGTGGCAGTTCAGGCTGGCTGCCTCCTGTTCCTGCCACATCAGTCTCACCTCCGGTGTCCCAGGTGTCCAACCCAGCCTGTTCCTGCCCATAAATCCTGTACCCTGCAAAGTCCTTCTCTTCCCTCTCTGCTCCTGTGGGAGATGCTCCCTATGGGGTAATGGTGGGGGAGTTTCTCAAGGCCTGCCTGGGCCTAATGTCAGAAGGAGGGGGGCAGGGGGGCAGACTCAGTCCTGGCCAGCCTGAGACCAGCCTAGCAGTGGGGGGGGAAGAAAGAGCCCTGGGGGGTTTGGGTACACCCTCAGGTGGAGAGAAGGGAAGTGTTGGGAGGCCTTTGGGTGTGCTGTGAGGGACTCTGTGCTTTGGGACATCTTTGCCACTATGCTGTGTAGCTTCTGTAAAACACCAATTGCTTTTCCATTTGAGCTTCCCTTCACTCTCCAATCCCTTTGTGTGATGAGTGTCCTCCTCCTGTCCCTCTCAGGGCAGCACAGGATCTGGCTGGCCTCAAACCAGGACAACTTCCCACTTGGTTCCTGTCTTTTGGTGGCCTTTCTGCTCATTGTGGGCAGCTCCATCAGCTTCCCTTCCCTACAAACATGGGCATCCCCCTTACTGGGAGGGATCAGGAACAGCTTTCTGGGACACCTTCCCACACAATCTGCCTCAGAGAGTCGCTGCCTGACCTGGCCTGCTACCGAGTGACGGGCTCTGCGGGTGGCTCCCTGCTCGGCCCTGCAGGGGACTGTCTCTTCTGTTGTTAACTTAACCCTTTTCCTCCCAGGGCTGGGGATCTTGGCCTCTGCTCCCCACCAAGGCGTAGGTCCTCCCACACCCATCAACATGTGGCAGCCTCCCACAGAAGGCAGAGTGCTGCCCTGTCCTTTCCCTGCAGCCAGCCTCAGCACCGAGGGTCAGCCTGCTACTAATGCAACTGCACTCCAAGTGCTTCTGCTTTGCATCATCGTCATCTCAACATGGTTAGTCTGGAGGAAAAAAGGCTGAGAGTGGGATCTGATCAATGTCTATCAATAGCTGAGGGGCAGGTGCCAAGATGAAGGGGCCAGGCTCTGTTTGGTGGTGCCCAGAGATAGGACAAGTACCAGCAGGTACAAACTGGAACCCAGGAGGTTCCACCTCAAGATGAGGAGAAACTTCTTTGGTGTGAGGGTGCTGGAGGCCTGGAGCAGGCTGCCCAGAGAGGTTGTGGAGTCTCCTGCTCTGGAGACTTTCCAAACCCCCTTGGATGCATTCCTGTGTGACCTGCCCTGGGAGATGCTGCTCTGGCAGGGGGTTGGAGTGGATGGTCTCTGGAGGTCCCTTATAAGCCCTAGCATTCTGTGATTCCTTGATGCCTGCCTGCCTTTGCTGTTTTCCCAGGTGTACCCATAAGCTGTAACCAGAACTGTAGCTAGTTCTCCAGGTTACACCCCTGCAGTCAGATTTGCCCCAGGCTCTGTCAGTAGTTCTCTGGGGCTGTTTGAACACAGACAGAAGTACTTTATGGTGCCAGCTATACCCTCTGGAGATGTGTAGAAATACATCTAGAGCCTTTTCTTTGATTACCAAGGCAGCACATCCCTGCTTCTCTCCTCTCAGGGTCATACAGGGGACAGACCTTTCATGGATTAAAGAAGAAAGTTAGCAGTAAACATATTGATACATGAGGAACAGCTTAGTGCCCACTGTGGGCCTCCAGCACCCCTGCATGGGTTCCTTTCTTTTCCATACCTACTCTCCAGGCTACCACACCACCTGCAAGCTCATTTTTAGAGTCCCATCATCTGGGTTGTCTAGCAGTGAGGATCCCTCAGGTGTTTCCCCTGAGTGCCATCCTACTCCTCCCCAGAAGGTGATGTACCACGTTCACTGAGTCACACAGCTGGGTTGTGGCCCCTTCCACCCCTCCTCTGTCTGTGTTCTTCACCTGCATCCTTTGCAGTTAGCTGTGTTCAAGTGTGAGGTCAACAGGAGATGCAGCAAGTAGAATCACAGAATGGTAGGAGTTGGAAGGGACCTACAAGATCATCCAGTCCAACCCTCCTGCCAGAGCAGGAGCACCCAGGGCAGGGCACACAGGAACACATCCAGGTGGGTCTGCAAAGCCTCCAGAGAAGGAGACTCCACAACCTCTCTGGGCAGCCTGCTCCAGGCCTCCAACACCCTCACACCAAAGAACTTTCTCCTCCCATCTTGAGGTGGAACCTCCAGGGTCCCAGCTTGTACCTCTTGTTCCTTGTCCTATCCCTGGGCACCACCAAACAGAGCCTGGCCCCTTCATCCTGACCCCCAGCCCTCAGCTATTGATAGACATTGATCAGATCCCTCTCAGCTTTCTCTTCTCCAGAGTAAACAGCCCCAGGGCTCTCAGTCTCTCTTCACAGGGAGATGCTCAAGTCCCCTAAGCATCCTCCTGGCTCTCCCTTGGACTCTCTCCAGCAGGTCTCTGTCTCTCTTGAACTGGGGATCCCCAGACTGGACACAGGATTGCAGCTGTGGTCTCAGCAGGGCAGAGCACAGAGGGAGGAGAACCTCCCTAGACCTCTAGGCCTTGGTCAGCGCTTTTTGTAGGAGACATCTGCCTGCACAAAAGCCTTGCCACTCCTTTCTGGTGACTCAGTCCCCTCTTATCTGCATGACAGGAAGAGAACAGAGAAGCATTTTGCTGAAATCTGAGCCTGAACTCTGCTCAAAGCTCCCTGGACTACCTAAAGCTGAACCAATGAACATCATGAAACTGAAGAAGCTTGAAATGCAAAGGCAGCTCCTGCCCTGAGCAGGTTTGGATTTTCATGTGAGGCTTGCTTTCTGCCCAGCAACTTACCAACTCCTTAGGTTGAAATAAACCCCAGCTGCTCTCTTTCAGGATCCAAGAGGGGGAAAAAAGGAAAACCCATTTCCTTCAGTCACTCTATATCCAGGCTTTTCTTATGCTTCTCTCCCTGCCTGCAGTGCTCCATTGGGATCTGCATATGAATGTCATGGCACTGAGATACCATCAGGATGAGTTCCATGGATGGAGCATTCAGTGGCTACAAAACTGGCTTGATGGCTGCACCCAAAGGTGGCTGTCAATGGTCCATGGCCAGTTGGAAGCCAGGGACAAGTGGAGTCCCTCAGGGATCAGTCCTGGGCCCAGGCTTGTTGAACACCTTCTGTGGTGTCATGGACAGTGGCACTGAGTGCAGCCTCAGCAAGTTTGCTGATGACACCAAGCTGTGTGGTGCTGCTGACAGCTGGAGGGAAGGGATCCATCCAGAGGCACCTGGACAGGCTGCAGAGCTGGGCCCATAACATCCTCATGAGGTTCAACAATGCCAAGGGCAAGGTCCTGCAGCTGGCTCAGGGCAATCCCAAGCACTGATATAGTCTGGACAGGGACTGGCTTGAGAGCAGCCCTGAAGAAAAGGCCTTGGGGGTGCTGGGGGAGGAGAAGCTCAACAGGAGCAGGCAGTGAGCACTTGCAGCCCAGAGAGCCAAGCAGAGCCTGGGCTGCAGCAAGAGAAGTGTGGCCAGCAGGGGCCAGGGAGGGCATTCTGCCCCTCTGCTCCACTCTGCTGAGATCACAGCTGGAGCTCTGTGTCCAGTTCTGGAGCCTCTGTGCCAGGAAGGCTCTGGAGGTGCTGGAAGGTGTCCAGAGAGGGGCCAGGAGGATGAGCAGAGGGCTGGAGCTGCTCTGCTCTGGAGACAGCCTGAGAGAGTTGGGGTTGTGCAGTCTGGAGAAGAGAAGGCTCTGAGGAGACCTTCTTGTGGCCTTCCAGGATCTGCAGGGGGCTCCAAGAAAGCTGGGGAGGGACTTCTGAGGGTGTCAGGGAGGGATAGGACTGGGGGGGATGGAGCAAAAGTAGAAGTGGGGAGATTGAGATTGGCTGTGAGGAAGAAGTTGTTGCCCATGAGGGTGGTGAGAGCCTCGTCCCTGGAGCCATTCAAGATCAGCCTTGCTGTGTCCCTGAGCAGCCTGCTGTAGTGTGAGGTGTTGGTTGGTTGTTTTCTTTTTCTTCCTCCTGCTTTTTGGTTTGGTTTGGTTTGTGTGTTCAGCATTCAAGTGATGTTAAACGATGCCACTTCTGATGTAATGGCTGGCAAAGGCTGGGGGGTAAAGTCTCAAATTGAAGGAGTCTAATGAGATTGGCACATTCTGGTGTATGAAATGAACTCCTGGAGATGTGCAGGGTCTTACACAGCACAATGAAATGGAGACTGAGAGGGATTTCAAAGACATCCATGGACTCATAGAATGGTCTGGGTTGGGAAGGACCTCCAAAACTCATCCAGTCCACCCCCTCTGCAGTCATCAGGGACATCCTCCACTAAATCATTTTGCCCAGAGCCCTGTCCAGCTTCAACTTGAGTATCTCCAGGCATGGAGCCTCAACCACCTCCCTGGGCAACCTGTGCCAGTGTTCCACCACCCTTCTGGTGCAGAACTTGTTCCTCACATCCAATCTCAATCTGCTCTGCTCTAGTCTGAAGCCATTGCCCCTGGTCCTGTCCCTGCAGGCCTTTGCCAACAGTCTCTCTGCAGCCTTCTTGTAGCCCCCTTCAGGTACTGGCAGGCTTCTCTAAGGTCTCCCTGGAGCCTTCTCTTCTCCAGGCTGCACACCCCCAGCTCCCTCAGCCTGTCCTCACAGCAGAACTGCTCCAACCCACTGATCATTTTCATGGCCTCCTCTGGCCCAGCTCCATCAGGTCCAGGTCCTTCCTGTACTGGGGGCTCCAGACTTGGTACACAGTACTCCAGGTCAGAGCAGAGCAAAGTGTCAGAATCACCTCTCTGGATCTCTGGCAGTGCTGCTTTGCATGCAGCCCAGGCTGCCATTGGCCTTCTGTGCTGCAAGCTCACCCTGCCTGCTCCTGTCCAGCTTTTCACCCACCAGCACCCCCAAGTCCTCAGGGCTGCTTTCTATCACCTCCTTCCCCAGTCTGTATTGACAGTGAGGATTGTTGTGGTCCAGGTGAGAACCCTGCACTTGTTAAACCTCATGAGGTTCACCTGGCTCACCTCTCCAGCTTGTCCGGGTCCCTCTGGATACCATCCTGTTCCTCTGATGTGCTGACACCACCACTCAGCTTGGTGCCATCTGCACACTGCTGATGGTGCCTTGATCCCCATGTCTGTGGCACTGATAAAAATGCTGAACAGTACCGGTGCCAGTGCAGACCCCTTGGGGGACACCACTGTTGCTGCTCTTTCTCTCTCTCTCTCTTCTCTCCACACCTCTGATCATCACTGCTGCTCTTACCAAACCCATTTCTCTTCTTCATTATCAAATCATCCTCATAATCAAATCATCATCATCATCAAATCATGAAGGCTGGAACAGACCTTCAAGATCATTCACACAGCATCACAGTATCACCAAGGTTGGAAGAGACCTCGAAGATCATCGAGTCCAACCTGGCACCACAGACCTCATGACTAGACCCTGGCACCAAGTGCCACATCCAATCCCCTCTTGAACACCTCCAGGGATGGGGACTCCACCACCTCCCTGGGCAGCACATCCCAATGGCGAATGACTCTCTCAGTGAAGAACTTTCTCCTCACCTCCAGCCTAAACTTCCCCTGGCACAGCATGAGACTGTGTCCTTCTTGTTCTGGTGCTGGGTGCTAGAGAGAAGAGGCCAATCCCTTCCTGGCTACAACCTCCCTTCAGGGAGTTGTAGAGAGCAATGAGGTCACCCCTGAGCCTCCTCTTCTGCAGGCTAAGCAACCCCAGCTCCCTCAGCCTCTCCTCACAGGGCTGTGCTCAAGGCCTCTCCCCAGCCTTGTTGCCCTTCTCTGGACACCTTCAAGTGTCTCAATGTCCCTCCTAAAGCGAGGGGCCCAGAACTGGACACAGGACTCCAGGTGTGGCCTAACCAGTGCAGAGTCCAGGGGCACAATGACCTCCCTGCTCCTGCTGGCCACACTTTTCCTAATGCAGGCCAGGATGCCATTGGCCTTCTTGGCCACCTGGGCACACTGCTGGCTCATGTTTAGGTGGGTGTCAATCAGCACCCCCAGGTCCCTCTCTGTTTGGCAGCTCTCAGCCACTCTGACCCCACCCTGTAGCTCTGCATGGGGTTGCTGTGGCCAAAGTGCAGCCCCTGGCACTAGGACTTGTTGAATGCCATCCTGTTGGACTCTGCCCATCTGTCCAGCCTGGCAAGGTCCCTCTGCAGAGCCCTTCTGCCCTCTGACTGACCAACATCTGCTCCCAACTTGGTGTCATCTGCAACTTTGCTGATGACTGTCTCAATCCCCTCATCCAGATCATCAGTGAAGACATTAAAGAGGATGGGGCCCAGCACTGATCCCTGGAACAGTGGATTCAGTCCAACCATAGCCCAACTACCACGACCACCAAGCTCTATCCTGCAGTACCACATCTACAGCTTCTTGCACACCTCCAGGGTTGGGGACTCCACCATCTCCCTGGGCAGCCTTTTCTTCCTGCACCCTCCTGAAATGCCATGCCAAGGGTAGTGCAGCACATGCACTCCAGAGCTGGAGACTCCACAACCTCTCTGGGCAGCCTGCTCCAGGCCTCCAGCAGCCTCACATCAAAGAAGTTTCTCCTCATCTTGAGGTGGAACCTCCTAGGTTCCAGCTTGTACCTCTTGTTCCTTGTCCTATCACTGGGCATGATCAAACAGAGCTGGCCCCATCCCTTTGCTTTGGTTCAGCCTAAGCAGCTCCATCCCTGCATACCCACAGAATCTCCATTCTCTGAGCCACAGAAAGCAGAGGAATTGGAAATGCCTAGAAATGCAGATCAGAATTCTTGCCACTGCTGTGCCTCTTGATGCTGTGTCTCTTTTTTTCCTCCTGAGGTGAGCTGTGACAGTTCTGTCTCACTTGGCTTTTGTCACTGAGTGCTTTCGTAAGAGCTCCTGCTGCATCCAAGCCAGAATTAAGCTTTGGCAGTTCAGGGCTATAATAAGAGTGAGGTTTGCTGCCTGCTCGTGTTTCATCTGCTGGCTGGCTGCCTGCCTGGCTGAGCACCAGCTGTAGGAGATGCTCTGCAAGGAGATCTTCGTCACAGCACTGCACTCTTACATCTCCCACACCCACCAGCAAGCCTGCTTCAGCTTCTGCTCCAAGAGCGGCCTCCGAGGGAGATGTCTGCAGCACAAGTCAATAAGAATAGCAGGCAACAATAAAGAGAAGTAATCTGGCTGCTGGAGCATTGCTGTGAGAGCTTGGGTTTGGACAGGAAGGGCAAGGGAGCTGCCATGAATCTTGAGGCTGTCATTATGGGATGCTCTTGGCATGACTCACGTGGCCCAAAACCTGGCTTTCAGCCACTCCTGTGTTGGCTTCTCCCCTGCGTGGTTCTGCCTGGTTCAGAGAAGCCCTAACAGTGCTTTAACTTTACTCTAAACCTTGGGAAGCTTTTTCAGTCAAAAAGGGAGCTCCAGAACACAGGGACAAGGCTGTGACCCTTCCTGGAATGGGGCAGAAGGACTGAAGTGCAACAGCAGCTTTACTGGTGCTATAGCTCCCAAGAACACGTCCATGTGAAGAGAAGGGAAGGGATAAGCCCTCACTGGTCTCCAAGGTGGAGACAGGTGACAAGTGGAGTCCCTCAGGGGTCTGTACTGGGACCAGAGCTGCTCAGTATCTTCATCAATGATGCAGGCAGCAAGACTGAGGCACCCTCAGCAAGTTTGCTGATGGTAGCAAGCTGAGTGGTGTGGTTGATAAGACTGAAGGATGGGATGGGAGCCAGCCAGAGGGACCTGGACAGGCTGAGAGGTGGCTGAGGAGAACCTCATGAGGTTCAACAAGGCAAACTGCAAGGTCCTGCACCTAGATCAGGACAGTCCTCATTATCAGTGAAGGCTGGGGGCTGATGAGATTGGGAGCAGCCCTGCAGAGAAGGACTTGGGGGTGCTGGTGGGGGAGAAGCTGGACAGGAGCCAGCTATGGGCACTGGTGGCACAGAAGGCCAAGGGCAGCCTGGGCTGCATCCAAAGCAGTGTGGCCAGAGCTGGAGAGAGAGGATCCTGCCCCTCTGCTCTGCTCTGGGGAGACCTCACCTGCAGGGCTGTGTCCAGCTCTGGGCCCCAACACAGGCAGGACATGGACCTGCTGGAGCGGGTCTAGAGGAGTCCCCAGAATGATCAGAGGGCTGGAGCACCTCTGCTGTGGGGACAGGCTGGGAGGGTTGGGGCTGTTCAGCCTGGAGAAGAGAAGGCTCCAGGGAGACCTGAGAGCTGCATTTCAGTGTCTGAAAGGGACCTGCTGGAAGGCTGAGGAGGGACTGTTTGGAAGGGGCTGTGGGGACAGCTGTTTCTCCATTCCTGTATGTGTTCAAGGTGAAACTTGGTAGGGCTCTTAGCAACCTCATCTGGTTGGAGGTGTCCCTGCTCACTGCAGATGTGGGGGATTGCCCAAAGGGACAAAAACATATTGGCATCATAAAATCACAGAATTGTTTTGCTTGGAAAAAACCTTTAAGATCACTGAATCCAACCATTCTCTGACTCTGACAAGGCTGGGGCTAAACCGTGGCCCTCAGCACCACATCTCTGCCTCCTGGAAACACCTCCAGAGATGGGCATTCAGCCACCTCCCAGGGCAGCCTGTGCCACTGCTTGAGAACCCTTCCAGGGAAGAAGTTTCTTCTAAGAGCCAACCTAAACCTCCCCTGGGGCAACTCAAGGCCACATTTCAATACATACAGGAGAATCATTACAGGTGAAGTTAGTGACCTAGAGTTTATTTCCCTTCTGTTTGTCATTTTGCTGACATTAAAATGTTTGTCCTGCTATTTGATCTGCTTCAGGTCTGGGTGATTTCAGATAAAACCAGGTTTGCAGGGAGCTTTCATCAAGTGGCCAATTCTCACATTAGTTCTGCTCTCATCTAACATTTAAGAACACAGCCAAAGCCTGCCTCAACTTGAGTGCTATTCCTCTTCCCCACTTTGCAGTCAGTTCATTCTCTGTTTGCAGTTCCAAGGTGCTTTTGGCCATTGACATTTTGGCCAAGTCACACATTTGGGATCTGTTACAAGGGGAGATCCTTCCAGTGTGCAAGTAAGCTACAGTACTGCAGCAAGAGAGAGCACACCAGGCTGGATCCATAGGCTGAGGCCCATGGAATGAGGTTTAACAGAGCCCTCCAGAGGCTGGAGAGTCCCAGGGGCACAGGCAGCTTGTCCCAGGACATTGCAGTCTGTTCTTCTGTTCTGTTTCCCTGTCTCTCTCTGTTGCAGGCAGTGCACAGCCAAGTGAAAAGAGCCAGGGAGGACACCAAGTTGAGTGGGGGTGCTGATGTGCTGGAGGGCAGGAAGGCTCTGCAGAGAGATCTGGCCAGGCTGGAGCCATAGGCTGAGGCCCATGGGATGGAGGTTTTAAACAGCCAGTGCCAGGCCTGCACTTTGGTCACAACAACCCCAAGCAAGGCTGCAGGCCTGGGGCAGAGTGGCTGGAAGCAGCCTGGG
>CM037639.1:21301539-21385581 GCA_015227895.2 Colaptes auratus | reverse complement strand
CTCCTCATCAGCAGTGCTCCAGTCCCTTCAGCACCCTTGGACTTCCCTCCAGCAGATCCCTGTCCCTCCTGAACTGGGCTGTGCAGTGGTCATGTCTCCTTGCTTCCCACTCTGGCAGGGATGTGCTCCTTGGTGTCAGGCCCTGTAGAGCAGGAGTTGTGATGTGCTCTGGGCAGGAATGAGGTGAGTCAGCTCTTTGTAAGTCAGCAGCGTAAGCATGGGCAAGGCCTGGGCATCGTTCACACCACCTTAGTGTGGGAAGTAGATGGTGAAGAGTGCTCAGACCAAATCATTGCTCGGTGCCTGTGGTAGTTTCAGGCTATGCCTTTACAATTTTGTTACAGATTTTGAGCAGAAAGGTAGAAAGCTGTAAATTAATCACTGCTGGGTGTGAAAAGGAAAACCAAAGACAGTTCTAAAGTGCTTCACTGGAGACATACCTGCCATGAGACTGCTTGTCCCAAAACATTCTGAGGGCTTCTCTGCTCTGCTCACTTCATGCTCTGAAGGGATTTATTAACCTGCTTCTGCTTGACCTTGGCTGCATTGTTGTGGTGAAGGTGTCCAGAGAAGGGCAACAAAGCTGGGGAAGGGTATGGAGCACAGCCCTGTGAGGAGAGGCTGAGGGAGCTGGGGTTGCTTAGCCTGGAGAAGAGGAGGCTCAGGGGAGACCTTCTTGCTCTGTCCTACACCCTGAAGGGAGGTTGTAGCCAGGTGGGGGTTGGTCTCTTCCCCCAGGCAAGCAACACCAGAACAAGAGGACACAGTCTCAAGCTGTGCCAGGGGAGGTTTAGGCTGGAGGTGAGGAGAAAGTTCTTCCCAGAGAAGAATTGGCCACTGGAATGTGCTGCCCAGGGAGGTGGTGGAGTCCCCATCCCTGGAGGTGTTCAAGAAAGGCTTGGATGTGGCACTTGGAGCCATGGTTTAGCTGTCAGGAGGTGCTGGGTGACAGGCTGGACTTGATGAGCTCTGAGGTCTTTTCTAACCGTATTGATTCTATGAATATCAGAAAGAGAACAGCCTGGGAGCGAAATGGCATCGACCACCCAAGGGGGGAGACTCCACAAGAACAGTTATGCCGAAGAGGCAGTGAATGAATTGCTCACAGCTGGTTGCAGCCAGGCAGGCAGTGCTGCTGCTGTGTGGTAGAGGCTTTGGGGTGCTCTGAGGCGCCAGGCAGGGCAGGTTGCCGGCAGGAAGGCCTCGCGGGCCCGGGGCTGGGCTGGCTCCAGCGGACAGCTGCTGGTTACGACACTGTCACGACGGTGCTGGCTTTGTCCTGGGGAAACTGAGGCATGGCAGAGTTCCAGTTGCAAGGGGAAGCAGCCTTGGCTCTGACTCCTAAGCTTGTGGCTCCTCTCGTAGCTTGCGGTGTGTAGGCTCCTGGCTGTATCCCAGGCGCTGCACCGGGCGCTCGAGGTGACGCGACTCAAGGCAACTTCAAGCCAGACAAGGTCCAAGCAGGTTCAAGCAAGGCAAGGCTTAGGCAAGGCAAGGCTTAAGCAAAGCAAAGGCAACTAGACATCAGCCTGCATATAAATCTTGCCCAAGATTCAACTGGGCCAATAGGGCAACTGAAGCCAGTACAGTTACCCAGTGAGAAGGGGTTCTGGCAGGCTGTGGCCATAAAGGGCAGAACCATAGGCCTGGTCAGGCAGGAGCAGTGCTCAGAGCCCATGCCTTACCTCAGAAGCAGGGTTCTTTACCAGACACCTATGGTCCTGTCCCCTTTGTCCCTTTTCCCACATTACCCTGACCTGCAGGAAGGAGGAGGGAGAGTGGAACCATGCCTAGACACCTCAGGCTCTGTCTGGGTTTGTGCTGGGGCCATTTGGCACTACCATGACCAGTCATGTCATGGCTTCCCAATCACTCCCCAGCACCCCTGAGACCCAGTTCAAGGCTTTGAAACTATTTTGCCAACCATAATGTGTGGGGACATCAGACTCTGCTGGAGGACTTGGGAGTGAACTGAAAGTTTACCCTGGGGAAGGGGAACAGTGGGTCCCAGGAATGCTGTGTTCCCTTTTATTTCTTGGAGAAGAACCTCAAGGTGTTCTCTGATGTAGCACAAACCAGAGCAGCAGTGTGGTGAGGAGCAGCTGAGGGAGCTGGGGGTGTTTGGTCTGGAGAAAAGGAGGTTGAATGGAACCTTTCTGGCTCTTTACAACTCCCTGAAAGGAGGTTGGAGCCAGGTGTGGTTTGGTCACTTCTCCCTAGTAACCAGTGACAGGATGAGAGGAAATGGCCTCAAGTTGCTCCAGGAGGTTTATACAATACAATACAACAATACATACAATACAATAAATCCAGGTTGAAAGAGACCTTCAGATGATCGTGTCCACCTATCAACCATCTAACCCACCCAACAACTAGATCATGGCACCAAGCACCCCAGCAAGTCTCCTCCTGAATACCTCCAATGAAGGTGACTCTACCACCTTCCCTGGGCAGCACATTCCAGGTGCAATCACCTCTCTGTGTAGAACTTCCTCCTAGCATCCAGTCTAACCCTCCCTGGCACAGCCTGAGACTGTGTCCTCTTGTTCTGGTGTTGCCTGCCTGGGAAAAGAGACCAACCTCTGCCTGGCTACAACCTCCCTTCAGGTAGTTGTAGAGAGCAATAAGGTCACCCCTGAGCCTCCTCTTCTGCAGGCTAAGCCACCCAGCTCCCTCAGCCTCTCCTCACAGGGCGTTGTTCCAAACCCCTCACCAACCTTGTTCCCCTTCTCTGGACACCTCCAGCAAGTCAACCTCCTTCTAAACTGAGAGCCCAGAACTGACACAGGACTCAAGCTGTTGCCTAACCCTGCAGTGTACAGGGGCAGAATGAGCTCCCTGCTCCTGCTGGCTACACTCTTCCTGATGCAGGCCAGGATGCCATTGGCCCTCTTGGCTGCCTGGGCACACTGCAGGCTCATGTTCAGCCTAGGTTGGATCTTAGAAGAAACTTCATCCCTCAAAGTGTTGGCAAGCACTGGAGCAGGCTCCCTAGAGAGGTGTCTGAATCCCTGTCCATGGAGGTGTTTCCAGGAGGCAGGGATGTGGTGCTGAGGGCCATGGTTTAGCCTCAGCCTTGGTAGAGGATGGTTGGACTGGATGAGCTGAAAGGGCTTTTCCAACCAAAACAATCCTTGGAGTCTATTCTATGATTCTATTGACCTCACAAGCTGTGGTCTCAGAAGGGCTCTACAGTCAGGTGTCTTGCATAGGGGTCACTGGCAGCTGCTGGAACCCCTCCTCCTTAATTGTGATGGCTCTGGAGACCACCTGGGGACTGACCTGTGCTCCTCCAGAGCAGGCAGAACTGCAAGCTGAGCAGAGTATCTGGAGTGCCAGCTGACTTAGGATTTTTACCTGCTGACTTGTCTCATCCCAAGTGAACTCAGAGCACCATTACCTTGTAAACATCTTCTGTCAGGTGTGTTGCTATTAAATTACCAAGGGAAGGAAAAAGGAGACTTGGTGCTGTTCTGCATGGATGCTCTGAGAGTTTCCTCAAGGTTTTGTGATGTTCAAAAGCTAACTTGCAAAAGCATCCCCTGTCCATCCCTTGCTACAGACTCATGTGGGTGCAAGGAGCATTCTAGAGTGGGTCCAGAGGAGGCCACAAAGATGATCAGAGGGCAGCAGAACCTCCCTTATGGAGACAGGCTGCAAGAGCTGGGGCTGTTCGGTCTGGGGAAGGGAATGCTCCAGGGAGACCTCAGAGCAGCCTTCCAGTACCTGAAGAGGTACCTCCCCTCCAAAACAGCTGGGGAGGGACTTTTAACAAGGGCTGGGAGTGATAGGAGGAGAGGCAAAGGATTGAAGCATGAGGAGGGCAGATTGAGACTGGAGATTAGGAAGAAATTCTTTGCAGTGAGGGTGGTGAGAGACTGGCACAGGCTGCCCAGGGAGGTGGTGGAAGCCTCATCCCTGGAGGTTTTGAAGGCCAGGCTGGCTGTGGCTGTGAGCAACCTGCTGCAGTGTGAGGTGTCCCTGCCCATGGCAGGGGGCTTGGGACTGGCTGAGCCTTGAGGTCCCTTCCAGCCCTGACAGTTCTGTGATTCTCTGATTCCCTGGAGGTGCTCAAGGCCAGGCTGGGTGAGGCCTTGAGCATCCAATGGTCTAGTGGGAGGCGTCCCTGCCGGTGGCAGGGAGTTGGAACTAGATGGTCTTGAAGGTCCCTTCCCATGGGTGCCTGCCCCTGATGCTGTCTCTTGCTCCCTTGCAGGCCAAGCCGGTTGCGTTTGCGGTGCGGACCAACGTTGGGTACAGCGCGGCGCACGATGACGATGTGCCGGTGCCGGGCATGGCCATCTCCTTTGAGGCGAAGGATTTCCTTCACGTTAAAGAAGTAAGTAGAGCTGGAGGGGGGGTGGGATCTGACTGCCTTTCTCTGTTTGACTCACAGTGCTGCTCTTCCATAAGGCTACCCCTTTATACCATCCAGCACCACCGAGATGTGGTGTAAAGAAGACAGCTGAGTGCGAGGGACTGGACGGTCTTTGATACACTCTGCTCTACTTCCCTACTCTGCTCTGCTGAGACCACACTTGGAGCACTGGGTCCAGTTCTGAAGCCTCTGTGCCAGGAAGGCTCTGGAGGTGCTGGAAGGTGTCCAGAGCAGGGCCACGAGGAGGAGCAGAGGGCTGGAGCTGCTCTGCTCTGGAGACAGACTGAGAGAGTTGGGGTTGTGCAGGCTGGAGAGGAGAAGGCTCTGAGGAGACCTTCTTGTGGCCTTCCAGGATCTGCAGGGGGCTCCAAGAAATCTGGGGAGGGACTTTTTGAGGGTGTCAGTGAGGGATAGGACTGGGGGGAATGGAAAAAAACATAGAAATGGGTGGATTCAGATTGGATGTTAGGACAAAGTTGATCCCCATGAGGGTGGTGAGAGCCTGGCACAGGTTGCCCAGGGAGGTGGTGGCAGCCTCCTGCCTGGAGGTGTTTGCAGCCAGGCTGGATGTGGCTGTGAGCAACCTGCTGGAGTGTGAGGTGTCCCTGCCCATGGCAGGGGGGTTGGAACTGGCTGAGCCTTGAGGTCCCTTCCTGCCCTGACAATTCTGTGATTCTACTCCGCTTATAAAAGCCATGGCTCAAATTCCTTACAATCCAATTAATGAGGTTTGGAAGGCAGGGGCTTTTCTTCCCTGATTAAAATCACTGAATTTGGGGCTTTAAATACCTGCAAGTTAAGTCATACAGTATTTGTGGGGTGTAGCATTGGGGTACTCTCAGGGTGCATTCTGAACCAGCAGCCAAGGTTTGATTCTCTTATATTTGTGTGGGAGGGATCTCAATAAAGCCTCACAATCACAGAATCACATGGAATCATAGAATGCTCAGGTTGGAAGGGACCTCCAGAGATCATCCAGTCCAACCCCCCTGCCAGAGCAGGAGCACCCAGGGCAGGTCACACAGGAACACATCCAGATGGGGATGGAAAGCCTCCAGAGCAGGAGACTCCACAACCTCTCTGGGCAGCCTGCTCCAGGCCTCCAGCACCATCTCACCAAAGAAGTTGCTCCTTATGTTGAGGTGGAACCTGCTGGGTTCCAGCTTGTACCTCTTGTTCCTTGTCCTATCCCTGGGCACCCCCAAACAGAGCCTGGCCCCTCCATCCTGACCCCCAGCCCTCAGCTATTGATAGACATTGATCAGATCCCTCTCAGCCTTCTCCTCTCCAGACTAAACAGCCCCAGGGCTCTCAGCCTTTCTTCATAGGAGTGCTGGAGATTTTATACCCCAGGACCAGGAATCTAAGGGGGCTGTTACAAGTTGAAATCAGCAATTTCCAGTTTTACCTGGAATCACAGGATGTTAGGAGTTGGAAGGGACCTCCAGGGATCATCCAGTAGAACCCCCATGCCAACGTGGGATCACCTAGGGCAGCCTTCTCTTCTCCAGACTAAACTGTTCTCACAGTTCCATACCCTTCTTGTTTTGCTGGCTCCACAGCTGTACACAGGGTTCCAGGTGGATTCTCACCAGAGCACAACAGAGGAGCAGAATCCCCTCCCTCCACCTGCTACCTAGGCTGCTGGGGATCAGCCCAGGACAGAGCTGGTTTCTGGGCTATGAGTGCTCATTGCCAGCTCATGTTGAGCTCCTTCTGACCCAGTCCTTCTCCTCAGTGCTGCTCTCCAGTCATTCTCGGCCCAGCCGTGGATTTGTGTTTGGGATTGCCATGACCAGGGTGCAGGGCTCACCTCTCCAGCCTGTCCAGGTCTCTTTGGATGTCATCCCTTCCCTCCACCCTGCCAACCAGGCCACACAGTTGGTGTCATTGCTGAGGGTGCCCTGGCACCACTGCCCATGCTGCTGAGAAGTTGGACAGCACTGATCCCAGTACCAGTCTGTCATAATTTGTCCAAGATGCTGATCATGAGCTGTTGGCAGGAAAACAGAATCACAGAACTGTCAGGGCTGGAAGGGACCTCAAGGATCAGCCAGGTCCACCCCCCCTGCCATGGCCAGGGACACCTAACACTACAGCAGGTTGCTCACAGCCACCTCCAGCCTGGCTGCAAAAACCTCCAGGCAGGAGGCTTCCACCACCTCCCTGGGCAGCCTGTGCCAGGCTCTCACCACCCTCATGGGGAACAACTTCTTCCTCACAGCCAATCTCAATCTCCCCAATTTTGCTCCAACCCCCCCAGTCCTATCACTCCCTGACACCCTCAAAAGTCCCTCCCCAGCATTCTTAGAGCCCCCTGCAGATCCTGGAAGGCCACAAGAAGGTCTCCTCAGAGCCTTCTCCTCTCCAGACTGCACAACCCCAACTCCCTCAGGCTGTCTCCACAGCAGAGCAGCTCCAGCCCTCTGCTCCTCCTCGTGGCCCTTCTCTGGACACCTTCCAGCACCTCCAGAGCCTTCCTGGCACAGAGGCTCCAGAACTGGACCAAGAGCTCCAGCTGTGGTCTCAGCAGAGTGGAGCAGAGGGGGAGAATCCCCTCCCTGTCCCTGCTGGCCACACTTCTCTTGCTGCAGCCCAGGCTCTGCTTGGCTCTCTGGGCTGCAAGGTCTCCCTGCTGGCTCCTGTTGAGCTTCTCCTCCCCCAGCACCCCCAAGGCCTTTCCTTCAGGGCTGCTCTCAAGCCAGTCCCTGCCCAGCCTGTATTGTTTCCTGGGATTGCCCTGAGCCAGCTGCAGGACCCTGCCCTTGGTCTTGTTGAACCTCCTGAGGTTGTCCTGGGCCCAGCTCTGCAGCCTGTCCAGTTGCCTCTGGATGGATCCTTCCCTCCAGCTGTCAGCAGCACCACACAGCTTGGTGTCTCCAGCAACCCTGCTGAGGCTGCACTCAGTGCCACTGTCCATGGCACCAACAAAGATGTTCAACAAGCCTGGGCCCAGGACTGATCCCTTAGGGTCTCCACTTGTCCCTGGCCTGATGGAGTAAGAGAAAAAGCTTCCTGCAGTTGCAGTGGGTAGGAGCACATGGGAAGAAATCTCTGGTGTCCAGGGAGAACAAAAGCAGCTCTTGTGTTTGAGGACAGGAGGCTGTGAAGCCTAAAATAATACCAGTGGTGAAATGGGTGGAAGTGGCAGCCAAGGAGGATCACCAAGTCTGTGAAGGAAGGTTTCTGCCTAAGCACTCTGCAGCTTCTGCACACTGCTCAAGGTGCAATTATTGTTAATGTATTTCTGGGTATCAGGACAGCTCTTCATTACCATAATAACACAGCAGAGTGATTAACTGCAGGGGAGAATTACATCCAGTGGCTTGGCTGCCAATGCAAAGTATTAGCAAACTGATGCCAGGTACACTAACAGCCTGCTGCCTGCCTTCTTGTTGCTCTTTTGTTCTGCAGAAATTTAATAATGACTGGTGGATAGGACGGTTGGTAAAAGAAGGCTGTGAGATAGGATTCATACCAAGCCCAGTCAAGCTAGAGAACATGAGGCTGCAGCATGAACAAAAGGCAAAACAAGGAAAATTCTACTCCAGGTAACAACCACAATGTCATTAAACAGGGGTGGCACTGAGTGGGGGAGTGGGGGGTGGGGTATGGCTCTGTTCACTGGTTGGCATTGGCAGCTGTGGGGGCTTTGAATCAGTGCAGTGGGATTTGGGGCTGGAATGAATCCCATTGCTGGTTGAGGGAGAGAGGAGATCTTTGGGTTGGTTTTTAGTTGTGTGTTTAATCCCATTGCTGGTTGAGGGAGAGAGATCTTTAGGTTGGTTTTCAGCTGTGTATTTAGTCCCATTGCTGGTTAAGGGAGAGAGGAGACCTTTAGGTTGGTTTTTAGTTGTGTGTTTAATCTCATTGCTGGTTGATTGAGAAATATCTTTAGGTTGGCTTTTACTTGTGTGTTTAATCTCATTGCTGGTTGAGGGAGAGAGGAGATCTTTGGGTTGGTTTTCAGTTGTGTGTTTAATCCCATTGCTGGTTGATTGAGAAAGGAGATCTTTAGGTTGGTTTTCAGTTGTGTGTTTAATCCCATTGCTGGTTGAGGGAGAGAGGAGATCTTTGGGTTGGGTTTTAGTTGTGTGTTTAATCCCATTGCTGGTTGAGAGAGAAAGGAGATCTTTAGGTTGGTTTTCAGTTGTGTATTTAATCCCATTGCTGGTTGAGGGAGAAAGGACATTTTAAAGTTTTTTTTTAGTTGTGTGTTTAATCTCATTGCTGGTTGGTTGAGAAAGGAGCTCTTTAGCTTGGTTTTTAGTTGTGTGTTTAATCTCATTGCTGGTTGGTTGAGAAAGGAGCTCTTTAGCTTGGTTTTTAGTTGTGTATTTAATCTCATTGCTGGTTGAGGAAGAAAGGAGGTCTTTAGGTTGGTGCTCTGTGATGGCCTGCAGTGGCTGTTGCTCCATTTCATTTCAGGGATATTTGTCCTGAGTGCATTTGCTATGTGCAAGACCAACTTGTAAAAGTTAATTCCTCAGCAGTTTTCTCTTCACTTGTTTGCCTGATCTTGCAGTTTCTGAAGCACTGATTTTAGAACTTGAAGAAAATGTTAAGACTAATTTGTTTTAAGCTGAAGCCAGTGGCTGCTGGTCAGCTATTAGTGGGAAAAGAAATCATAGAATTCTATTCTTGGATAAGACTTTCATAGCAGCATAGAATTGTCAGGGTTGGAAGGGACCTCAAGGATCAGCCAGTTCCAACCCCCCTGCCATGGGCAGGGACACCTCACACTGCAGCAGGTTGCTCACAGCCACAGCCAGCCTGGCTGCAAACACCTCCAGGCAGGAGGCTTCCACCACCTCCCTGGCAACCTGTTCCAATATCTGTGGTAGTTTTAGGCTATGCCTAAAGCTAATGCTGGGGGAAACTTCAACCCACCACAAGTCTCTCACCACCCTCATGGGGAAGAACTCCTTCCTAACATCCAATATGAATCTCCCTACTTCTAGTTTTGCTCCATCCCCCCCAGTCCTATCACTCCCTGACACCCTCAAAAGTCCCTCCCCAGCTTTCTTGGAGCCCCCTTCAGATACTGGGAAGGCCACAAGAAGGCCACTTTGAAGGTCATGTAGTCCAACCATGTATAGACAGCAAAACCCAGAGGAATATCATTGGCTGGGACACAGCTTGGAAGTTAGTGCTGTGTCTGATGTAGTTCTGTTCTCTTCTGCTTCCCACAGTTTGAATCCATGGAGGAAGTATCTTTATTTCTATCTGATGTCATTGCTGTTTGAGAGAGAAAGTAGATCCTGAGCTTGGTGGTTGGACAGATGCTTTGGTCTTGTCACATTCCTTGCCTATGAGCACAACTGTTAAGAGCTCTGGAAGTTTGATGTTGAGTTATTTGTTGTCTCCGAGTGCAGCCTTCATTCCATTAAAATACTCAGTGCCTAAATGTGTTGCACAGCACTGCAGGGTAGCAGTAATGGCATCTTTACTGCAGGATTCTCAAGGTGGTTCTGCAGGACACATGAACACATGTGGAAGCAAAGGCCACTGGCTTCCCTTAGGCTCTGTAGGAAACAAATCTTGCCAGTATGTCTGATTGGGATGGACCCGGAGTGGAAAAACAGCTGGGAGAAATTTGGGAAGCCAGAAAGGCTTCTGGAGTAGGAAAGGCAGCAGTGTTTGAAGAGCATGCCAGGGCTAGGAGTGCTGCAGCACTGCCAGCTGTGAAATGCCCTCTCTAGGAGTGTGTGGTCCTTAGCAGGTTCCTTTTTCCTCTCGTGGCAGTTCTGATACAGCCAGATCTGTCCAAGTGATTCCATCCCTTCCCAGTCCGTATGGACTTCCTTTTCCAGCACCTCTGCTGCAGACAACGCTGCCTTCTGCCACACATCCATTTAGTTACTGCTTGTTCATGTTTGGAGATGGAAAAAAGTGGAAGTGAGTGCTGTCACATGAATTATTTGAGGGGTGAAATAGCCTTTCTTGCCTTCTTCTCAGTGCCTCTCTCCTTAGGGTAATTGAAGTAAAAATGACTAAAAATATTGTCTCATTTCCACAGCCTGGGGAGATTTTTCACAGAGCAGAACTTGACAATACCCCAGACTGCTCTACCTTCATTTGAGGGGCTTTCCTTCCCCCCCCCCACCCCCAAGTGATACCTCATACTGAGACAGCCAAAGAAGTTGTGCTTTAATTAAATGCCAAAGATGGTAGGCAAACACCCAGTCCCTTTCATTAGGGAGCTGTCAATAACTCTGCTGTTAAAAGCAGGTATGCTCCCTGGCTTCTGAAGAATTAGCCTCAGTAATGAGTAGGCCATTAATAATTGTCTATCAGTAGCCATATTCCTAATGAGCTGACATGGAGATGGAGAGGCAGTGAGAGCACAGGCAGCAGAGTGACTTTGCCCCAGCAGAAGGAGCAGGACTGCTGTGTGCAGTGCCTGGCTCCTCAACACTCCCCCACCTCGTGTGTGGCTGGCTGGTTTATCATCCTCTTTGTCCCTTGGCTAGCAGCTCCTTCAGGAGGCAGCTAAGAAATAAACTACAGAGAAAGCTGGGAGGCTTCAGACTAATTTGTTGCTTTACTCCAGTAAATCAGGAGGAAACTCTTCATCCAGTTTGGGTGACATCGTTCCTAGTTCCAGAAAATCGACGCCTCCATCATCTGGTGAGTAGGCCCTGAACCCTTGGCTTTACAGTCCAAGGAGTTCAGATACTTTTGCTCCTGTTTTTCTTATCCCCTGTGCCTCACAGGTATATGGTTGGGTGGTTGCCTTGCCCTACAAAAGCTGGTTCAGGTGGTTTTGAAGTAATGGGAGGGGTGCCAGCAAGATCAGGCAACCATGGGGCTGTTAACAGTGCAGTGAGTTCCCCCTTTGCTGTTACTGTGGTGTTTTATAGCAAAGACAGAATAAAATGCTGAGACTGCACTGAAGCAGGGCAGTGGAAGGTTTGGTCTGGCCTGAGCACTCCTGCTGAGCGAGCAAGACCTTCTGGCACAGGAAAAAAAGCAGCAATAAGAAGTCAGAAGTTCCCAGGAGGTTTCTTCAGGAGCATCAAGAGCAGCATTTGTCACTAATAACAGGAATTTCTGGTTTCACAGGGCAGAGATTCATAGCATGGTTTGAGTTGGAAGGGACCTTGAGGATTATCTAGTTCCAGCCCCCTGGTTTCACAGGTCACAGATTCATAGATTGATTCATAGATCCATAGAATGGTTTGAGTTGGCAGGGACCCTAAAGATCATCCAGTTCCAAGCCCCTGGTTTCACAGGTCACAGGTTCATAGATTGATTCATAGGATGGTTTGAATTGGAAGGGACCCTAAAGATCATCCAGTTCCAACCCCCCTGGTTTCACAGGTCACAGATTCATAGATTGATTCATATGATGGTTTGAGTTGGTAGGGACCTTAAAGATCATCCAGTTCCAACCCCCTGGTTTCACAGGTCACAGATTCATAGGTTGATTCATAGATTCATAGGATGGTTTGAGTTGGTAGGGACCTTAAAGATCATCCAGTTCCAACCCCCCTGCCATAGGCAGGGACATCTCCCACCAGCCCAGATCCTTGTGATGAGGATGTGCCTCCCAGAATCCACACACATCCAATCCTTCCTACTTTTTGAGATGTGTTTGTCACACATATGGGTTTGCATTTAGAGCATCAGCAGTCAGGATTTGCCTTTAGGGAGCTTGGAGTCAAGAGGCCCAAAGCCTCTTGTGGTGAGCTGGTAGAGGAAATCAGCACCATCTCCTTGAAAAATGCATAGCAGAAGATGAACAAACCCCAAAACTCAGCTCTTGGATGTTCTCCTGAGAGAGGAAAAAGTACTTTAGGAATACTAGAAGTCAGAAATATTGATAAACCTTCCTAGTGGTTTGTCTCCTGAGCCAAAGAATTGTCTTTCCCACTCAGTTCCTCTGGAGCCTGATCTTAAAATGATCCTGAAGTTTGTTAAGTAATTTCTGTGGCTATAAAGAGAGAGAGAGAGGAGAATTCAATCAAGCTGTGATAGTAGCTCTATTTCATTAAATGGATGGCAAAATCTATGACTTTTTCTTGATGAAACCATGGATTTGGTTTGTACCTACCAACTTCAGTATGACTGCACTGGGTTAGGAGAGTTCTACTCCAGTGCCCTATCCCTTGGTTTTTTCTATATCTGTGTTTAGTTTGCTTACAGGTGTCCACCACAGCCCTCTAGACCTGCCCTTAAACTTTAAACCCTGCCTTTAAACTGTGACATTTACTGTTCAGTTCAGCAGCTTCATTCTGGCAGTAAAACTGCCCAGGGACCCTACCATGTCAGTTTCACAGAACCACAGAATCCTTTCAGTTGGAAAAGACCTTCAGGATCCTCCAGCCCAACCATTCTCTGACTCTGCCCTGGCTGGGGCTAACCCATGGCCCTCAGCACCACATCTCTGCCTCCTGGAAACACCTCCAGGCATGGGGATGCAACCACCACCCTGAGCAGCCTGTGCCAGGCTTTGAGAACCCTTTCAAGGAAGAAGTTTCTTCTAATCTCCTACCTAAACCTCCCCTAGGGCAACTTGAGGCCATTTCATCTCCCACTGTCACTTCTTAGTAGAGAGAAGAGACCAGCTCCCACCTGGCTCCAACCTCTTTTCAGGGAGCTGTAGAGAGCAATGAGGTCTCCCCTCAGCATCCTCTTCTCCAGGCTAAACACCCCCAGTTCCCTCAGCTGCTCCTCCCCAGCCCTGTTCTCCAGTCCCTTCCCCAGCTTTGTTGCCCTTCACTGCAGCACCTCAATGTCCTTCTTGTTCTGAGGGCCCTAAAACTGAACCCAGGACTCAAGGTGTGGCCTCACCAATGCCCAGCACAGGGGCACAATCCCTTCCCTGATCCTGCTAGTCCTGCCACTGCTGATCCAGGCCAGGATGCTGGTGGCCTTCTTGGCTACCTGGGCACACTGCTGGCTCATCTTCAGCCAGGTGTTAGAAAAGAATAAACCAGGTCGGAAGAGACCTTTGAGATCATTGCATCCAACCTATCAACTGAGGGGTCCAGAACTGGACACAGGACTCAAGGTGTGGCCTAAGCAGTGCAGTGTACAGGGGCAGAGGCAGTGTTGATGAACACCCCCAGGACTTTCTCTGCTGGGCAGTTTCCATCCACTCTGCCCCAGTCCTGGGGCATTCATGGGGTGGTTGTGACCCAAGTGCAGGACCCAGCCCTTGGCCTGGTTGAATGTCATACACTTGGCCTCAGCCCATGGATCCAGCCTGTCCAGGTCCCTCTGCAGAGCCTGCTTACAGCACATGATTGGAGCATCTGAAATGCTATCATATAGTTCTGTACCCTAAAAGCAGTGGAGGTGAGGACCTGTGAACATTTCAGAAGGCTGCACAGAGTTCAGCAGTAAGAGAAGAGATACTGAGGATACCTCCTGTAGTTGTTCCTTCAGACATCTTTTCACCAGCATGGGTTTCTGGAGGGGAAAAAAAGAAAGGAAATCTGGCAATGAAGTGTTTTTCAGCTCCATTGACAATGTGGAGGACATTAATGGACCTCAGCTTAACGTGGGACCTTCAAACCTGGGACCTGCAGCATTATTTTTTCTCAAAGAAGCATCTCAAGAAGGGATTTTGCCTAACACAAGAACTCTGGAGCACACTTCAGTTACTATTCTCAGGCCTCCTCTTTTTGAAAGCACAAGAACTGACAAACATGGGAAGTATTTAAGTGGTTGAAGGGATGTGAACACAAGGAGTTCATTTCATTAGTTTTTTTTAAGGTAGAGTCAGGGATGTTTGGTGGTTGGTTTCTTTTTCAGTCTAAACTAATGGCACAAAACCAAGCAATAAAAATCCCCCCCAAGAAGATGAAGGATCATGAAAACCAAATGAAAAGGAGGCTCACAGGCATTGAAATAATCCATACTCTATTGATCTGGTAATCGATCCATGCAGTAATGGATTGCATCAGGTTGGAAGGAACCCTCACAGGTCATCTTGTGCAAGCCCCCTGCAGGCAGCAGGGACACCTCCAACTAGAGCAGGCTGCCCAGGGTTACCCCAAGTCTGATCTTCAGTATCTCCAGGGACAAAGCCTCAACCACCTCCCTGGGCAACTTGTTCCAGTGTCTCACCACCCTCACTGTGCAGAACTTCCTCCTGGTGTCCAACCTAAATCTGCCCTGCTCCAGTTTCAAACCACTGCCCCTTGTCCTCTCCCCACAGCCCCTTCTGAACAGTCCCTCCCCAGCCTTCCTCTATGTCCCCTGCAGATACTGAAATGCAGCTCTGAGGTCTCCCTGGAGCCTTCTCTTCTCAGGGCTGAACAGCCCCAACCCTCTCAGCCTGTCCCCATAACAGAGGTTTTCCAGCCCCCTGATTATCATTGTGGCCTCTTCTGGACCCTCCCCATCAGGTCCAAGTCTCTCTTCTGTTGGTGGCCCCAGAGCTGGATACAGCCCTGCAGGTGAGGTCTCCCCAGAGCAGAGCAGAGGGGGCAGGATCCTCTCTCTCCAGCGCTGGCCACACTGCTTTGGATGCAGCCCAGGCTGCCCTTGGCCTTCTGTGCTGCCAGTGCCCATTGCTGGCTCCTGTCCAGCTTCTCCCCCACCAGCACCCCCAAGTCCTTCTCTGCAGGGCTGCTCTCAATCTCATCATCCCCCAGCCTTCACTGATAATGAGGATTGTCCTGCTCTAGGTGCAGGACCTTGCACTTTGCCTTGTTGAACCTCATGAGGTTCTCCTCAGCCACCTCTCAGCCTGTCCAGGTCCCTCTGGCTGACTCCCATCCCATCCTTCAGTCTTATCAACCACACCACTCAGCTTGGTCCCATCAGCAGACTTGCTGAGGGTGCCTCAGTCTTGCTGCCTGCATCATTGATGAAGATACTGAACAGCTCTGGTCCCAGAACAGACCCCTGAAGGACTCCACTTGTCACCTGTCTCCATCTGGACATGGGCCACTGACCACTACCCTTTGGGTGCCATCATCCAACCAAGTCCTTATCCCCTGGACAGTCCACCCATCAAATCCATATCTCCCCAGCTTGGAGAGAAGGATGTTGTGGGCCAGTGGTGAAAATGACTGGGACCAAACTGCAGAGCAGTGAAGATGACAAAGAGCAGAAGAGCTCTCGTGGGGAGCCGTCGCGTGACGTGACGACGGAGAACGGAGCAAGGAGGTGCTGCATTTCTCCTTTACAAGGAGAAGCTTTAACAGCTCTGAGCTTTCTTTCCTGACTATTTTAGTTGCACATGGAACTGAAGGAGTTTTGCTATCCCTTATTATGAGTGATTTATGGGATCTGGCCTGTGTTCAAGACAAGATAATACCTTCTTTTTATACTTGTGAAGAGGATGCAGGAACAGTGCTGCTGGGAGAAAATGTGACGTGGTTTCTGGGACTGTTTTTAGGAGCAGGAGTACAGAAACAGAGCACAGATCCACTTGCAGGCTTGCCTGGCAAGGGCAGGCTCAAAGGCACAGTCCTGTAACTCAGGAGCTGTCAAGCATCGTGCCATGAGGTCTGTGGATAATTCAAAGGGGCAGACAGACTTCACCCCAGCAGCAGAGCTCAGTGGCCCCAAGTGTCTCTTAAATCAGCAGCCGCACATAGGCCTAACAGAAATATTTCTGTGGGGCACAACTATGCCATGGTGGGTGCTGGCTCACTCATCAAGCAGCTGGAAGGGGGTCACCAAGATGGTTTCACCATGGTTTGCAGGGATGAATTCCCAGCTGGGAGAAAAAATGCTTGGGTCCAGCTCAACAGAAATCATAGAACCATAGAATCAACAAGGTTGGAAAAGACCTCAGAGATCACCCAGTCCAACCTGTCACCACAGACCTCATGACGACTAGACCATGGCTCCAAGTGCCACATCCAATCCCCTCTTGAACACCTCCAGGGACAGTGACTCCACCACCTCCCTGGGCAGCACATTCCAATGGCTAACAACTCTCTCTGGGAAGAACTTTCTCCTCACCTCCAGCCTAAACCTCCCCTGGTGCAGCTTGAGACTGTGTCCTCTTGTTCTGGTGCTGGGTGCCTGGGAGAAGAGACCAACCCCCATCTGGCTACAACCTCTATTCAGGGAGCTGTAGACAGCAAGAAGGTCTCCCCTGAGCCTCCTCTTCTCCAGGCTAAGCAACCCCAGCTCCCTCAGCCTCTCCTCACAGGGCTGTGCTCCAGACCCCTCCCCAGCTTTGTTGCCCTTCTCTGGACACCTTCCAGCAGCTCAACATCTTTCCTAAACTGAGGAGCCCAGAGCTGGACACAGGACTCAAGGTGTGGCCTGAGCAGTGCTGAGCACAGGGCACAATGACCTCCCTGCTCCTGCTGGCCACACTCTTCCTGATGCAGGCCAGGATGCTATTGGGCTTCTTGGCCCCCTGGGCACACTGCTGGCTCATGTTCAGCTTCTGTCAACCACTACCCCCAGGTCCCTTTCTGCAAAGGCACAGCAAAGACAAGCTTGTGTCACCCAGACTGTGACAGGAGGTGGGGGAGTTCTCTACAGACAGCACGTTTTTGGAGCCCTTTTGTGCAGGTGCTTGCCTGCTGAAGAGAGATGTTGATGTCTTATTTAAGGTGGGGACTGATGGTGGTAAGCAAGAAAGCTTTGGGGTTGGTTGGGTTGGGCTTGGTGTGCAGCCAGCAGGTGCCTGCTGGCCTCACCATGCAGGCTAACAGGGCTTTGTGGTTTGAAGTCATTAGTCTCTGAGTCCAGGAGGAGTTCTCACTTCTGCTGTTGTTCATTATTTGGTAAAGAGGGTAAATATTTGATGTTTGTGGTGTAAGTAAGGTTATGGTGCTGTGTATCCTGCTGGGGTGGAGGCTGAGCAGCAGTGGTTTATTGTGTTCACTTCCCTCCGTCCTCACTCCTTGCAACAGGATCCAGGGCACTGGGACAGGCTGGGATCAGGTTCCTCTATTCTGCTCCCCCATTCTGTTTAGTTTTCACTCTCAATAGGTCTGAGTTTCTGTTGCCTAATAATGTATCCTGTGACTCCTATGCCTTTTTACTTCCAATGGTTTAAGAATGCAGATACTAGCCCAGCCTGAGAGAGATGGAGCTGGAGCTGGAGCAGCATGGGGCTGACTTCTGCTTCACAGTTGATTTTTCTTCTGTGATTTCCTGTAGAAACATTTCAGCTTTCAGCTGCTGGTCCCCAGTTTGAATTGGTGTCCGCTGCTGTCAAATAGTTCAAATGCTGGCCAGGTTCTGTTGTTCACAGGCAGAGGCCAATGCTCTGCTTTGCCAGGGTAGTTCTGGGGCTGTTTGATGTAGCCACGTGAAAGGGGATCGGAGGAAAACGTGCTGGTAGCTGTTAAAGGTTGCCTTCTGTCTTCTAATCCTAATGTGCTGCCCCTTGAAATTTCTCCCTTTGTTTTGCTGTGGTTTGTACTCACCTGGTGGGGTTTTGAATTTTATTTGCTGATTGCCCTGGGCAGTTGTGATGAGTTTGTATTTTTCTTTCCTTCACCTGTTAGTTCCTTCCCTTTAGTTTTTAACTTGTGAACCTCTCTTCGCTTTTTCCCTGTCACCTGATAATTCTGAATTGTTTGTCTGTATATAGCTATAGACATAGATGCCACTGGCTTAGATGCAGAAGAAAATGATATTCCAGCCAACCATCGCTCCCCCAAACCCAGTGCAAACAGTGTCACCTCACCCCACTCCAAAGAGAAAAGAATGCCCTTCTTTAAGAAGGTAACACCACCGCCTCCCAGCTCCCATCTGTCCACCTGCTCACCTGCACTGCGTCACATCTCTAGTCCTGTGGAGCGTCTGCGTCCTCTGACCAGCCAATAACATGCATGCTCTGTTGTTCTTTGTTTCCTTTCCATGCTGCTGTAGCTAAGCAGAAGCAGAAGTCGGTAAGTTCCTACCCACGCCGCCTGTTGTTTCCCCTGCCACCAGCACCGCTCCCAGCACCACCCCGGGGCAGCACTCAGGCACAGTCGCTGAAGCGCCCAGTGCTAGGGGGTTGGGAGGGACCTCCACAGGTCATCCAGTCCAACCCCCCTGCCAGGGCAAGGTCACACAGGAATGCATCCAGGTGGGGTTGGAAAGGCTCCAGAGAAGGAGACTCCACAACCTCTCCGGGCAGCCTGCTCCAGGCCTCCAGCACCCTCACACCAAAGAACTTTCTCCTCCTGTTGAGGTGGAACCTCCTGGGTTCCAGCTTGTACCTCTTGTTCCTTGTCCTGTCACTGGGCACCACCAATCAGAGCCTGGCCCCTTCATCCTGACCCCCACCCCCAAGATACTGATAGACATTGATCAGATCTCCTCTCAGCCTTCTCTTCTCCAGACTACACAGTGCAGCTGCTCTAGAGTTAAGGAAGAAAAGTATCCAAGTTGTTGGTGAATTCAGTACAAGAAAACAAACAATCCCATGCTCATAGTATCACAGAGTCATAGACTGGTTGGGGGTTGGAAGGGACCTTCAAGATCATGTAGTTTGAGGCCCCTGCCATGGGCAGGGACACCTCCTCCTAGCCCAGGTTGCTCAAGGCCCCATACAGCCTGGCCTGGAACAGCTCCAGGGAGGAAGCAGACACAACTTTTTTGGGCAACCTGTTCCAGTGTCTCACTCAGTAAGCCCCTGAAGCTCTGCTACAGTACTGACCCTTTCTGACTGACCAAGAGGACACACTGAGAGGATCTCCAGTGCAAGCACATCACAGAATCACAGAAACATTCAGGTTGGAAAAGACCCTCAGGGTCACCAAGTCCAACTACTCACCCTGCACTACAAGCTTCACCCCTAAACCATAGCCCCAAGCACCACATCCAAACCACCTTCAAACACAGCCAGGCTTGGGGACTCCACCACCTCCCTGGGCAGCCTCTGCCAATCTCTGACCACTCTGGCTGGGAACAAATGTTTCCTGATGTCCAGTCTGAACCTACCCAGTCACAACTTGAGGCCACTTCCTGGGAGAAGAGACCAGCACCAACCTCTCCACAACCTCCTTTCAGGGAGCTGTAGACAGCCAGGAGGCCTCCCCTCAGCCTCCTCTGTTTCACACTAACCATCCCCAGCTCCTTCAGTCACTCCTCACAAGATTTCTTCCCCAGGCCCTTCCCAGCTTCCTTGCCCTCCTCTGCCCTGGCTCCAGCACCTCCACATCTCTCTTGGATTGAGCTGCCCAAAACTGGACACAATACTCCAGGTATAGCTGAGTCCCAGGGGACTCCCTGCTCCTGCTGGACACAGCATTGCTGATCCCAGCCAGGATGCCTTTGGCTCTCTTGGCCACCTGGGCACACTGCTGGCTCCTCTTCAGCTGCTTGTCCAATGAAACCTCTCTCTCCTCTTTCTGAAGGGTTGTTTCTTTTTCCTTGTAAGTCAGTCTACTGAAATCATTACTGGAACCTAACCAGCCACTCAGGTTGTACTGGGGAAACAACCAGCCCAACCTGTTGACTTTGAATCTGGTCAGTATTGAAGATGTTGCACTGGGTGCAAGAGAGGCCAGGTGAACAAGAGCAGAAAACTGCAGGCTTGTTGGGAGAGTTCCCTTGGAGTCTGCTTCCCTCTTGTCATGTATAAATTACCAGCCACTGTTCTTGCTAGTCATCACTCAGCAGCTCAGCTCAGTTAGCATCTCAGCTTCTGGAGATGGTACTGGTAGCTCCCAGGAGAGCCCAGATAGCTGCAGGATTATGCAACTGCTGCTCCAGCAAGCTGCAATCCATTTGTAGCATCTCTGCTGGAATGAATTATGCAGGCCTTGGGAAGCGGCAGCAAGCGCTGCAGCCGCAGCCGCTGCCGTGGAGTACCACACTGCTGCTCTTCTGGGCTTAAAGCTTTGGCCTTCACAGCTCTGAAGCATTTGGGTTTAACCATTCCCTTACACATCTACAGCTGACAACAGACCATCACAGTGCTTATCATACAACCCTAGAATGGGCTGGGCCAGAAGAGACCTCCAAAGCTCATCCAGTCCAACCTCCCTGCACGTGAGCATGAGGGACATCCTCAACTAGCTCAGGCTGCCCCAGGCCTCAGCAAGCCTCACCTTGAATATCTCCAGGGATGGAGCCTCAACCACCTCCCTGGGCCACCTCTTCCAGCGTTCCACCACCCTCCTGGGGCAGAACTTGTTCCTCACATCCAATCTCAAGCTGCTCTGCTCTACTTTGAAGCCATTGCCCCTGGTCCTGTCCCTGCAGGCCTTTGCAAACAGTCTCTCTGCAGCCTTCTTGTAGCCCCCTTCAGGTCCTGGCAGGCTGCTCTTAGGACTCCCTGGAGCCTTCTCTTCTGCAGGCTGAACACCCCCAGCTCCCTCAGCCTGTCCTCATAGCAGAGCTGCTCCAAGCCCCCAATCATTCTTGTAGCTCTCCTCTGGACCTGCCCCATCAGGTCCAGGTCCTTCCTGTGTTGAGGACTCCAGACCTGGACACAGTACTCCAGGTGAGGCCTCAGCAGAGCCAAGTGTCAGAATCACCTCTCTGGATCTCTGGCAATGCTGCTTTGGATGCAGCCCAGGCTGCCATTGGCCTTCTGTGCTGCAGTCTCACACTGCCTGCTCCTGTCCAGCTTCTTCCCCACCAGCACCCCCCAGTCCTTTCCCTCAGGGCTGCTTTCCATCACCTCCTCCCCCAGTCTATATTGACAGTGAGGGTTGTTCTGGCCCAGGTGCAGAACCCTGCATTTGCTCTTGTTGAACCTCATGAGGTTCACCTGGGCCACCTCTCCATCTTGTCCAGGTCCCTCTGGATGCCATCCTGTCCTTCTGGTGTATCTCATGGTGCCAAGTGGTGCTGCTGCTCACCCTGTGGATGCTCTCATGTTCAGTAAATAAAACTTGTTTTCAATCTTTCCCTTATTTTTTCCTTGGACTCATTTAAATATTGCTGGATACTTCTCATCCCCAAACTCCCCAGTAGTACCTTTGGTGGGGTCTGTTAGGACCCTGTCATTCACAGTCCCATCAAAATCAACAGCAGGGTCTTAGTTTCATAGTTTCAGTTAGGGTTGGAAGGGACCACAAGGATCATCTAGTTCCAACCCCCCTGCCATGGGCAGGGACACCCCACACTAGATCAGGCTGCCCAGAGCCTCATCCAGCCTGGCCTTAAACACCTCCAGGGACAGGGCCTCAACCACCTCCCTGGACAACCCATTCCAGGGCTTCACCACTCTCATGGGGAAGAACTTCCTCCTCACATCTAGCCTGAATCTCCCCACCTTCAGCTTCACTCCATTCCCCCTAGTCCTAGCACTCCCTGATAGCCTGAGAAGTCCCTCCCCAGCCTTCTTGTAGCCCCCTTCAGATCCTGGAAGGCCACAATGAGGTCACCTCGGAGCCTTCTCTTCTCCAGACTGAACAGCCCCAACTCCTTCAGTCTGTAGTCTTCTGAGTGATTTCTTCCTGGCTCATAACCAGACATCAATGCTGAGAAAGAGGAGTGCCTGTTGGCATGCACTGGATGGTTCCTGCATAAGCATCTTTCCAAGGTGCAGCTTCTGGGTGAACCAGCACAGAACATTGCCTCTTTCTTTCCATCTCGCAGTCACTGCTGCCTAGAGTGGGGTTTGTATACTGGCAGTCACAATAATGCTGGATGGGCATCCCATAATAATCTAAACAGTCAAAGTGCTGGGAAGGAGCCATATGGGCAAAACTATCCTCACTCTGCAGGTGAAAGCTGGATAGCTCAGGGCCAGTCACTTAGGCAAGATCAGAGTCGTAGAGTCACAAAATGGCTTAGGTTGGGAGGGACTTCAAGAGATCATCTACTCCAACCTCCCTGCCATGGGCAGGGACACCTCACACTAGCCCAGGTTGCTCAAAGCTCCTCTAGCCTGGCCTTGAACACCTACAGAGAGGAGACATTCACAACCTCCCTGGGCAACCTCTGCCAGTCTCACCACCCTCCTACTGAAGAACTTCTTCCTCAGCTCCACTCTAACCCTGATCTCCCTCAGCTTCAAACCATTCCCCCTTGTCTTGTCTCTAAACACCCTCAGGAAAAGTCTCTCTGCAGCCTTCCTGCAGGATCCCTTCAGGTATTGGAGGGCAGCTAGAAGGTCCCGTTGGAGTCTTCTCCAGGCTGAACACCCCCAGCTCCTGTGCTCACAGCAGAGCTGCTCCAGCCCTTGGATCATCTTGGTGGCCTCCTCTGGACTCACTCCAGTAGCTCTGTGTGCTTCTGCTGCTGGGGACACCAGCTGGGCACAGTACTCAAGGTCTCACCAGAGCAGAATTAAAGACCTTTGATTGTTCCATTATCATAGAATCATCAAATGGCCTAGGCTGGAAGAGACCTCAGAGATCATCATCTGCAACCTCCCTGCCATGGGCAGGGACACCTCTCAGCTAGCCAGGTTGTGCAAGGCCTCATCCAACCTCCTCTTGAACACCTGCAGGGAGGAGGCAACCACAACCTCCCTGGACAATCCATTCCAGTGTCTCCCCACCTTATAGTAAGGAATTTCTTCCCAATATCCCATCTATTCCTATTCTCCTTCAGTTTAAATCTATTCCATAGCTTCTGCTCAGTTTTCTGCTGACAGCTTTTGTTGCTTGAAGCTGTGAAGATTGGAGAGAAAGAAAAAATCCTCTCTGGACAGAGCAGAGTTTGAAAATACCTCATTCTCCATCACATCAACTCCTTTCTGTGCTTCCTCTGGTTATGGAAGAGCTGCTTTACTTCCAGTCTCAACACTTTGGGTTGAGGCAGCCACCTTAAGACAAAGATCTGTTGTGCCAGGAGGCTCCAAGCACTTAGACATCTGTAGAGAATTTTTCTTAGGCTCTGTCTCACAGAATCACAGAATTAACCAGGTTGGAAAAGACCTCAGAGATCATCAAGTCCAACCTATCACCCAACACCATCTAATCAACTAAACCGTGGCACCAAGGGCCTCATCCAGGCTTCCATCCAGGCAACACCTCCAGGGATGGGGACTCAACACCTCCCTGGGCAGCACATTCCAATGGCCAGTCACTCTTTCTATGAAGAACTTTCTCCTCACCACCAGCCTAAACCTCCCCCTGGCACAGCTTGAGACTGTGTCCTCTTCTTCTGGTGCTGGGTGCCTGGGAGTAGAGACCAACCCCCACCTGGCTACAACCTCCCTTCAGGGAGTTGCAGAGAGCAATGAGGTCTCCCCTGAGCCTCCTCTTCTCCAGGCTAAGCAACCCCAGCTCCCTCAGCCTCTCCTCACAGGGCTGTGCTCCAGACCCCTCCCCTTCTCTGGACACCTTCCAGCAGCTCAACATCTTTCCTAACCTGAGGAGCCCAGAACTGGACACAGGACTCAAGGTGTGGCCTGAGCAGTGCTGAGCACAGGGCAGAATGACCTCCCTGCTCCTGCTGGCCACACTGTTCTTGATAGTCTCTATTAGGCTTCTCAGACCACGAATTAATGGTAGCAGGGAGTGGAGGGCTGCTCTGTGACACTGGCACAGCTTGACTGCAGGGCTTTGCCTTCAGATGTGCTGGGCCAGCTCCCTCACTGTGTCCAGTGAATTCATGTCCATGCTTATGACGCCTTGGGCACCGCTGCTGATGTTTTCCCTGCTAATTAATCTGGTGATGCTGCAGGTAACAGAAAATAATCAGATCAATGCTGAAAAAAAACCAACAACCCCCTTCCCCCCCCCCCCCCAGAAAAAATATCCACCAAAATGTTTCCCATGTTTTAGACTGCTTTGGACTGCTGCTTGTATAGCATTTTGTGCTGTCACTGTGCTGCTGTCTGTCCTTGTGTCTCTGTGTTTGGGAATGTACTCCCTGGTGGGAATGTTCTAGTGGAACACCTTGGGATATGTTGAGTACTGAAGCAATGGCCTTATGCTGTGATCTTGGCTGATGTATTTGTACTCTGTAGGGACTGGAGACCTGCCACTCCTTTCTCCATGTCACCCACATGCTTCTGGGTCTGCATTTCAATATGGTTTATTCATTTGTTTCCCCCTCCTTCCCCCCCAAGACAAAGATAAACCAAGCCCTCCCTTCCAACCCAAAAGCTCTGGCTGATAAGATTCACTCTTGGTGTTATCTACTGTGCAGCCATTTGTGAAAGGAGGCAGCCCCAGCTGAACTGGTTTGGAGAAGAGCAGACAAACTGGGGGCCACCTTTGGAAGCAGGCAGTCTTCTGATCTCTGTGGTTTAAAGTACTGGCCCTGACTTGTACACGATACATCAGTGAGTGGCTTGATGCAGCTCCTACTAACAGCATCCCTGCTGCTGACAGGGCCTTCCCGAGGTGGAAACATTGCTATCCCAAGCTCTGTTCACTCAGATGGACCTAAAAATCCTGACCTCAGCAGGCATCATTTTGGGTTCATTTGCAAGTGGGTTGCAGGCTCGAGGGTGGAAGTTAGGCTACGAGCGCTGCCGTGGGAATTTGCAGTGGTGTCACAACGTTTCCTCCAGAGCTGGGCAGATCTGAACAGCAGAAGCAGAGTTATGCTTTCCCCATCCCCTTTCTTGTTTGTTTCTTTGCTTGGTTTTTCCTCTTTCCTTAATTTGCCTGCATCAGATTGTGGTGGGGGACAGCTAACCACAGCCCTCGAGTCAATCATTCCGAGTCGCTTCAAACCATTTAGATGATTTCAAGTGATTTCAAACCATTCAGATCACTTCAAGCCATCCCAACCATTCCAAACTAGTCCCAACCATTTCAAATTGACTCTTGGAAATGCCCTTCTTCAAGCTAGCAGTTAGGAATGGGACATGCAGATGCCTCCAGATGAACACCACTTGTGTGGCCCTTCAGGGCAAATACAGAACAAATAAAACCAGGAGGAAAACCAAAAGAGGCAGGAAAAAAATCCTTGAACCTCTGATCTCCTCATTTTGTTCAAGGAAAAAATCCTTGAACCTCTGATCTCCTCATTTTGTGTCAAGAAAAAAATCCTTGAACCTCTGATCTCCTCATTTTGTGTCAAGAAACAATCCTTGAACCTCTGATGCCTTCATTTTGTACTGCCAGTTCTGGGGGAAAGCCAATGAATCCCTGATTGCTGTGTTGGTGACACCACTGGAAATTCAGAGCTGCTGGTGCTGGGGGTGCTGGGTGGCACTTTGCCTGGGTGCTGTGTTGCTGACAGCTTTCTCTCTTGCAGACAGAGCACATCCCTCCCTACGATGTAGTGCCTTCAATGCGACCAGTAGTTTTAGTGGGGCCTTCTCTGAAGGGATATGAAGTAAGTGCTTGTTGGGAATGGCTTTGTTATGACCTCCCCAGAATCCTCTCTGCTTCACCTGTATTTGAATGTTCAGAGGGAGTTCAACTGAGGAGTAGCATAGTCCAAAGTCCAGGCAGTCTTCACCAGGTAGCTGCTCATTTCTAGTTCATCTCTGAGCTCAGATCCCAATCCTACTCCTCAGCTGGAAGATTTGCTCTCAGCTTTATTACATATTATTAGCCTCAAGTATTTAGGATATTTTCCTCTCTGCTTCCTAATTTGTTACTTGGAATGGTTTTGTTATGACCCCCCCCCCCCAAATCCTTCCTGTTTCATTTGGTTTTGAAGATTCAGAGGGAGTTAAACGGAGGAGTAGCATGGTCAGTATCATAGACCAAAGTCCAGGCAGTCTTCACCAGCTAGCTGCTCATTTCTATGTCATGTCAGACCTCAGACCAGGAATAACTCCATCCCAATCCCACTCCTCAGATGGAAGATTTGCTCTTAGCTTTATTGCATATTATTAGCCTCAAGTATTTAGGATATTTTCCTTTCTACTTGCTAATTTGTTATTGGGAATGGGTTTGTTATGACCCCCCCCAAAAATCCTCCCTGCTTCATCTGTATTTGATGATTCAGAGGGAGTTAAATTGAGAAGTAGCATAGTCAGTATCAGTCCAGGGAGTCTTCAGTAGCTAGCTGCTCATTTCTGGTTCCTCTCAGAACTCAGACCAGGAATAACTCCATCCCAATCCTACTCCTCAACTGAAAGATTTGCTCTCAGCTTTATTACATATTATTAGCCTCAAGTATTTAGGATATTTTCCTTTCTGCTTCCTGATTTGTTGTTGGGAATGGGTTTGTTATGACCCCCCCAAAATCCTCCCTGCTTCATCTGTATTTGATGATTCAGAGGGAGTTAAATTGAGGAGTAGCATAGTCAGTATCAGAGACCAAAGCCCAGGCAGTCTTCAGTAGCTAGCAGCTCATTTCTGGTTCCTCTCAGAACTCAGACCAGGAATAACTCCACCCCAATACCACTCCTCAGCTGGAAGATTTTCTCTCAGCTTTATTGCATATTATTAGCCTCAAGTATTTAGGATATTTTCCTTTCTGCTTCCTAATTTGTTATTGGGAATGGGTTTGTTATGAAACCAACAAAATCCTCCCTGCTTCATCTGTATTTGATGATTCAGAGGGAGTTAAACTGAGGAGCAGCATAGTCAAAAGTCCAGGCAGTCTTCACCAGGTAGCTGCTCATTTCTATTTCATCTCAGACTTCAAACCAGTAATAACTCCATCCCAATCCCACTCCTCAGCTGGAAGATTTGCTCTCAGCTTTATTACATATTATTAGCCTCAAGTATTTAGGATATTTTCCTTTCACATATTATTAGCCTCAAGTATTTAGGATATTTTCCTTTCTACTTGTTAATTTGTTATTGGGAATTGGTTTGTTATGACCCCCCCCAAAAATCCTCCCTGCTTCATCTGTATTTGATGATTCAGAGGGAGTTAAACTGAGGAGTAGCATAGTCAGAAGTCTGGGCAGTCTTCAGCAGGTAGCAGCTCATTTCTAGTTCATCTCAGACTTCAAACCAGTAATAACTCCATCCCAATCCTACTCCTCAACTGAAAGATTTGCTCTCAGCTTTATTGCATATTATTAGCCTCAAGTATTTAGGATATTTTCCTTTCACATATTATTAGCCTCAAGTATTTAGGATATTTTCCTTTCTGCTTCCTAATTTGCTATTGGGAATGGGTTTGTTATTAAACCCCCAAATCCTTTCTGCTTCATTTGTTGAAGATTCAGAGGGAGTTAAACTGAGGAGTAGCATAGTCAGTATCAGAGACCAAAGCCCAGGCAGTCTTCAGTAGCCTGCAGCTCATTTCTGGTTCCTCTCAGACTTCAGACCAGGAATAACTCCACCCCAATCCCACTCCTCAGCTGGAAGATTTGCTCTCAGCTTTATTACATATTATTAGCCTCAAGTATTTAGGAGTTGTTTCCTTTCTGGTTCTGACCTGGCTGTTTGTTTTCTCTTCCAGGTAACAGATATGATGCAAAAAGCACTCTTTGATTTTTTAAAACACAGATTTGAAGGGCGGTAAGTACCTTGCACTGCAAACCTCCTTCAGGTCCTCCTGAAAGGCTCCAAGTGCTTGAGGAAGAATTAGATGCTGTCTGTAGACAAGGGGGGAGATGATCCAGTCCAACCCCCCTGGCAGAGCAGGAGCACCCAGGGCAAGGCACACAGGAACACACCCAGGAGGGGTTGGAAAGTCTCCAGAGAAGGAGACTCCACAACCTCTCTGGGCAGCCTGCTCCAGGCCTCCAGCACCCTCTCACCAAAGAACTTTCTCCTCATGTTGAGGTGGAACCTCCTGGGTTCCAGATTGTACCTGTTGGTCCTTGTCCTATCACTGGGCACCACCAAACAGAGCCTGGCCCCTTCATCCTGACCCCCACCCCTCAGCTATTGATAGACATTGATCAGATCCCTCTCAGCCTTCTCCTCTCCAGACTAAACAGCCCCAGGGCTCTCAGTCTCTCTTCACAGCAGAACTGTTCCAGTCCCTTCATCATCCTCATGGCTCTCTGTCGGACTCTCTCCACCAGGTCTCTGTCTCTCTTGAACTGGAGAGCCCAGAACTGGTCACAGGATTGCAGCTGTGGTCTCAGCAGGGCAGAATAGAGGGGGAGGAGAATCTCCCCAGCCCTGCTGGCCACACTTTTCTTGCTGCAACCCAGGATACCATTGGCCACAAGGACACATTGATGTCCCATGCAGAACTTGCTGCTCACCAGCACCCCAAGGTCTTTCTCCATGGAGCTGCTCTCCATCAGGTGACTCCTAGTGTGTACTGGTGCCTGGGGTTGTTGTCTGTTTTGAGAACAGACTTGATATTTCCTGATGCTGCATATCTCAAAACCCAATTCAGATGACATTAAAAACATCACAGACCTCATGCTGAACAAACAGTGGGGTTGGGCTGGGCAGTCAGCTTTGCTTGCTGTGCCATAACAAGACCAAGTGCAAGGTCCTGCAGCTGGCTCAGGGCAATCCCAGGAAACAATACAGGCTGGGCAGGGACTGGCTTGAGAGCAGCCCTGAAGAAAAGGCCTTGGGGTTGCTGGGGGAGGAGAAGCTCAACAGGAGCCAGCAGGGAGACCTTGCAGCCCAGAGAGCCAAGCAGAGCCTGGGCTGCAGCAAGAGAAGTGTGGCCAGCAGGGCCAGGGAGGGCATTCTGCCCCTCTGCTCCACTCTGCTGAGACCACAGCTGGAGCTCTGGGTCCAGTTCTGGAGCCTCTGTGCCAGGAAGGCTCTGGAGGTGCTGGAAGGTGTCCAGAGAGGGGCCAGGAGGATGAGCAGAGGGCTGGAGCTGCTCTGCTGTGGAAACAGCCTGAGAGAGTTGGGGTTGTGCAGTCTGGAGAGGAGAAGGCTCTGAGGAGACCTTCTTGTGGCCTTCCAGGATCTGCAGGGGGCTCCAAGAAAGCTGGGGAGGGACTTTTGAGGGTGTCAGGGAGTGGTAGGACTGGGGGGGGATGAAGCAAAACTAGAAGTGGGGTGATTGAGATTGGGTGTGAGGCAGAAGTTGTTCCCCATGAGGGTGGTGAGAGCCTGGCACAGGCTGCCCAGGGAGGTGGTGGCAGCCTCCTGCCTGGAGGTGTTTGCAGCCAGGCTGGATGTGGCTGTGAGCAACCTGCTGCGGTGTGAGGTGTCCCTGGCCATGGCAGGGGGGTTGGAGCTGGGTCAGCCTTGAGGTCCCTTCCAAGCCTGACAGTTCTGTGATTCTGTAACTGTCTTTGAGACAGGGAAAAAGGATTTCTTATTGCAGTCAGGAACACTGGCAGGAAAACCAAGGAGAGCAAGACAAAAAGCTGTAAAAATGTGTGGTGTTGATCAATTAGCAAATGAATATCACTAATGAGGACCTCAGCTGCCATGCTGGGTTTCATTTGCAGGCTAATGGCATTATCTGTGAGGAGCTGTGCCAGAAATCACAACCTTTGGGTATGTTTTTAGCTTCAATGATTCCCCAGTCTCCAAAGCCATGTTACTAAGCAGCCTTGTGCAAATGATCCTGGGGTGGTTTTGTTCATGTCAATTCCTGGCTTTGTTTCATTTTGTAGGGTTGTAGATGAATACATCCACATGTTGAGCTCACTGGGAAATGACCTACTTGGGTACATGTCAGATGAACTGCATCTGACTCTGCTTGCTGGAGAGGAGCCCTCCCTCTGAGCCAAACCATTTCCTCCTCTTCAGCTGCAAGTAAAATCCTACAAGGAAGAGCAAGGGAATATCATCAGTGCTGATTGAACTCACCACTGGAAAAATCACAGAGTCACAGAATGTTAGTGGCTGGAAGGGACCTCAAAAGCTCATCCACACCAAGCCCCCTGCCAGAGCAAGAGCACCAAGAGCAGGTCACACAAGAACACATCCAGGGAGGTCTTAAATACCTCCAAAGCAGGAGACTCCACAACCCCCCTAGGCAGCCTGTTAGTATCATAGTATCATAGTATCAGTCAGGGTTGGAAGGGACCACAAGGATCATCCAGTTCCAACCCCCCTGCCATGGGCAGGGACACCCCACACTAGATCAGCCTGGCCAGAGCCTCATCCAGCCTGGGCTTAAACACCTCCAGGGACAGGGCCTCAACCACCTCCCTGGACAACCCATTCCAGGGCTTCACCACTCTCATGGGGAAGAACTTCCTCCTCCTGGCTCCTGTTCCAGGCCTCTGTCACCCTCACAGGGGAAAAATTCTTCCTTCTGTTTCCATGGAACTTCCTCTGCCTCAGCTGGGGGGCTGGGGGTCCCGTCAGCAGTCCCTGCAGTGAGGGCTAGGGGTCCTGTCAGCAGTCCCTGCAGTGAGGGCTGGGGGTCCCGTCAGCAGTCCCTGCAGTGAGGGCCTAGCCAGCATGGCTTTAGGAAGGGCAGGTCCTGCTTGACCAACCTGATCTCCTTCTGTGATCAGGTGACTGCCTGGTTGATGTGGGGAGGCTGTGGATGTGGTCTACCTGGACCTCAGCAAGGCCTTTGACACTGTCCCCCACAGCAAACTCCCTGGCCGCTGGCAAGCCCATGGCTTGGATGGGAGCACACTGCGTTGGGTTAGGAACTGGCTGGAGGCTGAGCCCAGAGAGTGGTGGTGAATGGTGCCACAGCCAGCTGGCAGCCAGGCACCAGTGGTGTGCCCCAGGGATCAGTGCTGGGCCCCATGCTCTTCAACATCTTTATTGATGATCTGGATGAGGGCATTGAGTCCATCATCAGTAAATTTGGGGATGACACCAAGCTGGGGGCAGGAGTTGATCTGCTGGAGGGCAGAGAGGCTTTGCAGAGGGACCTCGACAGGCTGGACAGATGGGCAGAGGCCAAGGGCAGGAGATTGAACACATCCAGTGCCAGGTTCTGCACATTGGCCACAACAACCCAGGCAGTGCTACAGGCTGGGGTCAGAGTGGTTGGAGAGCGGCCAGGCAGAGAGGGACCTGGGGGTACTGGTTGATTGTAGGCTGAACATGAGCCTGCAGTTTACCCGGCAGCCAAGAAGGCCAATGGCATCCTAGCCTGCATCAGAAACAGTGTGGCCAGCAGAGCAGGGAGTCATTTCTGCCCCTGTACACTGCGCTGGTTAGGCCACACCTTGAGTCCTGTGTCCAGTTCTGGGCCCCTCAGTTTAGGAAAGATGTTGTCTTACTGGAGTGTGTCCAGAGAAGGGCAACGAAGTTTGGTGAGGGTTTGGAACACAAGCCCTATGAGGAAGGCTGAGGGAGCTGGGTTTGCTTAGCCTGGAGAAGAGGAGACTGAGGGGTGACCTTCTTGCTCTCTACAACTACCTGAAGGGAGGTTGTAGCCAGCGAGTTTGGTCTCTTCTCCCAGGCAGCCAGTACCAGAACAATGAGGACACAGTCTCAGGCTGCGCCAGGCAGGTTTAGACTGGATGTTAGGAAGAAGTTCTATACCGAGAGAGTGATTGCCCACTGGAATCGGCTGCCTGTGGAAGTGGTGGAGTCACCTTCATTGGAGGTGTTCAAGAAGAGGCTTGATGGGGTGCTTGGTGCCAGGGTTTAGTTTTTTCAGTTGTTGTGGTGGGTTGTATTGTACTGTATTGTATTGTATTGTATTGTATTTAGGTGGGTTGGATTGGTTGATGGGTTGGACGTGATGATCTTGAAGGTCTCTTCCAACCTGGTGTATTGTATTGTATTGTGTTGTATTGTATTGTATTGAGGGCTAGGGGTCCTGTCAGCAGTCCCTGCAGTGAGGGCTGGGGGTCCCGTCAGCAGTCCCTGCACTGAGAGCTGGGGGTCCTGTCAGCAGTCCCCGCAGCAGCAGGAGGCACAGTTCCCTCCCCGTTCAGGCTGTGCACCGCAGGCTGCGCTCCCGGGGAGCTCCTTGCCTGTAACCTCAGCCATCTCCCAGCATTAACCAAGTCTGTCTCTCCCTGCGCAGCCCTGCCGGGCGCTGACCTGCCGTTGTGTGCCGCTGTTGTCGTTGCAGGATCTCCATCACCCGGGTGACAGCGGACATCTCGCTGGCCAAGCGCTCGGTGCTGAACAACCCCAGCAAGCACGCCATCATCGAGCGCTCCAACACGCGCTCCAGCCTCGGTGAGTGCCTCCTGCCCCCAGCTCTGCAGCTCTGAGGGGTTGAAAATTACACACACACACACACACACACACCCCAACATTAAATGTGCCAGACCAACTCAGTTGGAAACAAATGAAAGCTGTAGAATCAGGATCATAGAATGTTAGGGGTTGGAAGGGACCTCCAGAGGTAGAATCATAGAACCACAGAACTGTCAGGGCTGGAAGGGACCTCAAGGCTCAGCCAGTTCCAACCCCCCTGCCATGGCCAGGGACACCTCACACTGCACCAGCAGGTTGCTCACAGCCACATCCAGCCTGGCTGCAAACACCTCCAGGCAGGAGGCTTCCACCACCTTCCTGGGCAGCCTGTGCCAGGCTTTCACCACCCTCATGGGGAACAACTTCTTCCTCACATCCAATCTCAATCTTCCCACTTCTACTTTTGCTCCATCCCCCCAGTCCTATCACTCCCTGACACCTTCCAAAGTCCCTCCCCAGCTTTCTTGGAGCCCCCTGCAGATCCTGGAAGGCCACAAGAAGGTCTCCTCAGAGCCTTCTCTTGTCTATACTGAACAGCCCCAACTCCCAACCCCGCTGCCAGAGCAGGATCACCTAGGTAGGGCAGGAACGCATCCAGGTGGGTTTGGAAAGCCTCCAGAGAGGGGACAGCAGACTACACCCCAGATGAATAAATTCAATGAGTCCATAAATTTTGTCCAAATTGTGGCCAGCCCCCCAATCTATAGGTTCAGCCCCCAAACATGTGATGTTCCTCATATTACTGAAGGAGATCCTGCATTTCCTGGGGGGAACCATCATTGCCACCACTGTATTTGCAAGCAAGACTGCAATCTACACTAGCACTGTATTCACAATCCACACTGTGCTTACAGTCTACACTAGCACTGTATTCACAATCTACACTATACTTAGTCTACACTACCACTATGTTTACAGTCTACACTGTACTTGCAATCTACACTACCACTGTATTTACAATGTATGCTGTATTTACAATCTATACTACCCCTATATTTACAGTCTACACTGTACTTAGTCTACACTACCACTATATTTACTATATTTACAGTCTACACTGTACTTACAATCTACACTACCACTGTATTTACAATCTACACTGTATTTACAATCTACACTCTCACTGCATTTACAATCTACACTGTATTTACAATCTATACTGTATTTACAATCTATACTACCCCTATATTTAGTCTACACTGCACTTAGTCTACACTACCACCATAGTTACAATCTACACTGTATTTGCAGTCTACACTGTATTTGCAATCTATACTATCCCTGTATTTAGAATCTTCACTGTATTTACAGTCTACACTATCACTACATTTACAGTCTACACTGTATTTACAACCTATACTACCACTGTATTTACAATCCACTCTGTATTTACAGTCTACCACTGTATTTACAATCTACATTGTATTTGCAATCTACACTACCACTGTATTTACAAGCAAAACTACAATCTACACTACCCCTGTATTTACAATCATCTACACTGTATTTACAATCTACACTGTATTTACAATCTGTACTACCCCTGTATTTACAATGTACACTGTACTTAGTCTACACTACCACTATAGTTACAATCTACACTGTATTTACAATCTACACTACCACTGTATTTACAATCTGTACTGTACTTCATAGTTCATAGTTTCATAGTTTCAGTTAGGGTTGGAAGGGACCACAAGGATCAGCTAGTTCCAACCCCCCTGCCATGGGCAGGGACAACCCCACCTACATGCTGCCCAGAGCCTCATCCAGCCTGGCTTAAACACCTCCAGGACAGGGCCTCAACCACCTCCCTGGACAACTCATTCCAGGGCCTCACCACCCTCACGTGAAGAACTTCCTCCTCACCTCCAGCCTGAATCTCCCCCCCTCCGCTTCATTCCATTCCCCCTAGTCCTAGCACCTCCCTGATAGCCTGAAAAGTCGCTCCCCCAGCCTTCTTGTAGCCCCCTTCAGATCCTGGAAGGCCACAATGAGGTCACCTCGGAGTCTTCTCTTCTCCAGACTGAACAGCCCCAACTCCTTCGGTCTGTCCCTTAGTCTACACTACCACTATAGTTACAATCTACACTGTATTTGCAGTCTACACTGTATTTACAATCTATACTACCCCTGTATTTACAATTTACACTGTACTTAGTCTACACTACCACTATAGTTACAATCTACACTGTATTTACAGTCTACACTACCACTGTATTTGCAGTCTACACTGTATTTGCAATCTATACTATCCTTGTATTTACAGTCTACACTGTACTTAGTCTACACTACCATTATAGTTACAATCTACACTGTATTTACAATCTATACTATCTCTGTATTACAATCTACTCTGCATTTACAGTCTGCACTACCACTGTATTACAATGTATACTGTACTTACAATCTATACTATCCCTGTATTTACAGTCTACACTGTACTTAGTCTACACTACCACTATAGTTACAGTCTACACTGTATTTACAGCCTACACTACCACTGTATTTACATCTACACTGTATTTACAATCTACACTACCACTGTATTTACAATCTACACTACCACTGTATTTACAGTCTATACTACCCTGTATTCAAATCTACACTGTTTTACAGTCTAGACTATCACTGCATTACACTCTACACTGTACTTACAATCTACACTACCACTGTATTTACACTCTACACTGCCACTGTATTTGCAAGCAAACTGCAATGTACACTACCCCTGTATTTACAATCACCTACACTGTACTTACAGTCTACACTACCACTGTATTTGCCATCTGCAGTACCACTGTATTTACAAGCAAACTACACTCTCCAATGAATGCAATGAGATGTGCAAACAGGCAATATTTACAGTATTTGCAGTTATGAACAGCACAAGGACCCACCCTGGTCAAGGACCAGGGGAAGCTACCAGCTTCTCCCTTCCTGCCTCCCCCTTACCCTGCTGTACAAAAGGGACAAGAGACAGAAGCAGAGAAGTTCATACCAGTCACAACAAAAGCAGTGCAGCCAAGGTCAAGCAGAAGCAGTTGGTATCTGCTAGCCTGAGGGAAGCCAGAAGAGAGAGAAATTGTGTGGGGAACTAAATCTTATGGTAGATATCTCTCCAATGGGATGGTTCAGGGCTATCATTGGTTTCCTTTTTCACACCCAACAGTGATTTATTTACATTTTACTGCTTTCTCTTCAAGATCTGTGAAAAAAGCCTAAAACTATCCCAGCAGCCTGCTCTGAGCTGTACTGCTCTCACAGCACGGCCCTGAACCAAAAGCAGCCTTCTCCCTGCTGGAGGAAATGACCACTCCCACAGCTCAGAGATCCTGCCACCAGAAATGGCTTTAGGTCTTTACCAGCAGCTCCACAGAGCTGGTTTGGGTTCGTGCTGCTGACCTGCAGCTTGCATGGAATGGCCTAGGTTAGAAGAGCTCAGCTGGTAGGGAGCACTCTCAGGTTGGGTTTCTGCACCAACACTGCTTTGTGTGGTGGTTTATGCCCTAACTGGAGTTTAATCTACCAAAAATCAATCTGGAGTTGGTTTGGAGGTAGGAGAAGTCAATTTTTTAACCAATATATCTGTAGCAAGAACAGGGAGGGTTACAAGGGTAAGGAATAGATGAATAGGAGAATATACCAAAACACATGTGGATGGCCTTGCATCTCCCTCAGTGTGTGTGGATCTCAGACCTTTAGAGAAGCCTGGGTGCAGCAGGGAGGAGGTCAGGCCTGGCCACATGGCAGAGCCAGGAGGCCAGCAGCAGCTGTTGGTCCTTTCCAACAGGCAAGGCAGGAGCAAAGAGCCAGGTGGCTGCCATGCCCTCCCCCCCTTTATAGCCTTGCTGGACAGGAAGGGGAAGCAGAACAGACCAACTTAGACTCTGGGGACCTCTCCTTCCAGGAGGGAGAAGCCACATCCACCTGGATCAGGTTTCTTTTGTCCCTTGGAGGAGGCAGGGCTCTTACAACCCAACCCCTGCCCCAGGGTGGTGTAACCCAGCACACTTTGCTTGTGCCAATAAACAAACAACTCTGATTTAATCATGGAGTCATGGAATGGCTTAGGTTGGAAAGGACCTTACAGGGATCATCTACTCCAACCTCCCCGCCACGGGCAGGGTCACCTCTCAACTAGACTCAGCTGCTCAAGGCTTCATCCTGGCCTTGAACGATTCCAGAGACAGGATATCCACAGCCTCCCTGGACAACCTGTTCCAGAGTCTCACCACCCTCTTATTTGAAGAACTTCTTCCTCAGCTCTGGTCTAACCCTGCTCTCCTTCAGCTTCAAACCATTCCCCCTTGGCCTGTCTCCAGACACCCTCAGGAGAAGTTTCTCTGCAGCCTTCCTGCAGGATCCCTTCAGGTACTGGAAGGCAGCTCTAAGGTCCCCCTGGAATCTTCTCATTTCCAGGCTGAACACCCCCAGCTCCCTCAGCCTGTCCTCATAGCAGAGCTGCTCCAACCTTGGATCATCTTTGTGGCCTCCTCTGGACTCACTCCACAGCTCTGTGTCCTTCTTCTGCTGGTGGGAACACCAGAACTGGAGGCAGGATTGGAGGTGAGGTCTCAGCAGAGCAGAGTCAAGGGGCAGAATCCCCTCTCTCACCCTGCTGCCCACACTCCTCTGGCTGCAGCCCAGCACACAGCTGCCTTATAGGGAGGAGTACCAACAGAACCTTCACCCTGGACTTCCGGAGGGCAAACTTCAGCCTCTTTAAGAAACTTATTTGTAAAGTTCCCTGGGTACCACCCTCATGCAACCGAGGGTCTCAGGAGGGTTGGACCTACTTAAAAAGGAGCTCTTGAGGGCACAGGAACTGGCGGTCCCCATGTGTCGAAAGATGAGCCGGCGGGGAAGGCGACCGGCCTGGATGAGCAAGCAGCTCCTGGGGGAATTAAGGGAAAAAAAGAGGCTGTATCACCTTTGGAAGGGGGGGAGGCTTCTTTCGAGGTAGGTTCAAGGAAGTGGTTAGATTATTAGGAATAAAATTAGAGAGGCAAAGGCCCAGTTAGAACGAAACTGGCCACTCTGTGAAAGAAATAAAAAGCAATTTTACAAATATATCAACGCTAAAAAGAAGGCAAGAGAACCTCCACTCCTTACTGGACCTGGAGGGGAACACGGTGACCGAAGATGAGGAAAAGGCTGAGGTCCTGAACGCCTTCTTTGCCTCCATGTTTAACAGCAAGGCGGAGTCCAGATGAGTGGCCTCCTGAGCTGGGTAATAGGGTCGGGGAGCAGTGTAATGCCCCAGAATTCCATGAGGAATTAGTTCGGGACCTGCTGAGCCACTTGGACACCCACAATCCATGGGACCGGATGGATCCATCCTAGGGTGCTGAGAGAGCTGGCAGATGAGCTGGCCAAGCCGCTCTCCATCATTTTCCTCCAGTCCTGGCTCACTGGAGAGGCCCAGATGACTGGAAACGGGCCAATGTGATCCCCATCCACAAGAAGGGACGGATGGAGGAGCCCGGAAACTACAGGCCAGTCAGCCTGACCTCAGTGCCAGGGAAAGTGATGGAACAGATTATCCTGGAGGCAATAACTGCGCACCTGAAGGATGGCCAAGGGCTCAGGTCCAGCCAACATGGATTTAGGAAGGGCAGGTCCTGCCTCTCCAACCTGATCTCCTTCTATGATCAGGTGACCCGTCTGGTGGACGTGGGGAGTCCTGTGGATGTAGTCTATCTGGACTTCAGCAAGGCCTTTGACACCGTCCCCCACAGTAAACTGCTGGCTAAACTGTCAGCTCGTGGTTTGGACCGCAACACTCTGTGCTGGGTTAGGAACTTGCTGGAGGGCCGAGCCCAGAGAGTGGTGTGAATGGTGCCGCTCCGGCTGGCGGCCAGTCACCAGCGGCGTCCCCCAGGATCGGTGCTGGGCCCCATCCTCTTTACACATCTTCATTGATGATCTGGATGAGGGGGTTGAGTCAGTCATCAGCAAGTTTGCAGATGACACCAAGTTGGGAACAGATGTTAGTCAGTTAGAGGGTAGAAAGGCTCTGCAGAGGGACCTCGACCGACTGGACAGATGGGCAGAGTCCAATGGGATGGCATTTAATAAGTCCAGTGCCGGGTGCTGCACTTTGGCCACGGCAACCCCATGCAGAGCTACAGGCTGGGGTCAGAGTGGCTGGAGAGCTGCCAAACAGAGAGGACCTGGGGGTGCTGATTGACACCCACCTAAACATGAGCCAACAGTGTGCCCAGGTGGCCAAGAAGGCCAATGGCATCCTGGCCTGTATTGGGAATAGTGTGGCCAGCAGGAGCAGGGAGGTCATTCTGCCCCTGTACTCTGCATTGGTTAGGCCACACCTTGAGTACTGTGTCCAGTTCTGGGCCCCTCAGTTTAAGAAGGACATCGAGCTACTTGAGCGTGTCCATAGAAGGGCAACAAGGCTGGTGAGAGGCCTTGAGCACAAGCCCTATGAGGAGAGGCTGAGGGAGCTGGGATTGTTTAGCCTGGAGAAGAGAAGGATCAGAGGTGACCTCATTGCCTTCTACAACTACCTGAAAGGTGGTTTTAGACAGAGGGGGTTCGTCTCTTCTCCCAGGCAACCAGCACCAGAACAAGAGGACACAGTCTCAAGCTGTCCAGGGGAGGTTTAGACTCGAGGTGAGGAGGAAGTTCTTCACTGAGCGAGTCATTCGTCATTGGAATGGGCTGCCCAGGGAGGTTGTGGAGTCGCCGTCCCTGGAGGTGTTCAAGGGGAGATTGGACGTGGCGCTTGGTGCCATGGTCTAGTTGTGAGGTCTGTTAGGACAGGTTGGACTTGATGATCCTTGGGGTCTCTTCCAACCTTGGTTATACTGTGATACTGTGATACTGTGATGAGGGCACTGCTGGCTCCTGGGGAGCTGCTCAGCACCCAGCACCCCCAGAACTTTTTCCTCAGGGCTGCTCTCAACCCTCTCTGCACTTCTTTTGAACAGAGCTGTAATTCTGTCTTATGAATGAGGGGCACCAAGAGAACCCTGATGATTAAGTTCCCCCAGCTGAACATCAAAATCTGTGCAGGTTTGTTCACTACTGCCCAATATCTGCAGCAGTAAACAGTGCGCATCTATTCCCCATCCTAAGCACTTTCATGTATGCAAGACACCTTCACAGAAAAATTATGTAGGGAAGCCAAAAACCTATACAAAATGTATAACACAGCCCAAACAGCTTCATGCTGTGGAGAGCCTTACCACTGAGAACATCAACATCTTTTCTTTGGCTCAGGGTATCACACAGAATCACAGACTGTTAGGGGTTGGAAGGGACCTCCAAAGCTCATCCAGTCCAACCCCCCTGCCAGAGCAGGAGCACCCAGAGCAGGTCACACAGGAGCACATCCAGGAGGGTTTTGAATATCTCCAGAGAAGGAGACTCCACAGCCCCCCTCGTCAGCCTGCTCCACTATTCCTTCCCCTTCACAGTGAAAAGAGGAGGAGGAGAATCTCTCTGGACCTACTCACCACAGCCCTTCTAATGCACCCCAGGATGTCCTTGGCCTTCATGGCCACCAGAGCACATTGCTGGCTCATGGGCATCCTTCTGTCCAGCAGGACTATCCCCAGGTCCTTCTCCTCTGTGCTGCTGTCCAAGAGGTCAGTCCCCAGCCTCCCCTGTTCCATGGGGTTGTTCTTTCCCAGATGCAGGATTCTATCCTTGCCCTTGTTGGATTTCATTCCATTTCTCCCAGCCCCTGCTCTCCAGCATGTCCAGGTCTCACTGAGTTGCAGCACAGCCTGTGAAGGTGTCACCACTGCTGCCAGTTTGCTATTACCAGCAAACTCCTTGCCCTCTGTGCCCTCATCCAGGTCGTTGATGAATATATTGAACAGTGGTGGTCCCAGTGCTGACCCCTGAGGCACTTCACTAGACACAGGCCTCCAGATAGACATGTTTTTTGATAGAGGTATTTAAATGAAAGTACTGACATAAACTCAGTTGGAGACAGCCAAAAGATGGCAATGATTGTGTGCATGTGTAAGTACCTGGATGGAGAGATGTGTCTGTGCCTGGATGGAGAGATGTGTCTGTGCCTGGGTGTATGGATGTGTTTGTACCTGGATGGAGAGATGTGTCTGTACATGGATGGGGAGATGTGTCTGCCTGGATGGGGAAATGTGTCTGTGCCTGGATGTATGGATGTGCTTGTACCTGGATGTATGGATGTGCTTGTGCCTGGATGTATGGATGTGTTTGTACCTGGATGGGGAGATGTGTCTGTGCCTGGATGTATGGATGTGCTTGTACCTGGATGTATGGATGTGCTTGTGCCTGGATGTATGGATGTGCTTGTACCTCGATGTATGGATGTGTTTGTACCTGGATGTATGGATGTGCTTGTACCTGGATGGAGAGATGTGTCTGTGCCTGGATGTATGGATGTGTGTGCGGATGTATGGATGTGTCTGTACCTGGATGTATGGATGTGTGCTTGTAACCTGATGTAGGATGTGTTTGTGCCTGGATGTATGGATGTGTCTGTACCTGGATGTATGGATGTGCTTGTACCTGGATGTATGGATGTGCTTGTGCCTGGATGTATGGATGTGCTTGTACCTCGATGTATGGATGTGCTTGTACCTCGATGTATGGATGTGTTTGTACCTGGATGGAGAGATGTGTCTGTGCCTGGATGTATGGATGTGCTTGTACCTGGATGTATGGATGTGCTTGTACCTCGATGTATGGATGTGCTTGTACCTCGATGTATGGATGTGTTTGTACCTGGATGGAGAGATGTGTCTGTGCCTGGATGTATGGATGTGTCTGTGCCTGGATGTATGGATGTGTCTGTACCTGGATGTATGGATGTGCTTGTACCTGGATGTATGGATGTGTTTGTGCCTGGATGGAGAGATGTCTGTACCTGGATGTATGGATGTGTCTGTCCCTGGATGTGTGGATGTGCTTGTGCCTGGATGTATGGATGTGTTTGTACCTGGATGTATGGATGTGCTTGTACCTGGATGTATGGATGTGCTTGTGCCTGGATGTATGGATGTGCTTGTACCTCGATGTATGGATGTGTTTGTACCTGGATGTATGGATGTGCTTGTACCTGGATGTATGGATGTGTTTGTGCCTGGATGGAGAGATGTCTGTACCTGGATGTATGGATGTGTCTGTCCCTGGATGTGTGGATGTTCTGCTGATGACACCAAGCTGTGTGGTCTGGCTGGCACACTGGAGGGAAGGGATCCATCCAGAGGCACCTGGACAGGCTGGAGAGCTGGGTCAGTGCCAACCTCATCAGGAGGTTCAACAAGGCCAAGCGCAGGCCCTACAGCTGTATATCGGGGCAGTTCCAAGAACAGACCCAGGCTGGGCAGAGAATGGCTGGAAAGCAGAGGTGAGGAGAGGGACTTGGGGATGCTGGGTCACGAGAGGCTGACCATGAGCTGGCAATGTGCACTTGCAGCCCTGAAATCCACCCTGTCCTGGGCTCTATCAAAAGCAGCGTGGGCAGCAGCTCGAGCGAGGCGATTTTGCCACTCTGCTCCACTCTGGTCAGACTCCTCCTGGGTCCCCTGTGTCCAGCCCAGGAGCTCATAACACAAGAAGGCCATGAAAACTATTAGCACAGTCCAGAGGAGGCCACAAAGTGATCTGAGGGCTGGAGCACCTCTCCTTTGAAGACAGGATGGAGAGGTTGGGGGTTTTCAGCCTGGAGAAGAGAAGGCTCTATAGAGACCATCTAACAGCCTTCCAGTATTTGAAGGTGGCTACAGGAGAGCTGGGAGGGACTTTTGACAAAGGCTTGGAATTACAGGAGGAGGGAGAACAGCTTCAAACTGGAAGAAGCTGGATTTAGATCAGACATTAGGAGTGAATTCCAGGGCCTTCAGTGAAGCACTAGAACAGGTTACCCAGAGAAGTTGTGGAGGCTCCCAGCTGGAAGTGTTGTGAAAGCCATGTTGATGGGGCCTTGAGTTGACCTGATCTAGCAGGAGGTGCCCTGCCCACAGCAGGGGAGGTGGAACTGGATGATCTTGAAGCTTCCTTCCAACCCAAACCATTCTGTGATTCTCAGAACCAAGCTTGTGAGAAGCTGTGCTGCTCCCACCAGGCTTCCCACAATCCAGCAGGCTCTGGGAGTTTGGCAGTGATTTGAGCAGTGCTTCAGCTGTGTGCTTCCAGGAGGTTTTGTGAAGATGATGAGAAATGTGAGCCCATTATTAGAAGCTGCCCTTAACAAGGCCAGCTTGGCAGCTGGATGGCTTAAAGACTCAGCTCTCCCTCATCAAGGTCCAGCAGTGGCACTGAGTGGAGCCTGCCCCAGCAGACTGGATGAGGGCAAGCCCAGCAGAGCTGAGGGGGAAGATGCTCATGTGTCGGCTCTCAGCCCCTGCTCTGCTGTGTCGCACCATGCAATCTGGAGTGCAAAGCTGTGTGCTTTAAAGAGCTGCCACTGGAGGAGCAGGTGGCTGGGCTAAGGGAGGAAGGCATGTGGTGAAAATCCTTTGTGGAAAAGACTGGATTCCCCCAGTGGGAGCTGGGATGTTCTGGCCCTGTGAATCAGGTACCTCCGGGGTCTGTGCTCCAGACACAGGGAGGCCACGGGAGGGTGAAAATGAGTGAGGAAGGAATCAGGGAGGGGGAAATGGAGCGCAGCGGGTTGGAGAAAAAATGAGATACCCCTGGAGTTCCAAAAGGAACTGCTTTTGTGGGGTGATGGCAAAACTCTTGTGCAAGGCAAGAGAGACCTGTGAGCAGCTCCAGCCTTTCCTTGGCTGCGTGCATCTCGAGGCAGAATCGGGAAATGTCCTTGTAGCCTGCTGCTGGGTGGCCTCTGCTGGCAGTGCCTCACAGAGATGACAGCACAGCCCTGCTGTGAGTCCTAGCTGGCTCAGGCAGCAGAGGGGAGCAGCAGGGTCACACCACACACTGCAAGTTCTGCTCTTCATTGTGTGGGGAAAATGGACAAACTTCAGGTGGGGAATTGGTTCTCAGTGAGTTTCTGCTGCACTTACTGTGGAACTTAGATAGTGTAGGAGGCCAGAACTTCAGGAAAGCAAATGAGGTTCTCTCAAAGCATAATGGAGCATTTTCCACTGAGCTTTGAGGCAGCAGGACCGGAAGAGTGATTTGACCAAGGCTTGTTTCTTTTCTGGCAGTGAATCAAATGTTTTTAGCAGGAAAAGGATTTCTCAGATCCAGGATTGAATTCCTGATCATCAGGAGGAAACTCCACCACCCATCTTCTACCCTCCAAGTTGCTCAGTGATGAAAACTATTTGGAATGTAGCACCAAAGACCCCGAGTGAAGTTTCTGCTGTCTCTGCTTTGGATCAGGGATCTGAATTCCAGTGCCAGTGTGCTGAGCACCGGGCTGTCCCTGTTCATCAGGCAGGTGTTGATTCCCTGTGGAGAGAAGGGACAGTGCCAGTGGGAGAGGGAGCCTGCTGCCTACCACCCAATGGCCTGCAAGCTGCAGCACTGCCATGGTGTTCCCTGAGCCTCCCTTCTGAATCCCAGCAGCCTGCACACCAACTCATGGCCAGCACTTGGCACCTGAGGGGCTTGGTGCCAGAGATGGCACCCACGAAGCTCTCCAAGGACTGCTCAACCTGGAGCTGAGCTGAGTGCTAGCAAGCAGGCACAAGAGGAGAGGGCAGCCCTTTGCTCCCCATCCTGCCAGCCCCTGCCAACTGCTCTGTGTCACTGACTCATACAGCACAGAGGTCACCTGCTTTGATATAATACCAGATCCTTTTTGTTCTGGGAAATGAGTGAACCTCTCTTTGAGAACAGTCTCTTGTTATCAGCCCAGAGAAGTTCAATACTGTGCACACTGCTCGGAATGGTTCCTAGCACAGCAGGCAGAGGACTGAGCTCCAGTATTTTGTACTAATTTTATAGATAACCCAGGTTATCCAGCTGGAGGATCTGTGTACCTGGACCACAGCCAGATACAGAGATGTAGAGGAGCATCCAAAGCAGCATGACCAGAGATGGAGAGAGGGGATCCTGCCCCTCTGCTCTGCTGAGACCTCACCGGCAGGGCCGTGTCCAGCTGTGGGAGCCCAACACAAGAGAGACCTGGGCCTGATGGAGAGAGTCCAGAGGAAGCCATAAAGATGATCAGAGGGCTGGAGAACCTCTGCTGTGGGGACAGGCTGAGAGGGTTGGGGCTGTTCATCCTGGAGGAGAAGGCTCCAGAGACCTCAGAGCTGCATTCAGTATCTGCAGGAACATAGAGGCATGCTGGGGAGGGACTGTTCAGAAGGGGCTGTGGGGATAGGGCGAGGGGCAAGGGGTTTGAACTGGAGCAGGGCAGATTCAGGCTGACATCAGGAGGAAGCCTGCACAGCGAGGGTGGTGAACACTGGAACAGGCTGCCCAGGAGGTGGTTGAGGCCCCATCCCTGGAGACATTCAGGATCAGATTCGGTGTAGCCCTGGGCAGCCTGATCTAGTGGGAGGTGTCCCTGCTGAGTGCAGAGGGATTGGACAGGATGCCCTTTGATGGACCCTACCAACCCGGCCCAATCTGCCAGCCTGTGAGCAGGAATGGCCATGAGGAGCAGGGCTCACAGCATGCGGGGCAGTGTCAGTGGATCAGTGGACTGAGAGTTTGCTTCCCTAAAGCAAGCAGTTAAGAGAGACTTGGGACTGGACTCACTGCGAGCCATTGCTACCAGTGGGTATCTAGTGCCAAATCTCTCCAGGAACTGAATCAGGAGAGTCTCTGGTTGTAAAGGTTTTCGGAGGCCAGTGCAGCGCTCTCCTGTGTGAGAGCTGGTTGGATGCAAAGAGCAGTGTTTGCCTGCCAGTGCTGTTGCATGTTTACCTGGGGAAATGCTGGAGCTAAGGGTAGGGACAGGGAGTTGCTGCCTTTCTTTAAAGGCCTGGAAGGAATCTGTCATTTCCAAAGCCACTTTGCTCCAGGAAGGTGCAGCACATGGTTAAACCTCATCCACCTAAACACCAGCCCCCATCTGCTTGGTTAACTTTCTCTGGACCCCTGCCATTTGCAGCAGCTGCTGAAGGAGCTTTCGCTTTTGCTGCATTTCTTTGTCCAGAGAGCCCCAAAGCTTTTTCTTGTTGTTTCTGTGTATGTGACACTTGTTATACCTTGCCTCATGCTTTGTACCACGACCTGACTGTCTGGCTTTCTCCATTCTTTGCTTCATCAATGCTCTCCCTTTCCAGATGTCCTGGGTATGTATACAAGCTTGCAACTGACTTGTCCTGCTGGTTTGTGTTCAATGCTTTATTGTGCCTCTCCTACGTGCCTTACTGCTAACAAAGCTGATCCTCTCCTTGGCAGCCAAGGGTGGCTTTCAGAGAAGTAGTTCTAAAAGTAATGCTGAGAATGAAAGGCAAATGCTAAAGATCAGGATTTGAGTGTAAATTTCTGTGGTGTGCACCTATTTTCTGCCTGTTCTACCCAGAGCTGTGAAGGCTGATGTCCATCATGCCCTGGGGTCTGTGGTAGATCCATTGCAGTCTGGTGGTTGGAAATGACTGCTTTCTCTGTGCAGTAGCCCTCAGCCATGCCATGGACACAATCTGCATTGCAGCTGAGCTCCCTGCTCTGGGAAGCTGTCTCTGGAGAATGCAGAGAGCTCCCCACTCACAGGATCAGGTTGCTGGCCAGAGTTTTGTCTTGGAGAACAAGACATAAATGCTTCAAGTGGCAGATTTCAGCCCTCTGGTTCTCCTCTCCTGGGATGGATGTGGAAAGCCAGCTGAGGGCTGGCAACTGTGCCAACAATTTATTGTGTAGGTCTCTGACATCTGTGTATGCACACAGTGGTGCTCTGGATTCACACAATCATCACAGAACTGCCAGGGTTGGAAGGGACCTCAAGGCTCAGCCAGTCCCAACCCCCCTGCCATGGGCAGGGACACCTCACACTACAGCAGGCTGCTCACAGCCACCTCCAGCCTGGCCTTACAAACCTTCCAGGATGAGGCTGCTCCATGTTTGGTGCTTCAATGACAGCTGTGGTACCTGAGGAGTTTCAAGGAATTGCTTTCCCAACTGTAAATTTAAAATGGGCTTAAAAAGAGAGCTGCTGAAGCCTCCTACAAATCCTCCTCTGCTCACAGAGGCCCTGGAGCAGGAATGCAAAACTGGGATGTAAGAGTGTAATTCCAAAATCTGAAGGATTTAACACCTGGAGTACTGTGTGCAGGTCTGGAGCCCTCAGTACAGGTAGGACATGGACCTGATGGAGAGGGTGCAGAAGAGAGCCACAAAAATGCTCAGGGGGTTGGAGCAGCTCTGCTATGAGGACAGGCTGAGGGAGCTGGGGGTGTTCAGCCTGGAGAAAAGAAGACTCCAGGGAGACCTAAGAGCAGCCTGCCAGGACCTGAAGGGGGCTACAAGAAGGCTGCAGAGAGACTGTTTGCAAAGGCCTGCAGGGACAGGACCAGGGGGCAATGGCTTCAAACTAGAGCAGAGCAGATTGAGATTGGATGTGAGGAACAAGTTCTGCACCAGGAGGCTGCTGGAACACTGGCACAGGTTGCCCAGGGAGGTGGTTGAGGCTCCATGGCTGGCGATATTCCAGGTGAGGCTGGAGAGGGCTCTGGGCAACCTGATCTAGTGGAGGATGTCCCTGCTGAGTGCAGAGGGCTTGGACTGGCTGAGCTTTGGAGCTCCCTTCCAACCCAGAGCATTCTGTGACTCTATGATTAGGAAGAAATTGTTTAGAGTGACACTGGCACAGGTTGCCCAGGGGGGCTGTGGATGTCCCCTCCCCTGGGGGTGTTCAAGACCAGACTGGAGGAGGCTTTGGCCAACCTGGGCTGGTGGGAGGTGCCCCTGCCCATGGCAGGGGGGGTGGAGCTAGATGATCTTGAAGGTCCTTTCCAATACAAACCATTCTATGAATCTGTGAAGAAACTAGGCCCAGCCTGAGGTGGTGAGATCCATCCTGAACTATGCAGGGACACTTGCTTGGTGGTCCCTGGGGCACCATCAGTGTTAAGCTGCTCCTGTGCCCAACCTTGGCATCCCAGGTCCTCACTGAGAGAGTGCAGCAGAGCTTAATGGTGGCAGCAGTGCTTTGCTGCTGCATGGCACCTTCTAGAGCTGCTGTGCTTCTACTTGGTGCAGGTGAGAGGGAGCCCGGGGGAGCCTGGGCAGTGCTCAGCCACTCTGTCTCTCCTGCAAACCACTGGTTTAAACCTGGCACAAGGAGCAGCATCATGCCATGAATGCCATTGTTTTGCCAGCCCAAAGAAGCAGAGGAGGAAGCAGAGAGCTTCCTGTGCTGTGTAGTCTTTGAAGGCACTCTCTGGTTTGGATCTTGGCATAATTACAGTGTTCATTTCAGGAGCTCTTAGTCCTTTATAAATAGCTCTTTGGTGACGCCGAGGCTTCCAGACAGTGCATTGTATCTGTAAATACCTCCTGGAGGTGTGTCTCTGTGTCTGTGTCTCTCTGTGTCTCTCTGTGTCTGTGTCTCTCTGTGTCTCTCTGTGTGCATCCAGGGCCTTCTACAGCTCCCTTCAGGGAGGTTGCAGTGAGGAGGGGACAGCCTCTGCTCTTGGTGCCAAGCCCCAGGAGCAGAGGCAATGGTTCCAAGCTGCCCCAGGGGAGGTTCAGGCTGGCTGCTAGGAAATCTTTCTTGCCTGGAAGGGTTCTCAGGCATTGGAATGTTGTGCCCAGGGCAGTGCTGGAGCCCCCATCCCTGGAGGTGTTGAAGCAGTGCTTAGGGCCATGGTTTAGTACTGGTTTGCAAGTTGGACTGGGTGAGCTTGGAGGTCTCTTCCAACTGGATGTTTTCTGTGATTCTGCATTCTGGCTGAGTGGAGCCTCAAGAGCAAGCGCCTGCAGCACCTCACCCCCACGGCCCTGCAGCACAGCCCAGGCAGCAGAACCAGGCAGAGCAGCAGCCTCGCTCCTCGCTCTGCTCTCTGCCTTCCCCCTCCCAGGAGGACCATCTGGGAGCATGAGAAACACTTGCAGCCCCCTCCCTGGGAAACACTGCCAGCTCTCACTGCCTCCCCTCCACTGCCAGCCCTCACTGCCTCCCCTCCACTGCTGACCCTCACTGCCACCCTTCCACTGCCAACCCTCACTGCCTCCCCTCCACTGCCAGCCCTCACTGCCTCCCCTCCACTGCCTGCCCTCACTGCCTCCCCTCCACTGCCAGCCCTCTCTGCCTCCCCTCCACTGCCAGCCCTCACTACCCCCCCTCCACTGCCAGCCCTCACTACCCCCCCTCCACTGCCAGCCCTCACTGCCTCCCCTCCACTGCCAACCCTCACTGCCACCTTCTCGCTGCCTCCCTCCCGCTGCCACCCTCCTGCTGTCACCCTCCCCCTGCCACCCTCCCCCTGCCACCCTCCCACTGTCACCCTCCCGCTGCCACCCTCCCGCTGCCACCTTCTCGCTGCCTCCCTCCCGCTGTCACCCTCCCGCTGCCACCCTCCCGCTGCCACCCTCCCGCTGCCATCCTCCTGCTGCCAACGTCCCACTGCTTCCCTCCCGCTGCCACCTTCCCACTGCCAACGTCCCACTGCCTCCCTCCCGCTGCCACCTTCTCACTGCCACCCTCCCGCTGCCACCCTCCCGCTGTCTCCCTCCCACTGCCTCCCTCCCGCTGTCTCCCTCCTGCTGCCTCCCTCCCACTGCCTCCTTCCCACTGTCTCCCTCCTGATGCCTCCCTCCTGCTGCCTCCTTCCCACTGTCTCCCTCCTGATGCCTCCCTCCTGCTGCCTCCTTCCCACTGTCTCCCTCCCGCTGCCACCTTCCCGCTGCCACCTTCCTGCTGCTTCCCTCCCGCTGTCTCCCTCCCGCTGCCACCTTCCCGCTGTCTCCCTCCCGCTGCCTCCCTCCCGCTGCCACCTTCTCACTGCTACCCTCCCGCTGCCACCCTCCCGCTGCCTCCCTCCCGCTGTCTCCCTCCCGCTGCCACCCTCCCGCTGCCACCCTCCCGCGCCACCTTCCCGCTGCCACCCTCCCGCTGCCACCCTCCCGCTGCCTCCCTCCCACTGCCTCCCTCCCGCTGCCTCCCTCCCACTGTCTCCCTCCCGCTGCCACCTTCCCCCTTCCTCCCTCATGCTGCCATCCTTCCACTGCCACCTTACCACTGCCTCCCTCCCACTGCCACCCTCTCCTTTTATGTACCAGGCTAGTGGCTAAGGGCTGAGAGCAGGGCCCTGCAGGTGCATCACAGGTTACACTTGTGGATGAAGAGCCCTCTGGTCCAGGTACCTTCTGGCCCATTCCATGAGGACTAACCTGGAGCATTTATTCCCCTGCTTGCTTATGTTCCCTTCCAGGACTTTTTAAGTCTTAGTTGGCTACCCAGCAAGGCACAGAGACTTCTGCTCCACAGGACTGGCACTGCTTTGGGCTGCAGCACCTCACCTTGCCTAGGCACTGCAGGGTTGAACCTCCCTGGCTGGGGAAGGGGTGGAGCTGGCTGTCTCCTGTGCAGCTTGACTTTTAGCTCACTGCCTACTCAGAGCAACCTTGGTGCACGAGGGAGGGAGAGGGCAAGATGAGAGTCACAGAATCATTGATGTTGGAAAAGACCTTTAAGACCAGGAGCAACAATTAACATAGCCCTGCCCAGTCCACCAATAAGTCACCTCCCTAAGTGTCACATCTGTGAGTCTTATAAGCACCTCCAGAGATAGTGACTCAACCACTTGCCTGGGCAGCCTGTTCCAGTGCTTAACAACCCTTTGGGTGAAGAAACTGCTGCACAGGTCCAACCTAAACCTCCCCTGGCACAATGTCAGGCTATTTCCTCTCCTTCTATCACCTGGTACTAGGGAGAAGAGACCAACCCCCACCTCACTGCAGCCTCCCTTCAGGGAGCTGTGGAGAGCAATGAGGTCTCCCTCAGCCTTCTCTTCTCCACACTAAACAACCCCAGCTCCCTCAGCTGCCCCTCACAAGACCTGTGCTCTATACCCTAGATGAAATTGGCCAAGCACTTAGCATACCTGTGGGGTTTCTTACTGGCTGTCTCCAGGCTCCTGAGACACCATGGAGCTTTCTGGATCACCCTCAGGAGCATCCTGGACCCTCCACTTTATATGGAGGGAGCACAGGCATCTAATGCCACCTGTGACAGCCTGCTGTGGCCAGAAACCTGCACTGTGGTTAGTGCCATGCCCAGGGCAGGTGTTTGGGTGGCTCTGCACCACCCTCCTGGTGCAGAACTTCTTCCTCACATCCAATCTCAATCTGCTCTGCTCTACTTTGAAGCCATTGCCCCTGGTCCTGTCCCTGCAGGCCTTTGCAAACAGTCTCTCTGCAGCCTTCTTGTAGCCCCCTTCAGGTACTGGCAGGCTGCTAATTTAGAATAGAATGGAATGGAATGGAATGGAATGGAATAGAATAGAATAGAATAGAATAGAATAGAATAGAATAGAATAGAATAGAATAGAATAGAATAGAATAGAATAGGCCAGGTTGGAAAAGACCTTTGAGATCATTGAGTCCAACCTATCACCCAACACCATGTAATCCACTCAACCATGGCACCAAGCACCCCATCCAGTCTCTTCATAGGTCTCCCTGTAGCCTTCTCTTCTCCAGGCTGACAGGCAGCTCCCTCAGCCTGTCCTTGCAGCAGAGCTGTTCCAACCCCCTGGTGATTTTCATGGCTCTCCTCTGGACCCTCTCCATCAGGTCCAGGTCATTCCTGTGTTCAGGGCTCCAGACCTGCACACAGTGCTCCAGCTGTGGTCTCAGCAGAGTGGAGCAGAGGGGCAGAATGCCCTCCCTGGCCCTGCTGGCCACACTTCTCTTGCTGCAGCCCAGGCTCTGCTTGGCTCTCTGGGCTGCAAGGTCTCCCTGCTGGCTCCTGCTGAGCTTCTCCTCCCCCAGCACCCCCAAGGCCTTTTCTTCAGGGCTGCTCTCAAGCCAGTCCCTACCCAGCCTATGTCAGTGCCTGGGATTGCCCTGAACCAGCTGCAGGACCTTGCCCTTGGTCTTGTTGAACCTCCTGAGGTTGCCATGGACCCAGCTCTGCAGCCTGTCCAGGTGCCTCTGGATGGATCCTTCCCTCCAGCTGTCAGCTGCACCACACAGCTTGGTGTCATCAGCAACCCTGCCTGGGGTGCACTCAATATCTCTGTCCAAGAAGTAGTTTAAGATCAGTTTCTGTGACCAAAAGAGTGCCCCTGACACCATAGGCCTGAATCATGGAATCACTTTGCTTGGAAAAGCCCTTTAGGATCACCCAGTCCCCTTTAGGATCACCCAGTCCAACCGTTTTCTGACTCTGCCAAGGCTGCCATGGCCCTCAGCACCACAGCTCTGCCTCTTGGAAACACCTCCAGGGTGTGAAGTTCAGCAAAGTCAGACAGAGGAGGCTGCTAAAGCCAAGTATGTTCAGCTGGCAGTCAGTGAGTGTCACTGTTCCTGCTGGAGGTGAGAACCTGCAAGCAATATTCTGTGCTTCAGATCTCATCTTCTCCTCACATCTCTGTCACAAAAGTGCCATCTCACCAGGGTCTTCCTTACACACAGTGCTGATTTGGCCACAGCAACCCCATGCAGAGCTACAGGCTGGGGTCAGAGTGGCTGAGAGCTGCCAGGCAGAAAGGGACCTGGGCTGCTGATCGACAGCTGCCTGAACAGGAGCCAGCAGTGTGCCCAGGTGGCCAAGAAGGCCAATTGCCTGGCCTGCATCAGGAAGAGTGTGGCCAGCAGGAGCAGGGAGGTCATTCTGGCCTGTGCTCAGCACTGGTTAGGCCACACCTTGAGTCCTGTGTCCAGTTCTGGGCCCCTCGCTTTAGGAGGGACATTGAGGGGCTGGAACCTGTCCAGAGCAGGGCAGCCAGGCTGGAGAAGGGCCTTGAGCACAGCCCTGTGAGGAGAGGCTGAGGGAGCTGGGGTTGCTTAGCCTGGAGAAGAGGAAGCTCAGGGGCGACCTCATTGCTCTCTGCAACTCCCTGAAGGGAGGTTGTAGCCAGGAAGGGGTTGGCCTTTTCTCCCTAGCAACCAGCACCAGAACAAGAGGACACAGTCTCAGGCTGTGCCAGGGGAAGTTCAGGCTGGAGGTGAGGAGAAAGTTTTTCACCGAGAGAGTGATTTGCCCTTGGGATGTGCTGCCCAGGGAGGTGGCGGAGTCCCCACCCCTGGAGGTGTTCAAGAGGGGATTGGATGTGGCTCTTGGTGCCATGGCCTAGTCATGAGGTCTGTGGTGACAGGTTGGACTCAATGATCTTCGAGGTCTCCTCCAACCTTGGCGATGCTGTGATGCTGTGATGTAGCCACTGCTCTGCCCAGCTCTGTGTCCCAGGGACTCCTGGCTGCTAGGAATGCTTTCTGCCCAGCTTTGAGAGCTGCCTGTGTTTCTCCAGCTTTGCAGAGCAGTCTTCTTCTGCCATGGCATTGCCTGAGTCAACTGAAGTCCACCAGAGCTCACCTGGTTCCTGATGAACTGGCACAGAGGCTGGGCAGGGTTGCTGGGGCTTTGCCTTTCCTTTAGGTGGAATTATTGGCATGACCCTCTTTGATTGTCACTCCTTATGGCCCAGCTGATGTCAAAAGCATTTCTCTGCCCCCAGAATGGCATAAGCCAGACCCTTGTGCTCTCCTTGCACTGAACTTCTGTTCATTCCAGGGAACAGCAGGGATGGTAGAAGCCTCCTCCCTGGAGGTTTTGAGGGCCAGGCTGGCTGTGGCTGTGAGCACCCTGCTGTAGTGTGAAGTGTCCCTGGCCATGGCAGGGGGTTGGAACTGGCTGAGCCTTGAGGTCCCTTCCAGCCCTGACACTGCTGTGATTCTAATGTATGGGAGTCAGTCTAAATGGGCACTATTTAAAGCTGGCTGGGAGAGCTGCACTGTTTGTTCCTCCAAGCTGACCTCCTCGTGCTGAGTGCTGCTGTCATTTGCTCTCTGTTTCCTTTCTGCTAACCAAGGAGGCCATAGCCAAAACTGTCAGGGCCACTGGAACGTCTGAAGGCTGATTTCTGGGTTTGGGTGTCGTAGCTGCTCCACCAGCAGTCAGTAGGGATTGCCACAGGAGATCTAATGATGTTTCAGCCTCTCATTGTGATTGCCAAACACAGTTCACAGGCTCACAGGATGTCAGGGGCTGGAAGGGACCTCTGGAGAGCTTCCAGTCCAACCCCCTGCCAGGGCAGGAGCACAGAATCCAGCACAGGGCACACAGGAACACATCCAGACAGGGCTGCAAAGGCTCCACAGAAGGAGACTCCACAACCTCTCTGGGCAGCCTGCTCCAGGCCTCTGGGACCCTGACAGTAAAGTAGTTCCCCCTTGTGTTGAGGTGGAATCTCCTGTGCTGCAGCTTGCATCCATTGGTCCTTGCCCTATCCCAGGGAGCAAGTGAGCAGAGCCTGTCCCTTCCCTCCTGACCCCCAGCCCTCAGAGATTTAAATCCCCTCTCACTCTTCTCCTCTCCAGACTAAACAGCCCCAGGGCTCTCAGCCTCTCCTCACCAGGCAGTGCTCAGTCCCCTCATCATCCTCATTCATTGGAGCTAACTGTTCCAGCCTCACAGTTCTGCCTCTCCAGTACATCAGCAGGGACAGGGTTATGAAGAGATGAGATGCATGGAGGTGGCAAGATGAGCTATTACTGTGCTGCTCTGAAGATCCCACACTGTCATTGTTCTCAGCTCCCTGCTTTAACCAGGGTGACATCTGTGTTGCAATCCTCACAGGGGATTTAGGGCTCTCTGCTTACTTTAGGCAGCAGAATCATAGAATCAACCAGGTTGGAAAAGACCTCAGAGGTCATCAAGTCCAACCTATCACCTAATACCCAACACCTCCTGACAACTAAACCATGGCTCCAAGTGCCACATCCAAGCCTTTGTTGAACACCTCCAGGGATGGGGACTCCACCACCTCCCTGAGCAGCACATCCCAGTGGCCAATTACTCTTTCTGTGAAGAACTTTCTCCTCACCTCCAGCCCAAACCTCCCCTGGCACAGTTTGAGACTGTGTCCTCTTGTTCTGGTGCTGCTTGCCTGGGAGAAGAGACCAACCCCCACCTGGCTACAGCCTCCCTTCAGGAGTTGTAGAGAGCAAGAAGGTCTCCCCTGAGCCTCCTCTTCTCCAGGCTAAGCAACCCCAGCTCCCTCAGCCTCTCCTCACAGGGCTGTGCTCCAGACCCCTCCCCAGCCTCATTGCCCTGAGAGGTAATTGTCTTGTGAGGAAGGGATCTTTACAGGTGGGGAATTTGTGTTCTGAGAGATGCTGCAAGGAGGGACAGAAAGCAAAGCTGCTGCAGCAGGGGCAGATAAAGCCTTTGTCAGCTAAAAAGAGAACCTGCTGCTATTTAAGTAATTGCAGCAATCTTGTGAGTAGTTAACAGTTGGGATCCAGGGGAGGCTTCAAGCAAAATGCAGACTTCTGCAGCAGCTGAGGGGCAGGAGATCAGGACCACTCTTGGTGGTAATTTTCCCTTCCTTCTCGCCTGGAGAGGTGGAGGCACAACACGCCTAGAGGCTCATCAACCACGCACTGCAGCTCCTTGAGCTTCTCTGCTGTAGCCAAGTTAAGCCAAAGAAGCACTGAAATACTTTCTAGTTGATTGAAAAACCTCTCTCTCCATCTTCAGACTCAGGTGGAAGCTCTTGGTTCACAGCACCAGGGGTACCTGCAGGCATTGCCCTGGGAATGGTTCGCAGCAGGAGATCCCGAGGCCTGCTCTGCCCTAGCAAAGGGTTGTTTCAAGGAGTGTTTCAAGGGCTGTAGCAGGGAATGCAGTTACACAAATCACAGAAACATTCAGCCTGGAAAAGACCCTCAGGAGCACCAAGTCCAACCACTGACCCTACTTTGCAAGGGTCACCCCTAAACCATAGCCCCAAGCACCACATCCAAACCACCTTGAAACACAGCCAGGCTTGGGGACTCCACCACCTCCCTGGGCAGCCTCTGCCAATCTCTGACCACTCTGGCTGGGAACAAATGTTTCCTACTCTCCAGTCTACCCCTGCCCTGCTGCAGCCTGAGTCCATTCCCTCTTGTTCTGTCACTCATTGCCTGGGAGAAGAGACCAGCACCAACCTCTCCACAACCTCCTCTCAGGGAGCTGTAGACAGCCAGGAGGTCTCCCCTCATCCCCCTCTGTTTCACACTAACCATCCCCAGCTCCTTCAGTCACTCCTCACAAGATTTCTTCTCCAGGCCCTTCCCAGCTTCCTTGCCCTCCTCTGCCCTGGCTCCAGCACCTCCACATCTCTTTGGCATTGAGCTGCCCAACCCTGGACACAATACTCCAGCTGGGGCCTCCCCAGAGCTGAGTGCCAGGGGACAATCCCCTCCCTGCTCCTGCTGGACACAGCATTGCTGATCCCAGCCAGGAGGCCTTTGGCTTTCTTGGCCACCTGGGCATAGTGCTGGCTCCTCTTCAGCTGCTTCTCCATCAGCACCCCCAGCTCCCTTTTCTGCCAGCAGCTTTCAGCCACACTGCCCCAAGCCTGTAGCCTTGCTTGGGCCTGTTGTGACCCAAGGGCAGGACCTGGCACTTGGCCTTGCTGAAGCTCCTCTTGTTGATGTTGGCCATGGATCCAACCTACCCAAGTCCCTCTGCAGAGCCTCCCTGCCCTGGTGCAGATCAACTCTCCACCTAACTTGGTGTCATCTGTGAGCTTCCTGCTGACACACTCTGGGTCTTCATCAAGGGCATCAATAAAGATGTTAAACAGCAGTAGTCCCAGCCCTGGGGCCTGAGGAGCAGCACTTGTGCCTGGCTGCCAGCTGGATTGAACTCCACTGAGCACCACTCTTTGGGCCCTTTTCCCAGCCAGAGCTTTAGCCAGCAGAGTGTGTGCTCAGAGTTCAGAGATGTGCTCTGTACTGGCAGAAAAGTGCTTCCAGCAGTTCAGCAAATACTGCTTCCCCACACAATGTTCTGAGCAGCTGACAAAAAGATTTGGCTGGCTGTGAGCTGCCTTGAAGAAGGGGTTGGAGCAGTCTGGGCTGGCCTTAAAGTGGTGCATTAACAGGTGGTGGTGTGCTGGCTGAAGTGCTGAGCCTGGTTTGAAGTTGCAGGAGAGCAATGCCAGCTCGTGGTCAGAGCAGGGTGCCACATCAGCTCTGATGTGTTTGTATTCTGATTGTCATTTGGACTTCAGTTAGGCAGAGGCAGAGACTGTCTGCCACCAAGGCACCCAGCTGAGGGGAATGCAGCATTCCAAGAAGATCTCTGTGCAGCCATGCTGCAGCTAATGGAGCTGTCAACGTGCCAAGAACCATCAAAGTTCTGCCTTCAAAACTCTGGTTCTCCTTCAGACAGCACTGGGCCGCAGTGCTCCCCTGGACAAGCAGGGAGCAGGCAGTGATGCCTCCACAGCAGCACTCTGCTCTCTGCTGGCTGTGTCTGGTTGGCCTGCACTCAGAGCTGGAGAGAGCTGCAACCAAACAGAGGGGGTCTCTAAGAGACCCACAGCCTCCTCCAGCAGACAGCATCTTATTTAGATCTTCTGAAGATGTTCACAGGCTCACAGAATGTTAGGGGTTGGAAGGGACCTCCAAAGATCACAGTCTCACAGTATCACCAAGGTCCTCAAAGATCATCAAGTCCAACCTGTCACCACAGACCCCATGACTAGACCATGGCACCAAGTGCCACATCCATCCCCTCTTGAACACCTCCAGGGATGGGGACTCCACCACCTCCCTGGGCAGCACATCCCAATGATGAATGACTCTCTCACTGAAGAACTTTCTCCTCACCTTCAGCCTAAACTTCCCCTGGCACAGCTTGAGACTGTGTCCTCTTGTTCTGGTGCTGGGTGCTAGAGAGAAGAGGCCAACCCCTTCCTGGCTACAACCACCTTTCAGGGAGTTGTAGAGAGCAATGAGGTCTCCCCTGAGCCTCCTCTTCTCCAGGCTAAGCAACCCCAGCTCCCTCAGCCTCTCCTCACAGGGCTGTGCTCAAGGCCTCTCCCCAGCCTTGTTGCCCTTCTCTGGACACCTTCAAGTGTCTCAATGTCCTTCCTAAACTGAGGGGCCCAGAACTGGACACAGGACTCAAGGTGTGGCCTAACCAGTGCAGTGTACAGGGGCAGAATGACCTCCCTGGTCCTGCTGGCCACACTCTTCCTGATGCAGGCCAGGATGCCATTGGCCTTCTTGTCCCCCTGGGCACACTGCTGGCTCATGTTCAGGCATCTGTCAATGAGCACCCCCAGGTCCCTCTCTGCTTGGCAGCTCTCAGCCACTCTGACCCCAGCCTGTAGCTCTGCCTGGGGTTGCTGTGGCCAAAGTGCAGCACCTGGCACTTGGATTTCTTCGATGTCATCCTGTTGGACTCTGCCCATCTGTCCAGCCTGGCAAGGTCCCGCTGCAAAGCCCTTCTGCCCTCTAACAGATCAACATCTAGTATCATAGAATCATAGTATCAGTCAGGGTTGGAAGGGACCACAAGGATCATCTACTTCCAACCCCCCTGCCATGGCCAGAGCCTCATCCAGCCTGGGCTTAAACACCTCCAGGGACAGGGCCTCAACCACCTCCCTGGACAACCCATTCCAGGGCTTCACCACTCTCATGGGGAAGAACTTCCTCCTCACCTCCAGCCTCAATCTCCCCACCTCCAGCTTCATTCCATTCCCCCTAGTCCTAGCACTACCTGAGATCCTGAGCAGTCCCTCCCCAGCCTTCTTGTAGCCCCCTTCAGATACTGGAAGGCCACAATGAGGTCACCTCGGAGCCTTCTCTTCTCCAGACTGAACAGCCCCAACTCCTTCAGTCTGTCCTCACAGGAGAGGTGCTCCAGCCCTCTGCTCATCCTCTTGGCCCTGCTCTGGACACCTTCCAGCCCCTCCAGATCCCTCTTGCAATAGGGCTCCAGAACTGGAGGCAGTACTCCAGGTGGGGTCTCACCAGGGCTGAGCAGAGGGGCAGAATGCCCTCCCTTGCCCTGCTGGCCACACTTCTCCTGCTGCAGCCCAGGCTCTGATTGGCTTTCCGGGCTGCAAGTGCACCCTGAGAGCTCCTGGGGAGCTTCTCCTCCCCCAGCATCTGCTCCCAACTTGGTGTCATCTGCAAATTTGCTGATGACTGAGCTCTTCCAGTCCAACCCCCTGCCAGGGCAGGACCACAGAATCCAGCACAGGGCACACAGGAACACATCCAGACAGGGCTGCAAAGGCTCCACAGAAGGAGACTCCACAACCTCTCTGGGCAGCCTGCTCCAGGCCTCTGGGACCCTCACAGGGAAGAAGTTCCTCCTCATGTTGAGGTGGAACCTTCTGTGCTGTATCTGATGCCATTTGTCCTATCCCAGGGCACAGTGAGCAGAGGCTGTCCCTGTCCCTTCCTTCCTGACCCCCAGCCCTCAGATATTTATAAACATTTATTAAATCCTCAGTCTTCTCTGAACTGAACAGCCCCAGGTCTCTCAGCCTCTCCTCCCCAGGCAGTGCTCCAGGCCCTTCATCATCCTTGTAGCCCTTCCTTGGACTCTCTCCAGCAGATCCCTTTCCCTCCTGAGCTGGGGAGCCCAGAGCTGGATGCAATATTCCAGGTGAGGTCTCAGCAGGGCAGAGCAGAGGGGGAGGAGAACCTCCCTGGCTCTGCTGGACACACTCCTCTGAATGCACCCCAGGACCCCATTGGCCTTCTTGGCCCCCAGGGCACATTGCTGTCCCATGCAGAACTTGCTGCCCACCAGCACTCCCAGGTCCTTCTTCAGAGGTCTGCTCTCTAGCACATCACCTCCCAACCTGCACTGTTAGTTCATCTCAGGAGCCACCAGCTGATTGCAATTGGAAGGCTTTGAGCTTGGGATGCTTTGCTGGCAGTTTTGCAGCGTGATTGTGGTGCCTGATTTACTGCTTTTCTAGTCTAAGTTAACAGTAACCAATGTCTTCTCCCCTCTCCAAAGAGCCCATTTGCTGTGGAAAGCTCACTCTGACCAGCTCAGACAGTCTGTGTCCTCAGGCAGGGCAAAACACTTCTGCCAGCACAGTAGATAAGAAAGAAAACTCTCCGAGAAGGAAGTTTTTGGTGACCCCCCTGTTGCCATTGCAGGCTTTGATGTTTACCTTCTAATGTTTGAACAGGCTAGACAGCTAAGCTGGCTTTGCTTCATGGAGGGAAACAAGCCTGCAGGAATTACCATGGCATGGCCATTCCTGGAAGGTGTTTGCAGCCAGGCTGGCTGTGGCTGTGAGCAACCTGCTGGAGTGTGAGGTGTCCCTGCCCATGGCAGAGGGGTTGGAGCTGGCTGAGCCTTGAGGTCCCTTCCAGCCCTGGCAGTTCTGTGATGATTGTGTGAATCCAGAGCACCCCTGTGTGCATACACAGGGGTCAGAGATCTACACAATAAATTGTTGGCACAGTTGCCAGCCCTCAGCTGGCTTTCCACATCCATCCCAAGGAGTGGAGAACCAGAGGGCTGAAATCTGCCACTGTGCCTTCAAAGCATTTATGTCTTGTTCTCCCAAGACAAAACTCTGGGTCAGCAACCTGATCCTGTGAGTGGGAGCTCTCTGCATTCTCCAGAGACAGCTTCCCAGAGCAGGGAGCTCAGCCTCTGGAATGGTCTCTGCAGTCAGCCTAGAGCAAGGTTCGAGCAGCTCAAGGAAGATTCTGCCCTTACAAAGAGTTAGGTTTGTTTCATGGGGGAATGAAGGACACTTTCTGCACCACTTGCAGGAGTGGATGCAATCCATCTGTCTTGGAGGGGTTTGGCCTGGAAACTATGCCAGGCAGGCAGGGAGGATGCTGTGGATTTGGAAGTATGAGGTATGAGAAGGTCTTTGCAGGGCAATCACCCTTCCAGAACTCCTGCAGTTGGGAGTAGGGTCTCATTATTTGGGCTGTGGAATTACTTGGCTTAAGAACTGGGTTTGCACAGTGATCTGATTGTTCATATGGTACCATACTGAAGGCCAGTGTCTGAAGGAAGCTTCTCCAGAGCTTTGATGAGCTGAAGGGGAAAAGGAGAGCTCTCTGCTGGAGACACCTCAGTACAGCTATGCTGCCTGTCTCAGACACTCCAGCTTGAGCAAACTGATTAATAGTCTGGGCTGAAGCTACTTACAGGCAGGAAATGAAGGGCATGGGAAGGCTGCTGGGTGCTGCAGCAAGCCTTCTTCCCTCTCTTTTGCTCTGACATCCCTGGGCTGGGGGCTTCCAACAAAACCTGCCTGCAGGCAGGGGGTGCAGGAAGCAGTGGGTGGGGGGAGAGGGGCAGGACCTGGGGCTGACTGCTGTGGTGTGCCATGGAGCTGCAGGGCTCCCAGCTCCTGCCCAGCCTGGGGAGGGGCAGCACATTCCTCTGGCACATTCTGACACTTGTGAAACCAAAGCCCCTGGGAATATTTCCCTAACTCTGATGTGGTTTTCTTTCCCTTACCTGCAGCTGAAGTTCAAAGTGAAATCGAAAGGATTTTCGAGCTGGCAAGGACACTGCAGCTGGTGGTGCTGGATGCTGACACCATTAACCACCCAGCTCAGCTGAGCAAAACCTCTCTGGCTCCCATCATAGTCTATGTCAAGATTTCTTCTCCTAAGGTAAATGTTTGCATCACTTTCCTGCTGTTTCAATCTTTTCTTGGTGTGTGTTTGGGTTTTTTTTTCCCCCCTCCTCTGTGGTCTAAAATGCAGCCAGTCACAGGTCCTCCTTGAAGGTCAGAGCTATAGATTGTTGTTGCTGCTTCCCTTTGGATAGGGAAAGAATAGAATAGAATAGAATAGAATAGAATAGAATAGAATAGAATAGAATAGAATAGAATAGACCAGGTTGGAAGAGACCTTCAAGATCATTGTGTCCAACCTATCATCCAACACCACCTAATCAACTAACCCATGGCACCAAGCACCCGATCAGGTCTCCTCCTGAACACCTCCAATGATGGTGACTCCACCACCTCCCCTGGCAGCACACTCCCATGGGCAATCTCTCTCTCTCTGTAGAACTTCTTCCTAGCATCCAGCCTAAACCTGCCCTGGCACAGCCTGAAACTATGTCCTCTTGTTCTGGTGCTGCTTGCCTGGGAGAAGAGACCAACCTCTGCCTGTCTACAACCTCCCTTCAGGTAGTTGTAGAGAGCAATAAGGTCACCCCTGAGTCTCCTCCTCTCCAGGCTAAGCAACCCCAGCTCCCTCAGCCTTTCCTCACAGGGCTGTGTTCCAAACCCCTCCCCAGCTTTGTTGCCCTTCTCTGGACACCTTCCAGCAGCTCAACCTCCTTCCTAAACTGAGGGGCCCAGAACTGGACACAGGACTCAAAGTGTGGCCTAACCAGTGCAGTGTACAGGGGCAGAATGACCTCCCTGCTCCTGCTGGCCACACTCTTCCTGATGCAGGCCAGGATGCCATTGGCCTTCTTGGCTGCCTGGGCACACTGCAGGCTCATGTTCAGCCTACCATCCACCAGCACCCCCAGGTCCCTCTCTGCCTGGCTGCTCTCAGCCACTCTGACCCCAGCCTGTAGCACTGCCTGGGGTTGCTGTGGCCAATGTGCAGCACCTGGCACTTGGATGTGTTCAATCTCCTGCCCTTGGCCTCTGCCCATCTGCAGGATCTTAGCTCTGGTGTTACCAAACCCCATTTTGGAGAAGCTGCTGCAGCTCCAGTGCTTTGGTTGGTTGTTTTCTCAATTGGGGCTGTATTTGCAGTACCAATCACCTACCTGATGCTCACACTTTGGTACATCCAAGAGTCTCACATGGGTGTCAGACTGATTGGTGCACCACAGAGTATCTTTGATTTGAAGAGACCTTTGAGACCATCCAGTCCAATCCTTGACCCAGTGCTGCCCTGGGTCGCTCAACACCAAGCCATGTCCCTAAGCCCCAGCTCCACACACTGCTTCAACACCTCCAGGGATGGGGGCTCCAGCACTGCCCTGGCCACAACATTCCAGTGCCTGAGAACCCTTCCAGGCAAGAAAGATTTCCTAGCAGCCAGCCTGAGCCTCCCCTGGGGCAGCTTGGAACCATTGCCTCTGCTCCTGGGGCTTGGCACCAAGGAGCAGAGGCTGTCCCCTCCTCACTGCAACCTCCCTTCTGGTAGAACTTTAACATCTCCTGGTACTGTACTCTGTGGGAAAAAGAAACCTGCAGAGACTTCATGAAGAGGCATTTGGAAGAGAAGAATCACAGAACTGTCAGGGTTGGAAGGGACCTCAAGGATCAGCCAGTCCCAACCCCCCTGCCATGGGCAGGGACAGCTCACACCAGAGCAGGAATCTAGAGGAAAAGAATTGAGGAAAACATGTTAAGAATTCCAACTTGGAACCAATCAAAGCCAAAAGCAGCACAGAGAAATAGGAGGGGGAGCTTTTGAGTGCTCCTAAGGAGAAAGGAGACGTTGGGAAGTAGATGAAAATTGGCTTCTTGTGGATGTAAACAGCATGGGAAATGCTCCTGAAGCCAGTGAAGGAGGAATTGGATCTGCTCAAGGGGGCAGTTGGAAATGCAAGCATTTGAAGTGGCTGATGCTGGTCTCTTCTCCCAGGTAATCAGTGACAGAACAAGAGGGAATGGCCTCAGGCTGCAGCAGGGCAGGGATAGACTGGAGAGTAGGAAACATTTGTTCCCAGCCAGAGTGGTCAGAGATTGGCAGAGGCTGCCCAGGGAGGTGGTGGAGTCCCCAAGCCTGGAGGTGGTTTGGATGTGGTGCTTGGGGCTATGGTTTAGGGGTGAAGCTTGCAGAGCAGGGTCAGTGGTTGGACTTGGTGATCCTGAGGGTTCTTTTCCAACCTGAGTGTTTCTGTGATTCTATGTATGTACAGATCTGTATGTCCTGTAATGGATGTGGGGGAAACATGACAAGGATGAGGAGAAGGCTGAGGTGCTCAGTGCCTTCTTTGCCTCAGCCTTTAGTAGCAAGAGCAGATCTGGAGAGACAGATCCAGATCTGGCCATGCTGGATCCATGGGCCAAGGGCAGCTGTATGAGGGTTAACAAAGCCCAGTGCTGGGTGCTGCACTTGGGTCACAATAACTCCAGGCTTGAGGCAGAGTGGCTGGAAAGCTGCCCAGCAGATAAGGACCTTGGGGTGCTGGTTGACAGCAGCTGAATATGAGCCAGGGTGTGCCCAGGTAGCCAAGAAGGCCACCAGCATCCTGGCCTGGAAAAGATGTAGTGTGGCCAGCAGGAAAAGGACAGTGCTCATGCCCTGCACCTGGCCTGGGGAGGCCACGCCTCAAATACAGGGCTCAGTTTTGGGTCCCTCAGTGCAGGAAGGACACTGAGGGGCTGGAGCAGGTCCAGAGAAGGGTAATGAGGCTGATGAAGGGTCTGGAGAAGAGGGCTGGTGAAGAGCAGCTGAGGAAACTGGGGGTGTTTAGTGTCGAGAAGAGGAGGCTGAGGGCAGACCTCTTTGCTCTCTACAGCTCCCTGACAGGAGGCTAGAGCCAGCTGGGGGTTGGTCTCTTCTCGCTGGTATCAGATGATAGGATGAGAAATGGCCTGAAACTGTGCCAGGGGAGGTTTAGGTTGGAGACTGGGAAAAGTGCAAGAGTGGTCAGGGATTGGCACAGGCTGCCCAGGGAGGTGGTGGAGTCCCCATCCCCGAAGATGTTCAAGAAACCTGTGGCCACGGCACTTGGGGCCACGGTTCAGTGGCCATGGTGGTGTTGGGTTGATGGTTGGACTGGATGATCTCAGAGGGCTTTTCCAGCCCACACAATTCTCTGGTTCTGTGCTGAAGCCCAAAGCTGCTGACTTCTCTTCTTTTTTCCACAGGTTTTACAGAGGTTGATAAAGTCTCGAGGGAAATCCCAAGCCAAACACCTTAACGTGCAGATGGTGGCCGCCGACAAGCTGGCGCAGTGCCCGCCCGTGAGTCCCTCTGCATTTCTCTGCTCTCGGGCAGCTGCCCTTCTTGTCAAGCACCAGGTGCTGGGGATCTATGCCTGCTCCTGGCCCCACAGAACACCTCCTGAGGGCTCTGGGCTCTGCAGGAGCGTGCAGGGAAGCCCAGGCCTTGTCACAAGCAGTGCTGGAGAGGCAGCACTGGGACAGGCTGAGCTTGATAGAATCACAGAATGATAGAATGAAAGATAGAATGAAAGATAGAATGAATGGTAGAATGAATGATAGAATGAATGATAGAATGAATGATAGAATGAATGATAGGACCATAGAATGATAGAACCATAGAATGATAGAATGAATGATAGGACCATAGAATGATAGAACCATAGAATGATAGAACCATAGAATGATAGAATGAATGACAGAACCATAGAATGATAGAAGAATGAATGATAGAACCATAAAATGATAGAACCATAGACTGATAGAACCATAGAATGATAGAACCATAGAATGATAGAATGAATGACAGAACCATAGAATGATAGAAGAATGAATGATAGAACCATAAAATGATAGAACCATAGACTGATAGAACCATAGAATGATAGAACCATAGACTGATAGAAGAATGAATGACAGAACCATAGAAGGATAGAAGAATGAATGATAGAACCATAGAATGATAGAACCATAGACTGATAGAAGAATGAATGACAGAACCATAGAAGGATAGAAGAATGAATGATAGAACCATAGAATGATAGAACCATAGACTGATAGAACCATAGAATGATAGAATGAATGATAGAACCATTGAATGATAGAACCATAGACTGATAGAAGAATGAATGATAGAACCATAGAATGGTAGAATGAATGATAGAACCACAGAATGATAGAACCATAGAATGATAGAATGAATGATAGAACCATAGAATGGTAGAATGAATGATAGAACCATAGAATGATAGAATGATAGAACCATAGACTGATAGAAGAATGAATGATAGAACCATAGACTGATAGAAGAATGAATGATAGAACCATAGAATGATAGAATGAATGATAGAACCATTGAATGATAGAACCATAGACTGATAGAAGAATGATAGAACCATAGAATGATAGAATGAATGATAGAACCATAGAATGATAGAACCATAGAATGATAGAATGATAGAACCATAGACTGATAGAAGAATGAATGATAGAACCATAGACTGATAGAAGAATGAATGATAGAACCATAGAATGATAGAAGAATGAATGATAGGACCATAGAATGATAGAAGAATGAATGATAGGACCATAGAAGGATAGAAGAATGAATGATAGGACCATAGAAGGATAGAAGAATGAATGATAGGACCATAAAATGATAGAAGAATGAATGATAGGACCATAAAATGATAGAAGAATGAATGATAGAACCATAGAATGATAGAAGAATGAATGATAGGACCATAAAATGATAGAAGAATGAATGATAGGACCATAAAATGATAGAAGAATGAATGATAGAACCATAGAATGATAGAATGAATGATAGAACCATAGAATGATAGAACCATAGAATGATAGAACCATAGACTGATAGAATGAATGATAGAACCATAGAAGGATAGAATCACAGAACTGTCAGGGTTAGAAGGCACCTCAAGGATCAGCCAGTTCCCAGCCCCTGCCATGGGCAGGGACACCTCACACCACAGCAGGTTGCTCACAGCCACCTCCAGCCTGGCTGCAAACACCTCCAGGCAGGAGGCTGCCACCACCTCCCTGGGCAAGCGGTTCTGCTGTGCTTAGTGAGCTAACAATGACTTACTGCTTAAGCACTGGTTACTGTGCTTGAGCTCTGGTAGTTCAGGGTCAGGCCAGAGCTTTAGGTAGCTCCCCTGGGGTGAACTTCTCAAACTAGAGCAGAGCAGATTGAGATTGGATGTGAGGAACAAGTTCTGCACCAGGAGGCTGCTGGAACACTGGCACAGGTTGCCCAGGGAGGTGGTTGAGGCTCCATCCCTGGAGATATTCAAGGTGAGGCTGGACAGGGCTCTGGCAACCTGATCTAGTTGGGATGTCCCTGCTGAGTGCAGAGGGGTTGGACTGGATGAGCTTTGGTGATCCCTTCCAACCCAGAGCATTCTGTGGTTCTATGATGTGTCTGCACAGCTCATCACTGCTGCTGTTCTTGGTCAGGGTTTTGGCAAAGAGCTGTGGGGTGCTGCCCAGCTGAGAGCTCTGCAGTTCCTCTCTTGATGTGCACCGAAGCAGTTTGTCTCCATTTCCACCTGAGACAATGAGACCCCAGCTGTGTTTGGAGCAGGGCAGTAGTCTGCTGAGGACAGGGAAGAAGATGAAGGTTGAGTTCAGCTGCAGATCTGGGAATTTGCCATAGCTGCAGGGCTGAGTGAGGGGAATGGTTTATCATCTCTTCACCTAAGCTGAAGTGTCTCAGTGGAGATTAGCCTCCTGAGGTCCCCAACAAGTCAGTGAAGAATGCTCGACCTGCACAGGCTCTCAGAGCTGCCTTCAGGAGGACTTCAGACTCTCTGACCAGGCAGGGAATGGAGAAAACTCCCCTCCTAACTTTAGCTGCCTAAATCTGGGCTGTCTGACTAATGGCTTCACGTGGTGCAATGCTTGGAAACCAGCTGCTCCCTGTTACTGGTGGTCCTTACTGGTGTTAGTGGTCTCTTACTATTCTAGACTGGGGAAGGGAGTGCCTTTCCTTGCCACCCTGATTGGTCCCAGAAGCTAAGAACATCAAAGTTTAACCTTTCTTTCTGGGTATTTAAGATCTGCTCAAGTTGTTTCTTACCTTCCTTGACTTCATGCACTGCTGCTAAGTGGAAGTCAGGAGGACTTGCTTTAGCAAGTGGAATATTAGTGCTAGTGATAGGACAAGGGGCAATGGTTTTGATCTGGAAGAAGGCAAATTTAGGAAGAAATTCTTGACAGTGAGGGCAGTGAGACACTGGAAAGGTAGCCCAGGGAGGCTGTGGCTGCCTCCTCCCTGGAGGTGTTCAAGGCCAGGTTGGATGAGGCCTTGAGCAAGCTGGGCTGGTGGGAGGTGTCCCTGCCCATGGCAGGGGGGTTGGAACTGGGTGATCTTTAAGGTCCCTTCCAACCCAACCCATTCTGTGATTCTGTGATTCTAGGATGTCTGCTTTCTGCCTCAATTGCATTTTTAAACTCAGGGTGAAATACCTCCACACAAGCAGCAGGAAGGGGGTTTGGGTTCGGGGAGCTGGGGTCCATTCTGATGCCTGCCAGGTGTGCCCAGCAGTGGTGGTTATTCTAACTGAAACCTTTCCTTCACCAGGAAATGTTTGACGTGATTCTGGATGAGAACCAGCTGGAAGATGCTTGTGAGCACCTTGCTGACTACCTGGAAGCCTACTGGAAGGCCACACATCCACCGAGCAGCAACCCTCCCAACCACTCCTCACTCGCACCCTGCCACAGCCACTCTTCCTATCAGCCCAGGTCCAAATATTAACCTACAGGTACCATTTTTATGCTTCTCTTCTCTTCTGATCCTAGGACTGCTGAGGGAGTCCTGCTGCTGGCGGCAAAGAGCTTGTTCAGTATTCACTCACCCACGTCCAGCACCAGAGGCAAATGCAGGCCAGCTGCAGCCGTTGGTGCTGTGTGCACAGGACCTTGTGTTTGCAGGTTGACTCTGGGGCTGGATTGGGAGTCAAGGGCTGAGACAGCCTGTCTGGAAGCAGGTGGACTACCTAAGGTGTTATTGTGCCCAGGACACCACTGTGCCAGCCACAAACAGGTACAGAGATGGCAGCAGAGGAGGAAAGCTGGGCATGGTGTTCTCTGCCTGTTGCAGGCGCTGGGCAGTCCCCAGCTCTTGGACACCACTGCTACGGCCGAGAGGCAGCTCCCAGCCCTGCAGGCCCTGCAGGACAAGCTGAGTGATGTACAGAGCAGATCCAGGCACTTTGTGTCCCCACAGCCTGTAGAGCTGCAGAGGCTGAGGGTGACTGCCTGCATTAGGACCCTGCCGGTGCCTCCTTTGTTCTTTCATTCATTGTCCATTGCTTCCTCCCAGCCCAACCCCTGAACAAACCAGTGTGCAGCAGGACCTGGAGAGGCAGAGTGTCCTGAACAGCCAGGGCACTGCTCAGCTTGCTGGCAAACCAGGCTCTGTGCCCACTTCCAGGCTGACCTGCCTGGGTACCCCTATGCTCCTACAGCTTTTACTTTGTGTCACTGGATTCAGACTTTTCAGGAGAAGGAGCTCCTCTCTTCTGTGTGTGTCTTGCACAGCATGGAATGAGGGCTCTGAAGGAGCTGCTTCATTATGAATACTGGGTGACACCTTGAAGTCTTGGGGCTGTTGAGTCTAGAGGAAGGAAGGCTGAGGGGAGACCTCATTGCTCTCTACAGCTCCCTGACAGGGGACTGGAGATGGGTGGGGGTTGGTCCCTTCTCCCTCCTATCAAGTGACAGGACAAGAGGAAATGGCCTCAGGTTTCACCAGGGGAGGTTTAGGTTGGAGGCTGGAAGAAATTCTTCCCGACAAGGTTCTCAAAGACTGGAACAGGCTGCCCAGGGAGGCGGTTGAATGCCCATTGCTGCTTAAAAAAGGCAGAGATGTGATGCTGAAGAACAGGGTAGACTCGGAGGAGTCAATGGTTGGACTCAGTGATCTTGAGGTGGCCCTGGGCAGCCTGCTCTAGCTGGAGGTGTCCCTGCTGACTGCAGGGGGCTTGGACAGGATGACCTTTGAGGGTCCCTTCCAACCTGATGCACTCTGTGACTCTGAATCTGTGAACCTGCCCAACCAAAGCAATTCCTGGTTCTGAGATCACAGTGGGGGTTAAAATCCAGCTCCAGGAGTGGCTGACTACACTGCCAGCCCCACCTAGGCTCCATGTGTGCCCATCAGCTAGGCCAGCTGGAATGCCAACCCTTGGCCATGGACAACACTTAAAAGACAAATCCCTGAGCCCAGATTCAAATGGCCAGAATTTGCCTCTTGTTTTCATGGTCTTGCAAAGCAATTTTGGCTCTCAAAGGATTTCTTCCCTGTTAGAAGACCCCAGCCATGACAGGTTTGTTCTTTCAGAAGGTAAATTGCTCCAGGCTGTCCCCCCTCACCATCCACAGCAGCTGCAGGACAAGAAACTCTCCACAGTAGCTCATTTCTGCCTCTTTTCTGTCCTCAGAGCTGAAACACCCTGACAAAACTGTGAGCTGCAAGGATTTCTGAGTATGAGACTGAGCCTTGTTGTGTGCAGACTTGCTAGACCAACTTTGTTCTGTGGATGTGTTTGTTCCTTTGCTGAAAGGCTTCTCTCTGAGCCCTTTTGGTGTGGCTGGGCAGCTCACACACTCCTCGCATTAACCACACGCCCCGGAGCAGCTACACCGAGTGGTGATGGCACTGTGCTGAAGGCTGTGCTGCCTCTTGACCCTATTAACAGAGCTTTCGGGACTAAAACTGGGAATGTGTTTGCAGTTTCACAGTTTGCTGGCAGGGCTACTAATCCCAAAGTGAGAATCCCCCAGGGGCTCCCTTGGGGCAGACTGAAAGGTTCCTCTTGTCTCAGCTTCTTACCATCCATTTCCAGCTGAGCCTGTCCCAGCCTTGGAGCAGATTGGGCTATTTCTCATCACAGGGGCTGAACTGGCTCTCTAAGTAGTGTTAATGCTTCCTTTGGAGCCCTTAAACCCTGTGCCTGTGCTGCTCTTGTGGACAGCTCTGCAGAGAAAATCCTCACTGGGAGCCACCTGGCTGGACCTGGGGGTACTGGTCGATAGTAGGTGAACATGAGCCTGCAGTGTGCCCAGGGGGCCAAGAAGGCCAATGGCATCCTGGCCTGCATCAGGAACAGTGTGGCCAGCAGGAGCAGGGAAGTCATTGTGCCCTGTGCTCAGCACTGCTCAGGCCACACCTTGAGTCCTGTGTCCAGTTCTGGGCTCCCCAGTTCAGGAAAGATGTTGAGCTGCTGGAAGGTGTCCAGAGAAGGGCAACAGAGCTGGGGAGGGGTCTGGGGCACAGCCCTGTGAGGAGAGGCTGAGGGAGCTGGGGTTGCTTAGCCTGGAGAAGAGGAGGCTCAGGGGAGACCTTCTTGCTCTCTCCAACTCCCTGCAGGGAGGTTGTAGCCAGGTGGGGGTTGGTCTCTTCTCCCAGGCACCCAGCACCAGAACAAGAGGACACAGTCTCAGGCTGTGCCAGGGGCGGTTTAGGCTGTATGTGAGGAAGAAATTCTTCCCAGCAAGAGAGATTGGCCATTGGAATGTGCTGCCCAGGGAGGTGGTGGAGTCCCCATCCCTGGAGGTGTTTAGGAAGAGCCTGGATGAGGCCCTTGGTGCCATGGTTTAGTTGATCAGATGGTGCTGCGTGACAGGTTGGACTTGATGACCTCTGAGGTCTTTTCCAACCTGGTTCATTCTATTCTATTCTATTTTGAGCCCTTCTCCTTTGGGTACAGTGCAGCACTCCTCTGCCAGGAGACATCCTGGGGGGCTGTGGGCTTTCAGCACCAGGGGTAAACTGCACTGAGAGGTTTCTGCTGCCAGCTGCCAGTGGTGTTTGTACAGCAGGGTCCTGGCTGAGGGCATTCCATGGCACGAGGTGCTGGACGGCGTAGGGCCTCCTGGTACCATTTGAAATGAAGCAGGTGAAGACTGTACACCTCCTGTCCCTCTGATGGAGAGCTTTGGAGCAAACAGCCTTGACAGCTGCTCTCAGGGCTCCTGTGGTAGGCAGATAGTTGGCTAATTCCCACAGAGACTGGAGCAACCTTACCTGCATGTGGTACAACCAGTTAGGGACCACTGGACAGAAACAGGGAGCAAGTGAAATCCACTTGGAGGACACAACTTTCTCTCTCCTCTTTCAGAACAGCTTAAACTTCTGTCCAAGAACCCTTGGTCTTTGAAATGACAGCCAGGGTAACTGGGTAGGCTGACCTCAAACTTGAGACTCCAAGCACTTGCATAAGCTGGGCAGGGACTGGCATGAAAACAGCCCTGAAGGAAAGGCCTTGGGGGTGCTGGGGGAGGAGAAGCTCAAGAGGAGCCAGCAGTGAGACCTTGCAGCCCAGAGAGCCAAGCAGAGCCTGGGCTGCAGCAAGAGAAGTGTGGCCAGCAGGGCCAGGGAGGGGATTCTGCCCCTCTGCTCCACTCTGCTGAGACCACAGCTGGAGCTCTGGGTCCAGTTCTGGAGCCTCTGTGCCAGGAAGGCTCTGGAGGTGCTGGAAGGTGTCCAGAGAAGGGCCACGAGGAGGAGCAGAGGGCTGGAGCTGCTCTGCTCTGGAGACAGACTGAGGGAGTTGGGGTTGTGCAGGCTGGAGAGGAGAAGGCTCCCAGGAGACCTTCTTGTGGCCTTCCAGTATCTGCAGGGGGCTCCAAGAAAGCTGGGGAGGGACTTTGGAAGGTGTCAGGGAGTGATAGGACTGGGGGGATGAAGCAAAACTAGAAGTGGAGAGATTCAGGTTGGATGTTGGGAGAAGTTGTTGCCCATGAGGGTGGTGAGAGCCTGGCACAGGCTGCCCAGGGAGGGGTGCAGCCTCCTGCCTGGAGGTGTTTGCAGCCAGGCTGGATGTGGCTGTGAGCAACCTGCTGCAGTGTGAGGTGTCCCTGCCCATGGCAGGGGGCTGGAACTGGCTGAGCCTTGAGGTCCCTTCCAGCCCTGACAGTTCTGTGATTCTATAATTGGAGGCCAAAATCCTTCTGAGACTGGGCCACAGAATTCCTGCCCTGTGGAATCTAATCCCAATCAGAGCCCTAATTCAGTTGTGCACCATAAGGCAGGACCTGATCCCGATTCAGGCATGACCTGCTTGGTGTCCCTGTCATATTTAGGAAAGGTTACTGCCAGTGCACCTGCCCACAAAGCCCAAGGAGCCCTAGCAGCACTCTGGAGCTGCAGGGGCTGGTTCTGGATACACTGTGTGCTCCTCCACACATACTTGGTGCTGCAGAGAAGAGGCATCCAAGACTGCAACAGCAGCACTGATACACAGCAGGTTCCCAGCTGCATTGGCTCTCCAGCCACAGCACTGACCCATGGCAGCAGTCAAGGTTGTTGATGTCCATATTATGGAGCAGGGCTAAGGAGCTTCTCCTCCCCCTCTACTCTGCCCTGCTGAGGCCACAGCTGCAATACTGTGTCCAGTTCTGGGCTCTCCAGCTCAAGAGAGAGAGACCTGCTGGAGAGCTACAAGGATGCTGAAGGGACTGGAACATCTGCTCTGTGAAGAGAGACTGAGAGCCCTGGGGCTGTTTAGTCTGGAGAGGGAGAAGGCTGAGAGGGATCTGATCAATGTCTATCAATAGCTGAGGGCTGGGGGGCAGGATGAAGGAGCCAGGCTCTGTTTGGTGGTGCCCAGGGATAGGACAAGGACCAATGGTTTTAAGCTAGAACCCAGGAGGTTCTACCTCTACATGAGGAGAAACTTCTTTGGTGTGAGGCTGCTGGAGGCCTGGAGCAGGCTGCCCAGAGAGGTTGTGGAGTCTCCTGCTCTGGAGGCTTTCCAAACCCACCTGTTTGTGTTCCTGTGTGACCTGCCCTGGGTGACCTTGTTTGGTAGTGGGGTTGGGCTGCATGACCTCTGGAGGTGCCTTCCAACCCCTTCTATTGTGTGACTCTCTGTACACAGAGGGCATCTGACCCTATGGCAGCTGAAGGGGTTCACATCTGCCCCCTGGCATCTGCCTCAAGCCCAGTGGTGGTGGAGCTCCTAGGGACAGGTTTGCACACCCAGGGCAGGCCTGGCTTCAGGCTCTTCAGCTGCTCATTTGCTTTCAGCTACACTTCACCTCCCCCTGAGTCGTTTGTGTTCACCCTGTTCACCTCTACACTTACTGAGCCTTTTTTCCTGGCCAGTGTCTGGAGTCCCACAAGAACAGAAGCAAGGAGGACATTGGTTGGCTGTGTCCTTTACCTTGGGCTCATTTGCTTCAAACTGGAAGCACAGGAACACAGCAGCTAGTCACTGGGCACTGCACAGAGCCAAAAAAGCTCTTAGAAAAGGAAGGTTTGGCCAATGCACCAGGCTGCTGCTGTGGCATGTGTTGCTCTTTGTAAGTTCCTGCTGAAGCACAGCTTCATTCCTGCCACGTTACCTGTTGGGTTGCTAGGAAACCCACCTGCCAGGATCTCTGCATGCAGGGTAAGATCTTCTCCTTCCCCCAGCTCCTTGCCACAAAGCAGGAAGACAGCACAAAGCCGGGTCCATGAGCTGCCCTGGAGCCTGGCCTTGTTTTCAGACAGCTCTGATGAACACAGGAGAGCAAACTTCAGACCAGCTTCGGTAGATTCCCAGCAGTCTCACAAGCAGATGCCTGTGTAACCCTGGTACAGCCTGGGTCATTCTGAGCCAGCAGAGGTGATTCTGTCCTGCAGCCAGAGCAGGGAGAGCAGCAGCACAGGGAGGGGATTCTGCCTCTCTTCTCTGCTCAGACCCCACCTGCAGCACTGCCTCCAGATCTGGGACCCCCAGCACAAGAAGGACCTCTGGAGCTGCTGGAGAGGGGCCAGGGCTGGAGCACCTCTGCTATGGGGACAGGCTGAGGGAGCTGGGGGTGTTCGACCTGGAGAAGAGAAGGCTGCAGGGAGACCTTAGAGCAGCCTTCTAGTGCCTGAAGGGAACTAGAGGAAAGCTGGGGAGGAACTTTTAACAAGGGCTTGTAGTGGCAGGATGAGGGGCAATGGATTGAAGCTTGAGGAGGGCAGATTTAGATTGGAAATTAGGAAGAAATTCTTGACAGTGAGGGTGGGGAGACACTGGAAAGGTTGCCCAGGGAGGCTGTGGATGATCCCTCCCTGGAGGTGTTCAGGGCCAGACTGGAGGAGGCCTTGAGGAACCTGGGCTGGTGGGAGGTGTCCCTGCCCATGGCAGGGGGGGGTTGGAAGTGGGTGATCTTTAAGGTCCTTTCCAACTCAACCTAAGACTGTATGAATCTGATGTGAAAAGAGTGATTCAATTTCACCATAAGCTATTTCTTAAAACGCTGCAGTGCCTCTAGCAGGGCTTTGGCTGTGGTTTGGGGGTGGCAGCAGGCTGATGTGGTGCCCCCCAGGCGAGCTGAATAATGCCCCTTGTTCGTTTTGCAGTGATTTCAGAGCACAGTGCTGCTGAGGAGTAGGTTTGTTCTGACCTGGTAAATGTTCTTTCAGTCTTTCCATAGCAGTGGTGTGCTAGGACATTCTTCAGGTGATAATATCACTCTCCTCCTGCTTTCCTGGGTAGTGCTCTGTGCTCTGGAGCTCTTACACTCGGGAGGGCAAAGCTGAGTGTTTCAGTGCCCTGCAGACCTGGGATGAGTGCCCGAGGACAGCAGCAGCTCAGTGATACTATTGGTATTATAATACAAACTTCATTCAGATCAGATTCCAGCCCGGGTTTGTCTTTCAAAACCAAACAAACCCCCACCCCCAAAAAAAAGCCAGTCTGAAGCAGCCAAGGCTTTGTACTTCTGGTCCTCTGCTGGAATCCACCCCCTCAGCCTTCCAAAATCACTTCCCCCTAGCAGCTGTAACCTCTCGGCTGCTACCTGCCCGATTCCTGCTCGTCCCTTTTCCTGCTCTTTGCCCTGCTTCTGCCCAACGCCTTTGTGTCGGGAGTGTGGTTGGCAGCTGGAGCAGGAGTCAGGGCAGTGTCCTGAGGCTGAGGGGGGTGGCAGGGCTGGTTTGTATTATAATACTGAGCGCTCGGCCGGTGGAACTCTCGGTGGCTTCCCTAGCGTAGACTCCAAGTGGTTGTCCAGTGCCTGCTCCCGGCGGGTTTCGCGGTGCTCTCTGGCCGCAGGCTGGGAGCTGTGCCCTCGCTGCACCCGAGCTGACTGCTGGTTGTGCTGGCAGGGATCTCAAGGAGAGCAGAGGAACGACCACCCGGCTCCCGAGCGCGGCGGCTCGCACGTCGAGGAGGAAGCTCGGCTGGAGCCCGGCAAGAAATCGCAGCACCGCTCCTCCTCCAGCCAGCACCACAACCACCGCGGCGCCGGCAGAGGCCTCCCCCGGCAAGAGACTTTTGACTCCGAAACGCAAGACAGCAGAGATTCGGCTTACGTGGAGCCGAAGGAGGACTACTCACACGAGCACGGCGAGCACCACGACCCCCACCGGGATCACAACCACAGGGACGAGTCCCACGGGAGCGGGGAGCACCGGCACAGGGAGTCGAGGCACCGCTCGAAGGAGAGGGACCGCGAGCAGGACCACAACGAGTGCAACAAGCAGCGCAGCCGCCATAAATCCAGGGACCAGTACTGTGACAAGGACGGGGAGGTGATCCTGCGGCGGCGCAACGAGGCGGCCGAGTGGGGCAGGGACGTCTACATCCGGCCGTGAGCGCCGCAGCCGCCCCGCAGCCGCCCCGAGCGGCCCCAGCCGCGGCCCGCCGGAGCCTGCTCCCGCTGCCCCGCGGGCGCTGCCAGCGCTGCCCCTGCGGTGCCCCTCTGCAGGCTGGTTTTGTCTCGCGGTTGCTTGCCAGGCAGTGGCACGAAATAGAATCTTCATCCACTTTTCTCTTTTGGGTTAGTGCGGTACGGCCGTGGGGCTCCTGCTGCCCTCGTACTCTGCCGGGTTTGGGGCTTGTTTTGGGGGTTTTGGGGTTTGTGTGGTTTGGTTTGGTTTTGTTTGTTTGTTGGTTTTTTTTTTCTTCTTCCAAGCTGTTTTTTTGTTTTATTTCAGTTTTATTTTGTTTCATTTTTTTTCCCCCCGGTAGCTGCCACCTGAACAATCTCTGTTGCCATCGAGGTGTCGTCAGTGTTTTCTAAAAACAAAGGTACAGTCGATGTTCAATAACTTCCCGTGTACTCAGCCAGCCAGAATCAGCACATAAAAAATGAATTGGAAAAAGTGAAAAAAGAAAAGAAAAACAAAAGAAAAATAATAATCGAAACCTTTTTTTTGGGGGGGGGGTGGGGTTGTTTGTCTGCTCTGCTTTTTCGTTTGTATGCCCTCGATTTGCATCTTAAGAGCCACTCTCTGTTGCTTGTGCCTCTGGTGGACTACATCCGGAGACAGAGGTCAGTCTTGCCTTACACACAGGGGATCGTGGAGTCCAGATCTATTTTCTATGTCTTGGTACTGTGTACTGTATACAGAGTTTATAAATGTGACTTCTGCAGACACCCTTCTTAACTCTTTTGAGTTGGACCACACTGTTTTTAGAGGCCCGATGCCAAGTCAGCAGGTTTGGTTTGGAATTACTGGCAACTGGAACTAGCCTCAGCCAGGGAATCTGTTAACAGTGTGCAACCTGAAAGACTTCTTCTGTAGCAGAAAGTTTATTGTATATAGGAGTGAGTGCTCGAGGTGGAGGCTCTGACTCTTCCACCTGGCGCTGCCCTCGCTGACCCAGCTCGGCAGCTGGAATTGGTGGTACAGGTGATGGACTTTCTGAGTGGTTCTTCTCTGGACAGGTGACAGGATGGCAGTGGGCACAGCTCAGTTCTGCTGTCAGGGTAAGGGAGCAGGCATGGCGGGGGGGCGTGTGAGAGCAGGTGGGTGGTGGATGGGCTGCATGTGCACCTTGAGAAGCTGCTGCAGACAACAGGGGGCTGCTCAGGAGCCCGGCAAGGCTGCTGCTTTGTTCTGTCTGTTGATTTCAAACTCCCAGTGGCAGTCAGGGAGTGTGAGGGGGTTTGCTGATCCAGGGAACCCAGAAAGCACAAAGCTGCTGGCTCTTCGGTGAGACTCCAGGAGAGTGGAAAGAGGCAAACGTTGCTGTTGAGTGTCTCACTGGAAACGTGTCAGCTTTGTGTCTTAGAGTCTGTGTGTCAGTAAGAAAAGCTTACACAGCTTGTGGAGAGTTGTTTTGTTGGAAAATAAATGTTTGTAGCTTCTCCACTCCACCCCAAGCCCCCTTGGCAGTTCCTCTGCGTCCTCCCTCGGCAGCCAGCTCACTGCTTCACCTCAAAGTGGTGTGCTGCTGGAGGGAGCACAGGGAAAAAGGGCTGTGATAAAAACACTCTGTGAGGAGCTCGCTAGAGGAAGTGCACTGAAAGCAAAGGGAGTGACCAGAGCTGGTCCTGCACTGCAGCCTGCCTCATGCTGGGGGTGGAAGCCACTGCCAGCTGTGACTGCAGGTCCTGTGCCCTTGCCGAGGACAGAAGCTGTTCTGCATCACTTAAGAGTCTTTGTAGTAAGCCTAAGCAGGAGATACTGCTTGTAGTTCACTGTAAACAGCAGAGGATGGAGTGGGATAGGAATGAGTTCAGCTGGGAGTTGATTTTAATTCTGGGAGTATCAGCACTGCCCAGTTTTGAATTCTCAGTGACATGGATTAAGGTATGGCAGGTGCTGCTTGTCTCCAACCTCCCCCCTGTTCCAGCATCCAGTTTGACTCCTGGAAATCCACCCTGTCCTCCCTCCTCCTCTCCCTGATGGTGACAGGATTGGTTTTTACACCACCATGAGAGCGTGAAGCTCTGCTGCCAGGGATCTTTGGTCATTCCTTCCAGTGCCGCTGGCTGCTGTGGTTAATGCAGGGCAGCATCTGGCTGCAAGCAGGAGCTGGGGGTGGGGAACAGGAGGGAAGGAGCATTTCCCTAGAGATCAAATTCTCAGCGTTTTTCTAAGCATCACAAAAAGAGTTTGCAGCCAAAGGAAGCATAGGTAAGTAGAGCTGTTGTATTCAGAACTGGATATAGAATCATAGGACAAGGAGCAGTGGATGTAAGCTGCAGCACAGGAGGTTCCACCTCAACACAAGAGGGAACTTCTTTACTGTAAGGGTGTCAGAGCCCTGGAGCAGGCTGCCCAGAGAGGTTGTGGAGTCTCCTTCTCTGGAGACTTTCAAGGCCTCTCTGGATGTGTGACCTGAGCTATATTGTATGCTCCTGCTCTGGCAGGGGGGTTGGACTGGATGATCTCTTTGGGTCCCTTCCAACCCCTGGCATCCTGTGAGCCTGTGCTATAGACGAGTAGCTTTTGATGCCAAAGGGATAGGTGGAAAACAGCACTGAAGGCCTTTGTTGTTGTGGCTCCCATTAGATCCCCTGTAAATGGGCAGAGAAGTGAGGCTGGCTTGCTCCATACAGCCTGGCTTCAGCTGCTCTGCCAGCTTCAGGAAATCCTGCTGCTGCTCCCTACAGCTGGGTCCTCTAGGAAGCGACCTGTGGATGCCAGTGCTTGGGATGCCTTTCTTCTTTCTTCTTCCTTAACTTTTGCTACAGAGAGGATTTATTTTCCACCTTTCTTAAAGGATTTTGTAAAGGAAATTTGGGCAGAATTTCACAGCATGGAAACCACAGCACAGGGAGCCAGGTAGGGAGAGAAAGATGAGGGAAGCAGGAGCATGCTCCAAGCCTTGGTATTGAGGTGTGGGCAGTGTACTGATTCATGGAATATAAACACCTTAGCATGTCCCAGGCCAGCTCATGAGGGAATCTGGTTCTGTACTGTGCTGCTAGTGATGTGCAGACAGCAGACTAAGAGGGTTTCCTAGGCAGACTCCCTCAGCAGCTTTTTATTAGCCTTGCTAAGCTATTTCCCTTCAGCTCTTGTTTGAAGAGTGACAAATCTTTTGTACCCTGAGCTGGCACTACACATACTGTGCACCACCACCACCACCTCCTCCTGCCTACAGAGCACCACTTGGGAAAAGCACTTTAGAGTTACTTCAAAAAGAAGCTTTAAAACTCCTCCAGCTGGAGGACATATCAAAGGTTATGGTCATGAAGGGCCAGAGGTGTGTCACAAGAGGTTTGATGGCACTGTTTGCAGTAGGGTACCACCAGTTCCTGCTTGTGGGTCTGGTTTCAGCAGCTTTGAAGCTGAGGGATGGTAGAGGGCCCAGTGAGCTCCAGGGTCTCCTTCTGCATGGTGTGGAACAAAACAACCTGGGAAATGTCTGTTGAAAGGAGCTATAAAACAACAACCAACCAACCAAGCAGAGCACAGAAGCAGAGAGGGAAGGGAGGGAGCTCAAACAGTGAAGTGCTGCCCAGGGCTGATCAGCTCTCTGTATTTTTCTAAAGACTGGGGTGTGTTTTGATACCTACCTGTATGTCAGATACTAGCCTTATTTTTGTATGTCCGTGCAAATGAATACACAGCAGTGCTCTCCAGCAGCCCGACTCTGTCCTCTAGCAGCTGGTTAGTGTCACACAACCTCACAAGCAATTCTCCAGGGGGGCCTGGGAGAGCAGCCTCCAGACCTGGAAGGGATGAATAAGCAAAGTTTGTGCACAAAGGCACCCGCGGTAGCAGATCAGGGGTTGAAAAATGAGCCGTAAAGGACTGCCTAGAAATGAAAGGATTCTTCGGTGTCTGGCAGCAGGAGTGCAGACTTTGGGAAGCGTTTTCGGCTCCTTAAGGTCTACAGTTAAATAGTTTCTGCTAAGGATCTGGCTCTAGTTAATGAGGTCTCAAAGCCACAGTGAGGAGGGGGTGGAGAACCTCTCTGCACAGCAACCTGTGAAGCCTCTGCCTACAGCCCTTCGGATAAAGGAAGGACACGGAAGTGAAATCTCAGCCACCAAAGCCTCAAGGAAAGTAGACTTATTTCCCATGGTTACTGATCCCTGCCCCTTAACAACTGCTGCCTTTGGCGGCAGTGATCATTTTTAAGCCCCGGCGGTTTGCAAAGTCACCTTCACCTTCTGTGCCCCCTGCAGAGCTATCGGTGTGCTCCATTATCAGCCCCTCAGCTGGGGCGCAGCGAGTGCTCTGCCTGCTTTCCACCCGTCTGCCCAAAGTACAAAGCAAAGCACCCCCTGATCAGTTACTAAAGCCTCTCCAGGACTGGGGGTAGGATCTGACCTCTGGAAGCCATCACTCAAACGGTTTGGGCTTGAATTCCATTCCATCCATGGAACAAAGCACAGCGCAGGGCAGCTTGATTCCACAGTGCCGAGGAAGAGCAGAGACGTTGCTTTGGGGAATGCAATCCAACATTCCTGGTGCCACTCGCCTTCTCTGTCTTGCTTCACTGCAGATCCTCCACCCAAGTGCTGCTGCTTCCCTCACCTGTAGAATCTGTGGCTGCCATTGTGGCTGGGAAGGCTTTGGGTCAGGTACTGTTCAGTCACACTTACTGCCTAGCAATTTGTCTCTTCATTCATTTCCCCACTTTTACATAACAAACTGTGACAGAGGAGCTTACAATAGCTTTGCAGACAGCTCCTTTTTATAACTTAACCACCCCAGAGATGTGTTCCTACGCAGCCCCAAAAAAGATTGAGCTCAGATACACTATAGAGATGAGGCTGCTGCTTCTAACTCATCCCTCTCCTCTCCTCTCCTCTCCTCTCCTCTCCTCTCCTCTCCTCTCCTCTCCTCTCCTCTCCTCTCCTCTCCTCTCCTCTCCTCCCTCCTCTCCCTCCTCTCCTCTGCTCCGCTCCTCTCCCTCTCCTCTCCTCTCCTCTCCTCTCCTCCTCTCCTCTCCTCTCCTCTCTCCTCTCTCCTCTCCCTCCTCTCCTCTCCTCTCCTCTCCTCCCCTCTCCTCTCCCTCCTCCTCCTCCTCCTCCTCTCGAACCTCTCCTCTCCTCTCCGAACCTCTCCTCTCCGAACCTCTCCCCTCCTCTCCGAACCTCTCCCCTCCTCTCCGAACCTCTCCTCTCCGAACCTCTCCTCTCCCCTCCCCCCTCCCCTCTCTCTCCCCCTTCCTCTCCCCCTCCCCCTTCTCGCTTTCCCTCTCCCTCTCCTTCATTCTCTGTTGTCTGTCATGCTCACCTGTTCTGCAGTGAACTCTAGCAGTACAGAACTGAGTTGCTCATCTATCACAGAATGGGTTTGGGTTAGAAGGGACCTTACAGATCATCTAGTTCCACCCCCCTGCCATGGGCACCTCCTAGAGCACACAGTCTCAAGCTGCTCCAGGGGAGGTTCAGGCTGGATGCTAGGAAGAAGTTCTTCCCAGCAAGAGAGATTGGCCATTGGAATGTGCTGCCCAGGGAGGTGATGGAGTCCCCATCCCTGGAGGTGTTTAGGAAGAGCCTGGATGAGGCACTTGGTGCCATGGCTGAGTTGATCAGATGGTGTTAGGTGAGAGGTTGGATTTGATGATCTTGAAGGTCTTTTCCAACCTGGTTAATTCTATTCCATTCCATTCCATTCTATTCTAATTTTCTATCCTACCCTACCCTACCCTATCCTATCCTACCCTATCCAATCCAATCCAGCTGCTCAAGGTCTCATCCACCCATCAATAATTAAACATAAAAAAGGAAGTTCTTTATCTTTTGACACCCCCTCCAAAGCCATCTCTTTACGGACCACCCTCACCAGCCTATTTCTCGCTAGTGTATTCCCTTCCCCTTGCACAGCAGATGAACTCTTAGGCTCTAAACTGTGGTGAGCTCCATGAGACTGCAACAGGAGAAGGCTGTGGGCTGCTTTCAGCCTGCACTGGGCTGGCTGTGTTCACAGCCCTTGGACTGACCAGGAGAAGCACTCAGATGTGGCACTGTTGCTAATGACTCCTGCTGCCAGTGGAGGCAAGCTGCTTGTGAGACTTCCTTCAACAGACAGGATCTGACTGCAAGCCTAAGCTGTCTGGTTTGTAGGGTTCAGCTCTTCATGATGATGATGATACCTTTTTTAATGTTTAATATATAAATACCTCCTATTTATAGATATATATAGATATATAAAATAAATATATATATTAAGTTGTGCTTCAGCACCAAACACTGAAGCTTAATGGTTCAGTGTGTAAAGCATTCCTGTCAGGAAAGGAATCCTATTCTGTATTACCAAACACACTGTGCCAAGCAGAAAGTGTTCCCTCACTTCTAAGTTAAAGTCACAGTGAGACTGGAAAAGGACAAGGAAAAAGGCACCCATTCACCTTAGGCAAGCCTGCAGTCACAGAAGGATGCTGGCTCCCTTGAGGGATGGCTGGAGCATCTTGAGCTCCCTGCCCCCAGCAGGGGCCTGGGGAAAACAGCTGAGCTCATCCCCTTGATAGGCTGAGTGCAGTTCTAGCAGCTGACTCTGGCAGGAGGATTTTGGACTTGCTGTGGCTCTTCAGCCATCTCCATCTGACAGGCAGTGGCAGAGGACGGAAAGCCTCTCAGAAAGTTCAGGGACTGGCAATGCTTTTCTTGCAGCTGCAGGCTGGGCTGCAATCACACTGCTGTCAAACACAAGTCAGTTACTTTCCCTGGCTCCCCCTCCCCACACACCCTCACCCCTCTAAGGAACGTCTCCCACAGAAGTGCAATCACCTTTCTGGGTCATTCCAACCCACACCCCCCTGGGGAAGCCTCCCCACACCTGCCACTGAAGTTTCAGCAGGCACAGATCCTGCTCCCGGTGCTGGAGGCTGTGCTGCTTTCCTTGCTGCGCAGGTTTCAGTGCAGCCTGCAGGTGCTGCCTTCATCTTTACAGAATGGGAATGTTCTGCTAGAAAAAGAGGACAGGAAACGCCTTGTTCCTGCTACTGAGTTAGGGAGTTCAACCTACACTGCACATCCATCATCTTAGCCATGTTCAGACTAAAAGGACTCATTTCTAGAGTGAGTGTTTGTGATTCCAGAGGCTGAATCAGGTCTCTCACCTGCTCCTGGTGAAACGAAAGGACTCTGACTCTTCACACGTGCTGTGGTTAGTGGCAGGGACTCACCACCACCAGCACAGACAAGCATGCAGAAATGCCACCCTGCTGTCCTTAGAGAGGCTGCAGCAGGCAGTGCTGGCAGGGCAGCAGGGGGCAGAGGTTAGTTAAGAACGGCGGGAAAGCTCAGCAGCAAAACACTGACAGCAAACCAGTAAACAGGCAGCCTGCTGAGACACAGGACCCTGGACTGTTTGGGTTGTGAGCGTTCTGCCAGCACAGAGGCAAACTGCAATCCAGCAGCCCGGCTGACTGAGAGAGGGCTTTGAAAAGCTGGAGAGTGATGAGCAAGGGGAAGCCAGGCACATGGAGAAGGCAGCTCTTGGGTTTGGATTGTGCTTACCTCCTCCTCTAATTTCATAGCATCAGATGTCGGGTGGACCTTTGAGATCAAGCCCAACCACTCCGCTAGAGCTTGCTACTGTCAGCTCCAGCAGCACTGAAGAGGCTGCTCCAGTGGAGGCTGTCTGGAAGGGAAGCACAACTCAGCCACAGCTGGTGAGACATTCAGCCTGGAGGGGAGCAGCGTATGAAGGCAGTGCTCATTGTCATGCTTCCCCGGGTTCAGTTTCCACACTGATGCTTTCTTTAAGTTATTTGCAAGGTGATGGCACCATTCCAGCTGCTGCTCCACGTTGCTTCCTCGTCTCTTGATCTACTCATCACCACTGTAGCCCCCTCCTATGCCAAGGTCTGACTCTAAGCCTGTCACTTGTCAGCAGCCAGTGCGCAGAGGCTCTTTTCAGAACCAATACACTTTATGCATGGGAGTTTGCTGTTGAACTCATTATTTATTTCCATTCCGAGTGAGATGGTTTAAATGTATTCATCTGCTATGAGACATGCTACAAGAAGCCTACTCGTACCTTGTGTATATACTCCTGTGTACAGAGAATCTTTGCTTGTATGAAAATAAAAAGAGACCTGAGGTTCCAAGCATCCATCCATAAAACAATTCTTTGTAAAAGCTGCAGTGGTTTGTGAAGCACCATTAAAGGAACCAGGAAACCGTGGGCAGACACCTCCAGAGGAACCACCTCTTCTCAACTCACACCGTCGATTTTCTTGCCAAAACTCCCATTGAGGTTCTGCACTCCAGGAAGCAGCTGATTCCCCCTCCCAGAGGGACCCTGGTCCTGTGCTTGCTGCACTAGTAAGCCTCTCAAGGGGAAAGACGGACAGCAGGCAGGGCAAGGGCTTGTGGTGACAGAGCTTGAAACTAGAGCAGGGCAGATTCAGGTCGGACAGCAGGAGGAGTTCTGCACCATGAGGGTGGTGAGGCACTGGAACACTGCTCGGGAGGTGGTGGAGGCCCCATCCCTGGAGACATTCAGGATCAGACTCGCTGTGGTCCTGGGCAGCCTGCTTTAGCTGGAGGTGTCCCTGCTGATACCCTTTGAAGGTCCCTTCCAAGCCGGTGTCACCTGTGACCACGTGCCCGCTGGTGTCTTCCATGCTCTGACCTGCTGCCAACGCGAAAGCAAAGGGAGACTTGCAGGTGACCCTTCCCTTCCCTCCCCCAGCCAACACTTTCTTCCTGCACCCTTGGCCGGCTCCCCGCAGCACAGCTGCAGGTTTAGCGCTGCCATAGCAACGCAGCCGCCAGCCGTCGGCCTGGCAACGGCGCCACAGAGCACACCGCTGCCGCGCTCGCAGCGCCGTGCTGCCCGCGGCTGCCCGCACAC
>CM037639.1:21213657-21301529 GCA_015227895.2 Colaptes auratus | reverse complement strand
CAAGGTTGGAAGAGACCCCAAGGATCATCAAGTCCAACCTGTCCCAACAGACCTCACAACTAGACCATGGCACCAAGTGCCACGTCCAATCTCCCCTTGAGCACCTCCAGGGACGGCGACTCCACCACCTCCCTGGGCAGCCATTCCAATGACGATGACTCGCTCAGTGAAGAACTTCCTCCTCACCTCGAGTCTAAACCTCCCCTGGCACAGCTTGAGACTGTGTCCCCTTGTTCTGGTGCTGGTTGCCTGGGAGAAGAGAACCAACCCCCTCCTGTCCTGCTACAACCACCTTTCAGGTAGTTGTAGAGGGCAATGATGTCTAGTTTCATAGTTTCATAGTTTCAGTTAGGGTTGGAAGGGACCACAAGGATCATCTAGTTCCAACCCCCTGCCATGGGGCAGGGACACTCTACCCTAGATCAGGCTGGACAGAGCCTCGTCCAGCCTGGTCTTAAACACCGCAAGGGACGGGGCCTCAACCACCTCCCTGGACAACCCATTCCAGGCCTTCACCACTCTCACGGTGAAGAACTTCCTCCTCACATCTAGCCTGAATCTCCCCACCTCCAGCTTCATCCCATTCCCCCTAGTCCTATCACTCCCTGATAGTCTGAAAGTCCCTCCCCAGCCTTCTTGTAGGCCCCCTTCAGATACTGGAAGGCCACAATGAGGTCACCTCGGAGCCTTCTCTTCTCCAGGCTGAACAGCCCCAACCCCTTCAGTCTGTCCTCATAGGAGAGGTGCTCCAGCCCTCTGATCATCCTCGTGGCCCTTCTCTGGACACGCTCCAGCACCTCCAGATCCCTCTTGTAAAGGGGCTCCAGAACTGGACGCAGTACTCAGGTGGGTGCTCACCAGAGCTGAGTAGAGGGGGAGAATCATCCCCCCTTGACCTGCTGGCCACACTTCTCCTGATGCAGCCCAGGATCTGATTGGCTTTCCCGGGCTGCAAGTGCACATTGAGAGCTCATGTTGAGCTTCTCGTCCCACCAGCACCCCCAAGTCTCTCTCCTCTGGGCTGCTCCCCAGCCAGTCACTGCCCAGCCTGTATTTGTGCCTGGGATTGCCTCGACCCAGATGCAGGACCCTGCACTTGGTCTTTTTGAAGCTCATGAGGTTGGCCGTGCCCACCTCTCCAGCCTGTCAAGGTCCCTCGGATGGCATCCCTTCCCTCCAGCGTGTCTGCTGCACCACACAGCTTGTGTCATCAGCAAACTTGCTGAGGGTGCACTCAATGCCACTGTCCATGTCACCCACAAAGATGTTGAACAAGACTGGTCCCAGGACTGATCCCTGAGGGACTCTCGCTGCACTCTGGCCTCCACTGGGACATGGACCCTTGACAGCCACTCTTTGGGGGTGCGGCCATCAAGCCAGTTCCTTATCCATCTGGTGGTCCATCCATCAAACCCGTGTGTCACCAGCTTGGAGACCAGGATGTGGTGTGGGACAGGTCACCTCTGATCCTTCTCTTCTCCAGACCCTTCCCCAGCTTTGTTGCCCTTCTCTGGACCTGCTCCAGCACCTCAATGTTCTTGGAGTGAGGGACCCAAAACTGCACCCAGAGGTGTGGCCTCCCCAGTGCTGAGTACAGGGGGGCAATCAATTCCCTAGTGCTGCTGGCCACAGTATTTCTGATGCAGGCCAGAGGCTGCAGTGTGAATCTCTTCAATACAAAAATCTCTTCTTTCTCTTCCAGCTTATCACGGCTTTAGGTGCCCAGGAGGTGGAGTGCAAATACCAATCTCTGTTAAATCACCTGTCTCATCCACCAAGTTTCACAACTGTTAGAGTTAATACTCACCTGGCCTCAGTGAGAGAGGTGAAAAAAATGCTCTTTGAAGAGATCCAGAAGGTTTGTGCAATTCCTTTGTTCCAGCACAACATAGCAGGATATGGCATCTTTTGCCTGAGTCTCGGAGCTTTCCATTACTGGAAACTCTTCCTTGACTTAATTCCTGGCCACTGGTGTTAAGATTATGAAATGATATTGATTTCCTTTCAGCATTCAATCTTAAGTGATTAAGAGTCATTGTCTAGCTGTGTTCCACATCTAATCTGTCCAAGAAAGGCAATAACAGATGGACAAGGCAACCAACCAACCCTCCTTCACATGGCAGAGCCAGACCTTAGGCAGGATTAGGGTAGGAAACACTGTAAAGGCATTGTAAGCTGAGAGAGGATGGGAGAAAGAGATAACAACCGTAGCTCAGTGTGGTGTGTTGAGCATGGGCATTGAGAGGAGTGTGTCCAGCAGATCCAGGGAGGTTCTCCTCTCTGCTCTGCCATGGTGAGGCCCCACCTGGAATATTGCATCCAGTTCTGGGCTCTCCAATTCAAGAGGATCTGCCGGAGAGAGTCCAAGGGTGCTACAAGGATGCTGAAGGGACTGGAGCACTGCCTGGGGAGGAGAGGCTGAGAGCCCTGGGGCTGTTCAGTCTGGAGAGGAGAAGACTGAGAGGGGATCTGATCAATGTCTATCATAGCTGAGGGCTGGGTCAGGAAGGAAGGGACAGGGACAGCCTCTGCTCACTTGTGCCCTGGGATAGGCCAAGGGACACTGGATGGAAACTGCAGTACAGGAGGTTCCAGCTCAGCATGAGGAAGAACTTCTTCCCTGTGAGGGCCCCAGAGCCCTGGAGCAGGCTGCCCAGAGAGGTTGTGGAGTCTCCTTCTGTGGAGCCTTTGCAGCCCTGTCTGGATGTGTTCCTGTGTGACCTGTGCTGGATTCTGTGGTCCTGCTCTGGCAGGGGGTTGGACTGGAAGATCTCCAGGGGTCCCTTCCAACCCCTAACATCCTGTGATGTTTATTTAAGAGAAAAGGGGAATGGCTCCTGGGTCATTGCTCAGCCTGTTCAGGAAAGTGAGAACATCTGCAGGGTTTAGAAGCTGGGTACAGAGCTCTGGAGCAGCCTGCACTGCTGGGTTTCCTTGTGAATCTCTCTTTAATCTTTATGTATACATATTCTGGATTTTTACTTGCCCTAGTGAAACATTCATTGGTCTGACAACATGTAAGCTGTTATGTTTAACAAGTGGATTGAAACTCTGCTAGAATCACAGAATGGTTGGAAAGGACCTCACAGATCATCTACTACAGCCTCCCTGCCATGGGGAGGGACACCTCTCAACTGGACTTGGTTGCTCAGGGCCTCATCCAACCTGGCCTTTAACACCTCCAGGGAGAGGGTATCCACAGCCTCTCTGGGCAACCTGTGCCAGTGTCTCACCACCCTCATACTGAAGAACTTCTTTCTAAGTCCCAGTTCCTAACATCCAGTCCTACTCTCCCTCAGCTTTAAACCATTCCCCCTTGGCCTGTCTCTGAACACCCTCAGGAAAAGTTCCTCTGCAGCCTTCCTGCAGGATCCCTTCAGGTACTGGAAGGCAGCTCTAAGGTCCCCCCAGAGTCTTCTTGTTTCCAGCTTGAACACCCTCAGCTCCCTCAGCCTGTCATCACAGTAGAGCTGCTCCAGCCCTTGGATCATCTTTTGCTTCCTCTGGACTCTCTCCATAGCTCTGTGTCCTTCTGATGCTGGGGACATCAGAACTGGAGGCAGGATTGGAGGTGAGGTCTCAGCAGAGCAGAGCCAAGGGCCAGAATCCCCTCTCTTGCCCTGCTGCCCACACTCCTCTGGCTTCAGCTCAGCACAAGCTGCCTTATGCTGGGGACACCAGAACTGGAGGCAGGACTGGAGGTGGGGTCTCACAGATCCTCACTGTCTAAAAAAGATCTGATTCTTTGAAGTCAATGCCAGTGGGTGTGCAGGGAGCTGTTTCCTGACAAGAGGCAAGAGATTTCTGGGATGCAGAGGCAGCTGACAGCATTGTGCTTGGTTGGAATGGTAATGAGTTGGGCTAACTTTAGGTTGATTGTAGATGGATATTGCAGGATGATCTTATGCTGCTGCAAGGGAAAATTCTTTGCTGGAACCTGTCTTAAGAGTGGCTTTTCATAGCCTTGGCTTTTGAGTTGTGGCTGTTTAGGCGAGGAAACCGCGTGAGAGTTTGTAATAGACTCATGGACTGTTTCTACTAAGAGCAAATCCTTGTTTGTCAAACTAATCTATGGCTTGGGATGGTTGAAGGTTACAGTTGAGAAGATGCCATCTTTTTAAAGTCCAGGAACGGTCTGCAAAGGGCCAGCTGGCATTTCTTTGAACTGTATATCCCAACCTAGTCCATGTCATAGTTAGGCCATAGGCTTCACTGGATGATCTCAGAGGTGTGATGAAGAGGTTATTCATTCATTAGTATGAAAGATGAATTATATAAATATTACTTTTATTAATATTTTAAATATCAATAACCATTAATCACTATTTTGTATACATATTCTAGTGCCCAATTGTGAAATGCATCCCATAAGTGCTTTAGTATTTACAATTTAGACCCAGAACAAGAGGACACAGTCTCAAGCTGTGCCAGGGGAGGTTTAGGCTCGAGGTGAGGAGAAAGTTCTTCACTGAGAGAATCTTTAGCCAGCCCGGTGAGGAGAGGCTGAGGGAGCTGAGGTTGCTTAGCCTGCAGAAGAGGAGGCTCAGGGGAGACCTCATTGCTCTCTACAACTCCCTGAAGTAGTTGTAGCCAGGTGGGGGTTGGTCTCTTCTCTCAGGCAGCCAGCACCAGAACAAGAGGACACAGTCTCAAGCTGTGCCAGGGGAACTTTAGGCTGGAGGTGAGGAGAAAGTTCTTCACCAAGAGTCATTTGCCATTGGGATGTGCTGCCCAGGGAGGTGGTGGAGTCCCCATCCCTGGAGGTGTTCAAGAGGGGATTGGACGTGGCACTTGGTGCCATGGTCTAGTCATGAGGTCTGTGGTGACAGGTTGGGCTCGATGATCTTTGAGGTCTCTTCCAACCTTGGTGATACTGTGATTTACGGAATTAATTTCTATTCATATAGCGAAGGGTGCAGTTCCGCCGCTTGTCCACCAGAGGGCGACGCGACAGGACGCTGGCAGCTGCTTAACTCTAGACAGAGAGTATTACACTGTGTCAGAGGCTTTGTCCCAGGTTAGAAGGCCAGGCAGATCCTCTCTTGCCTCCCACCGGGGCAGAAAAATGAGACTCACACAAATGGATTACAGAAGTGATGGAAAATTTAAATGGGAAAGGAGTAAAGTGTTTTACAGAAGCTACACGACACCAAGCTGGGGGCAGGAGTTGATCTGCTGGAGGCAGAGAGGCTTTGCAGAGGGACCTCGACAGGCTGGACAGATGGGCAGAGGCCAAGGGCAGGAGATTGAACACATCAAGTGCCAGTGCTGCACATTGGCCACAGCAACCCCAGGCAGTGCTACAGGCTGGGGTCAGAGTGGCTGAGAGCAGCCAGGCAGAGAGGGACCTGGGGGTGCTGGTTGATGGTAGGCTGAACATGAGCCTGCAGTGTGCCCAGGCAGCCAAGAAGGCCAATGGCATCCTGGCCTGCATCAGAAACAGTGTGGCCAGCAGGAGCAGGGAGGTCATTGTGCCCCTGTACACTGCACTGGTTAGGCCACACCTTGAGTCCTGTGTCCAGTTCTGGCCCCCTCAGTTTAGGAAGGAGGTTGACTTGTTGGAAGGTGTCCAGAGAAGGGCAACAAGGTTGGTGAGGGGTTTGGAACACAAGCCCTGTGAGGAGAGGCTGAGGGAGCTGGGCTTGTTTAGCCTGGAGAGGAGGAGGCTCAGGGGAGACCTTCTTGCTCTCTACAACTCCCTGAAGGGAGGTTGTAGCCAGGTGGGGGTTGGTCTGTTCTTCCAGGCACCCAGCACCAGAACAAGAGGACACAGTCTGAAGCTGTGCCAGGGGAGGTTTAGGCTGGAGGTTAGGAAGAAGTTCTACACAGAGAGAGTGATTGCCTATTGGAAAGTGCTGCCCGGGGAGGTGGTGGAGTCACCATCACTGGAGGTGTTCAGGAGGAGACTTGATGGGGTGCTTGGTGCCATGGGTTAGCTGATTAGGTGGTGTTGGTTGATAGGTTGGACACGATGATCTTGAAGGTCTCTTCCAACCTGCTCTATTCCATTCCATTCCATTCCATTCCATTCCATTCCATTCCATTCCATTCCATTCCATTCCATTCCATTCCATTCCATTCCATTCCATTCTACAAGCACAGGTCCCAAAGCATACAGAGTCCCTCACAGCATACCCAGAAGCATCCCAGCATTTCCCTTCTCCCTACCTGAGGGTATACCCAAAACCCTCAGGGCTCTATCTTCTCCCCTCCACTGTTGGGCTAATCTCAGCTGGCCAGATCTGAGCTTGCCCTTCCCCCTTCTCCTCCTGGCATTAGGCCTAGCCAGGCCCAAGAGGCCTTGAGATAACTCCCCTTCCATTACCAGATAGGGAGCATCTCCCGTGGGAGCGGCAAGGGAAGAGAGAGGAAGTGAGAGACCTTGCTGATAGGTTTATAGGGAGCAGGACATGAGGGGTATGGAACAGGCTGCTCCCTGTGTGCACCGCCTGGGCTGGACACCCGGGGCACCGGAGGGGTATCTCGTGTGGCAGCAGCAGGAGGCACCCAGCCTGAGCTGCCACAGCTTGAACTGGCAATGTTATGCTGCTAGGCGCGGGAGCTCTGAACTGTTAGTGAGTGGAAAGCAGGAGGGGGGTGCACTGTGTCCGTTGGCGCAAGGTGAGGTTGTGGCAGGCTGCTGTCGCCCGGGCTGGCTCCGGGGCTGGTCCGGCCGGCGACGGTGGGGGCAACCTTCTCCCTCCCCTGGCAGCGGAGAGGGGGCAGAACATAGTATCATAGTATCAGTCAGGGTTGGAAGGGACCACGAGGATCATCTAGTTCCAACCCCCTGCCATGGGCAGGGACACCCCACACTACATCAGGCTGCCCAGAGCCTCATCCAGCCTGGCCTTTAACACTTCCCAGGGACGGGGCCTCAACCACCTCCCTGACAACCCATTCCAGGGCTTCACCACTCTCATGGGGAAGAACTTCCTCCTCCCCTCCAGCCTCAATCTCCCCACCTCCAGCTTCATTCCATTCCCCCTAGTCCTAGCACTACCTGATAGCCTGAGCAGTCCCTCCCCAGCCTTCTTGTAGCCCCCCTTCAGATACTGGAAGGCCACAATGAGGTCACCTTGGAGCCTTCTCTTCTCCAGACTGAACAACCCCAACTCCTTCAGTCTGTCCTCACAGGAGAGGTGCTCCAGCCCTCTGCTCATCCTCGTGGCCCTGCTCTGGACACCTTCCAGCCCCTCCAGATCCCTCTTGCAATAGGGGCTCCAGAACTCCAGGTGGGGTCTCAGCAGGGCTGAGCAGAGGGGGAGAATCCCCTCCCTTGCCCTGCTGGCCACACTTCTCCTGCTGCAGCCCAGGCTCTGATTGGCTTTCCGGGCTGCAAGTGCACCCTGAGAGCTCCTGGTGAGCTTCTCCCTCCCCCAGCACCCCCAATTCTCTCTCCTCAGGGCTGCTCTCCAGCCAGTCCCTGCCCAGCCTGGAGCTGTGCCTGGGATTGCCTCGACCCAGATGCAGTTAAATTAGTTAAATGGTAGCTGCAAAGAGAAATTTGAAGTCAGACAGGCAGTACCTGAGTAGTGTTAAACAGTGGGGTTGTAATTAATGACTGCAACAAGGTAACACAGATGATACCCAAAATTCACTGCTGTTGAGACCTGATGACAGCTGGAGACAATCTTCTTCCAGAAGAAAGCAAGACCCAGTGGTAGGGTTATGGGTGTCAGAACACTGAATCATGGCTGAGGTTGGAAGGAGCCTTGGAGGTCATCTGAGTCACTTTAAATCCTGTTGTGGCCTTGTTACTTACACCAGAATCTTTTACACCAGAGTTTTCCACACAAAGTGTGGCCTTACATTCTTTGAACTGTTTTCACTACATTTGTCTCCTGTTCTCTGAGAGATGTAAAAGCTGAACAGAAAAATGGTTTTCAGTCTGAGTGCTTCAATAGGAGGAGGTTTTTTCTGCTGCTTAATAATTGTGCTTTGTTTTTCCTTAATGAAACAGCAATTTAAAGGACTATGTGTGCCTGTTCTTGAGCACCCCAGACTCCAGGATATCCTCTTGATTCCTGTCATTGGACCCAGGTTTGGAGGTTTCAGTCTTCAGCTTTACAATGTCCTAACACATGTTCTGCTGGGGGGTTTCTTGTTAGAGTGATGCTAATGAATGTGTGTAAGTGAAGCACAGGTTCATTTCTGTTCAGCCTCATCCCTGGAAGTTATTAAGGCCAGGCTGGATGTGGCTGTGAGCAGCCTGATCTAGGGTGGGGTGTCCCTGCCCATGGCAGGGGGGTTGGAACTGGCTGAGCCTTGAGGTCCCTTCCAAACCTGACAGTTCTGTGATTCTGTGAAGGTCTCTTCCATCCAGAGATCCTCTGTGATTCTGTCATGCTGTCAGTAAATCTCTTTTTCACTGCAGACAATTTTAACTGCTGAGGATAGAAATAAGAAGGATCTCTGAGGCTGTTTTAATCTGCTTTCATCTTTAATTGAGCTTCATTTAGGGATCTTTAAGTAGCTACCCACTGCGTACTGTGGAAGGTTTGATTGATACAACAGTCATGTAAAACACAACGGGGATAAAAGAAGGCTTAGGTTAAAACTCTCCTGCAGTTGTTCCTTAATGAATTCAGAATACAGAATTTAATCAGGTTGGAAAAGACCTTTGAGATCATGGAGTCCAACCTCTCACCCAACACCATCTGATCAACTAAACCTTGGCACCAAGTGCCTCATCCAGGCTCTTCCTAAACACCTCCAGGGATGGGGACTCCACCACCTCCCTGGGCAGCACATTCCTATGGGCAATCTCTCTTGCTGGGAAGAACTTTCTCCTCACCTCCAGCCTAAACCTCCCCTGGCACAGCTTGAGACTATGTCCTCTTGTTCTGGTGCTGGTTGCCTGAGAGAAGAGACCAACCCCCACCTGGCTACAACCTCCCTTCAGGGAGTTGGAGAGAGCAAGAAGGTCTCCCCTGAGCCTCCTCTTCTCCAGGCTAAGCAAGCCCAGCTCCCTCCTCCCTCAGCCTCTCCTCACAGGGCTGTGCTCCAGACCCCTCCCCAGCTTTGTTGCCCTTCTCTGGGACACCTTCCAGCATCTCAACATCTTTCCTAACCTGAGGAGCCCAGAAGTGAACACAGGACTCAAGGTGTGGCCTAAGCAGTGCTGAGCACAGGGCAGAATGACTTCCCTGCTCCTGCTGGCCACACTGTTTCTGATGCAGGCCAGGATGCCCTTGGCCTTCTTGGCCACCTGGGCACCTGGTCCCTTTCTGCCTGGCTGCTCTCAGCCACTCTGACCCCAGCCTGTAGCACTGCCTGGGGTTGCTGTGGCCAATGTGTAGAACCTGGCACTTGGATGTGTTCAATCTCCTGCCCTTGGCCTCTGCCCATCTGTCCAGCCTGGCAAGGTCCCTCTGCAGAGCTCTCCTACCCTCTCACAGCTCAACTCCTGCCCCCAGCTTGGTGTCATCTGCAAACTTACTGATGATGCACTCAATCCCCTCCTCCAGATCATCAATAAAGATATTGAACAGGATGGGGCCCAGCACTGATCCCTGGGGCCCACCACTAGTGCCTGGCTGCCAGCCCGATGTGGCACCATTCACACTCTGGGCTCAGCCTCCTTCCATATATTTTGTTCTCTGTGCTACATGTGTGTTTGTTTTTTCCTGTGTACTTTCCTTGTTTTTAAACCTTGAACTCTGTTTGGTGTTTTCAGGAGTGGTTTACCCAAACACACCTCTGAAGTGATCGTTGGAGCCCACTGTGGGTATGCAGTACTCCGAGGAGCACATGTTTATGTCCCTGGAATAGTATCCACCTCCAGATGTAAGGCTTCTCAAAATACACTCAGCTCAGCTTTTCAAGGGTTGGAAAAATCATAGAATGGTTTGGGTTGGAAAGGTCATGTATTTCCAGCCCCCCTGCTGTCAGCAGGGACATCCTCCACTAGATCAGCTTGCTAGATCAGACCCCATCCAGAAATGGGGCCTCAGCCACCTCCCTGGGAAACCTGTGCCAGTGTTCCACCACCCTCCTGGTGCAGAACTTGTCCCTCACATCCAATCTCAGTCTGCTCTGCTCTAGTTTGAAGCCATTGCCCCTGGTTCTGTCCCTGCAGGCCTCTGCCAACAGTCTCTCTGCAGCCTTCTTGTAGACCCCTTTCAGGTACTGGAAGGTCACTATTAGGTGTCTCTGCAGCCTTCCTGAAAGGAGGTTGTAGTGAGGTGGGGGATGTCCTCTTCTCCCAGGTAAGAAGGGATAGGAGGAGAGGAAACAGCCTTAACTTGTCCAAGGGGAGGTTTAGGTTTGATCTTAGAAAAAAATTCTTACTCTAAAGGGTTCTCAGAGAGTGGGACAGGCTGCCCAGGAAGAGTGGTTGAATCCCCATCCCTGGAGGTGTTTCCAAGAGGCAAAGATGTGGTGCTGAGGGCCATGGGCTAGCCCCAGCCTTGGCAGAGTCAGAGAAGGGTTGGACTGGGTGAGCCTAAAAGCCTTTTGCAAGCAAAGTGTTTCTGTAGTTCTAGGATTTCAAGCATTTCATTCGTCTCAACATTTCCCCTCTCCTCTGTGCAGTTATGAAAGCTGGAGACCTGGTCTCAGTGTACTCAGATATTGAAGGCAAATGTAAAAGAGGAGCCAAAGAATTTGAAGGAGTGAAAGTCTTCCTTGGCAATGGGATTTCAGAAGTCAGTCGCAGTGAAATCTTCAGCGCGAGCGGCCCGGTGAAGTAAGGTCCAGTCTGACTGCAGCCCACCCCTACAGCTCTGCAAGGGGAGGGAAGAAGATGGGAAGACACTCTGAGGTGTTCTGTGCCCTGTGTGAACCCACCAGATGGCTTTGACAGAGAGCTGTGTTGAGCACTGGGGTTGGCAGTATTTGGGGAAGCACTGGGGCTGTCACAGAGCTGTGCCTCCTGCTGCCTTCTGGTAACTTCCCAGCCCAGGGACTGGCTATATGGCAGCAGCTGGCATTGAAGCAGTACAGCAAATATTAGTTTCTTAGTGCTGTCCCAGATACCAGTACAGGCTGGGAGGTGATCAGTAGCCCTGTGGAGAAGGACCTGGGAGTGCTGGTGGGCAGCAAGTTCTGCATGGGACAGCAATGTGCCCTGGGGGCCAAGAAGGCCAATGGGGTCCTGGGAGGCATTCAGAGGAGTGTGTCCAGCAGGGCCAGGGAGGTTCTCCTCCCCCTCTACTCTGCCCTGGTGAGACCACACCTGGAATATTGCATCCAGTTCTGGGCTCCTCAGTTCAAGAGGGATAGGGATCTGCTGGAGAGAGTCCAAGGGAGGGTTACAAGGATGCTGAAGGGACTGCAGCATTGCCTGGGGAGGAGAGGCTGAGAGCCCTGGGGCTGTTCAGTCTGGAGAGGAGAAGGCTGAGAGAGGATCTGATCAATGTCTGTCAATATCTGAGGGCTGGGGGTCAGGAGGGAGAGGACACTTGCTCACTTGCTCCCTGGGATAGGACAAGGAGCAATGGATGTAAGCTACAGCACAGGAGGTTCCACCTCAACAAAAGAGGGAACTTCTTTACTGCAAGGTTTCCAGAGCCCTGGAGCAGGCTGCCCAGAGAGGCTCCTTCCCTGTAGACTTTCAAGGCCTGTCTGGATGTGTTCCTGTGTGACCTGAGCTAGATTGTATGGTCCTGCTCTGGCATGAGGTTGGACTGGAAGATCTCTTTGGGTCCCTTCCAACCCCTGACATCCTGTGAGCCTGTGAGACCAGTCTGCTTGAGAGGCAGGAGGAGAGAAATGAGAGCCTGCTTGACTTGAATAAGATGAAACATCCATCCTCCCTGTGCTAAAACTGCCTTTGGGGAAAGTGTTCTGCACCCCATTCCTGTTTGGGTAGCTCAGAGGTGCAATCTTGTTTCCTAACATGATTTGTAGGGTGGGGTTTGGGTTTTTTTGTTTCCACTCAAATGAGGGTCTTTAAATCTAGTGTTGTGCATGTCTTTATGTTCTCCAAGCTTGGTTTAGATCTCAGTTTGTCTTGTGTACAAAAAAGACCAACTTGCTTTGTGCACTTTTGACAGATACTTCCTGTTTGTGATGTAGTAGCTTTTGGTTGTGATTTACCCAGCTTAGGGAGGAGATCTGAAGGAGTATCTGATTGCAACATTGACAGTAGTTTTCCTGGTTATTTGTAAGGCCTTTCACTTTTGTAAGAGTGCTTCAAGTTTCTGTTTCATAGAATCACAGAGTGGGTAGGGGTTGGAAAGCACCTCTGCAGATCCAAGCCCCCTGCCAGTGCAGGATCACTCAGGGCAGGTCACACAGGAACACAACCAGGTGGCCCTGGAAAGCCTCCAGAGAAGGAGACTTCACAACCCCCCTGGGCAGCCTGCTCCAGGGCTCCAGCACCTTCACACCAAAGAAGTTTCTCCTCATGTTGAAGTGAAACCTCCTGGATTTGATCTTAAACCCATTGTTCTATCACTGGGCACCACCAAACAGAGCCTGGCAGCTTCCTCTTGACCCCCACCCCTCAGCTATTGATAGACATTGATCAGATCCCTCTCAGCCTTCTCTACTCCAGACTAAACAGCCCCAGGGCTCTCAATCTCACAGCAGAGCTGTTCCAGTCCCTTCATCATCCTTGTAGCTCTCTGTTGGACTCTCTCCAGCAGGTCTCTGTCTCTCTTGAACTGGGGATCAGAGACTGGACACAGGATTGCAGCTGTGGTCTCAGCAGGGCAGAGCAGAGAGAGAAGAGAACCTCCCTAGCCCTGCTGGCCACACTTTTCTTGAGGCTTACTGACTTTAATACTGTTAAAAATTACCAATCTGAATGGTTGAAATTGCTTATTTGCATCTTTTTCAGTGGGCTGGGAATAAGAATGACAGAGCCAGTCTACCTCAGTCCTTCCTTTGACAGTGTGCTCCCAAGGCTTCTGTTTCTGCAGGTAGGTTTGTTACAGAAGTAAAACTCTGTGCTACTTGCAGGCTGCACACCCCCAGCTCCCTCAGCCTGTCCTCACAGCAGAGCTGCTCCAGCCCTTGGATCATGCTTGTGGCCTCCTCTGCACTCCATCCAACAGCTCTGTGTCCTTCTTTTGCTGGGGACACCAGAACTGGAGGCAGGTTTCAGGGTGGGGCCTCACAAGAGCAAAGGGGCAGAATTGCCTCTCTTGCCCTGCTGGCCATCAGGGTTGAATTCTCCCCTATTTCTTTTTATGCCAGAACTTGCCCTCTGTGGTTGTGAGCCATGTTTTAAACCCTCAGCCAGGAGAGAGAATTCTGGATATGTGTGCTGCCCCTGGAGGGAAGACAACCCATATTGCAGCATTAATGCATGACCAGGTAAGAGAAGACACTGAGCATTGTACTGCTTGACAGCAGCTGAACATGAGCCAGCAGTGTGCCCAGGGGGCCAAGAAGGCCAATGGCATCCTGGCCTGCATCAGGAAGAGTGTGGCCAGCAGGAGCAGGGAGGTCGTTCTGCCCTGTGCTCAGCACTGCTTAGGCCACACCTGGAGTCCTGTGTCCAGTTCTGGGCTCCTCAGTTTAGGAAAGATGCTGAGCTGCTGGAAGGTGTCCAGAGAAGGGCAACAAAGCTGGGGAGGGGTCTGGAGCACAATTTTGTTACAGATTTTGAGCAGAAAGGTAGAAAGCTGTAAATAAATCACTACTGGGTGTGAAAAGGAAAACCAAAGACAGTTGTAAAGTGCTTCACTGGAGACATACCCTGCCATGAGACTGCTTGTCCCAAAACATTCTGAGGGCTTCTCTGCTCTGCTCACTTCATGTTCTGAAGGGATTTATTAACCTGCTTCTGCTTGAGCTTGGCTGCATTGTTGTGGTGAAGGTGTCCAGAGAAGGGCAACAAAGCTGGGGAGGGCTCTGGAGCACAGCCCTGTGAGGAGAGGCTGAGGGAGCTGGGGTTGCTTAGCCTGCAGAAGAGGAGGCTCAGGGGAGACCTTCTTGCTCTCTCCAGCTCCCTGAAGGGAGGTTGTAGCCAGGTGGGGGTTGGTCTCTTCCCCCAGGCAAGCAACACCAGAACAAGAGGACACAGTCTCAAGCTGTGCCAAGGGAGGTTTAGGCTGAAGGTGAGGAGAAAGTTCTTCCCAGAAAGAGGAATTGGTCATTGGGATGTGCTGCCCAGGGAGGTGGTGGAGTCACCATCACTGGAGGTCTTCAAGAAAGGCTTGGATGTGGCACTTGGAGCCATGGTTTAGCTGTCAGGAGGTGTTGGGTATTAGGTGATAGGTTGGGCTTGATGATCTCTGAGGTGTTTTCCAACCTGGTTGAGCCTATGATTCTTGGTGAGGAAAGTCTGCCCACTGTTGGGTCACTTGGTTCAGCTGTCAGAACACACAGATCATTCACAGCAGCAAACTATTAACCTTTGCATGTTCTGCTTCCCCACATATTTTGCTACACATCAGAGTTACTGAAAGAGGCACAGACTGCTTAGCAAACAGTCACCATCCCATTGGAAACCTCCTCTGCTGTGTATTGACCATTGAGGTGGATCTGATTTGGGCTTTTAAATTGATTTATTTTGTAATGGAAGAATTCCTAACCTGGAAGGCAAAGTTACACAGGGATATGCTGGATTCACAGAATGGGTTGGGTTGCAAGGGACCTTAAAGATCATCCAGGTCCAACCCCCTGCCATGGGCAGGCACACCTCCCACGAGCCCAGGTGGCTCAAGGCCTCTTCCAACCTGGCCTTGAACAGCTCCAGGGAGGGATCATCCACAACCTCCCTGGGCAACCTGTGCCAGTGTCCTCACTATAAAGATTCTCTTCCAAATCTGCAGTCTAAATCTCCCCTCTTCCAGCTAAAACCCACTGCCCCTCAGCTTGTCACTGCTAGCCCTTGTCAGAAGTCCCTCCCCAGCTTTCTTGTAGCCCTCTTCACAGGAAGGCTGCTGTAAGATCTCCCTGGAGCCTTCTCTTCACCAGGCTGAAGAGCCCCAGCTGTCTCAGCCTGTTCCCATAGCAGAGGTTCTCCAGCCCTCTGATCATCTTTGTGGCCTCCTCTGGACATCCTGCAGCAGGGATCAGGCATCCACAACCTCCCTGGGCAACCTGTTCCAGTATCTCAGCAACCTCATAGTACAGAACTTCTTACTAATGCCCAGTGTAAATCTCCTCTCTTCCAGTTTCAGTCCAATCCCTCTTGTCCATCACAACAAGCCCTTATAAAAGGTTCCTCTCCAGCTTTCCTGGGTGTCCCCTACAGGTACTGGCAGGCCTCTGTAAGGTGTTCTTGGAGCCTTCTCTTCTCCAGGCTGAACAGCCCCAAGGCTCTCAGCTTGTCCTCACAGCAGAGGTGCTCCAGCCCTCTGACCATATTTGTGGCCTCCTCTGCACCCTCTCCAAGAGTTCCATGGCCTTCTTGTGTTATGGGCTCCAGAGATGGACCCAGTACCCTGAGGGGGGTCTCACTGTTTTCTCCAGATGTCTTTCAGGAGCTTTGTGCTAGCAGTGGCTGGCATGGGCCAGATGAGGAAGAACTTTGAGCTTGTACTCTCTTCTCAGTCTCTCAGAACGACTTACCTCTGTCCACACTACAGCATGTGTGCAGCAAAGCCACTGTTTGAGCAACAGGCCAAGCTTTCAAGCACAGTCAGATGTTCCTGGGCCTGGTTGGATGTTGACAGGAGAGGGACAAGGTTGTTGAGTGCTTCTGTAAGTGGCCATTTGGCTCACAGCACCTAAAGGTTCCTTTTTCTTTCACATCTCACTGCTATACCTAATGTGACAATCAGTCAACAGCTTGTCTTTACTGGAACAGGCTGCCCAGGAAGAGTGGTTGAATCCCCATCCCTGGAGGTGCTTGAAAGAGGCAAAGATGTGGTGCTGAGGGCCATGGGTTAGCCCTAGCCTTGGCAGAGGTAGAGAATGGTTGGACTGGATGATCTGAAGGTCTTTTCCAACCAAAGTGATGCTAGGATTCTATAAAACCCCCTTGCCAGAAGCCAGGCATTGGAGGATAGTGTGGAGAATGAGTGTGCCAAGCAGCTAGTGCCAGCCAGAAAGCACACAGCTGCTCTCAGCCCAGCGTGGGTATCCCGGAAAACATGAGTGCACAGGAACTGCTGCACTGGGGATTAAAGGATAACAACATTCTGTGGCTGAAACTAAGCCTCAGTCACTACACTGCTCATGGAGAGGGCTTGAACCCAGGGTCTGCACAGCCATGGAATCCCTGTGCTTTTGATTAAAAACTGGGACCTTTTTTCCAGGGTGAAGTGATAGCCATGGACAAGGTGGCTAGCAAGGTCAACAAGATGAAGCAGAACGCTGACCTGCTCCAGCTGAAGTGCATCAAGGCCTTTTGCTATGATGGAACAAAGGCCCTTGCAGCTGAGGAGAGAGAGGCTGGACAAGGTAAACAGCTTGGGTGCTTTAGAACAAAACAGTTACCACTTCCACACTAAGGGCATTGAATGTGCCACAGGTCTGCAAGGCCACAGCAACCCCAGGCAGTGCTACAGGCTGGGGACAGAGGGGCTGCAGAGCAGCCAGGCACAAATGGACCTGAGGGTTCTAGGTGACAGCAGCTGAACAGGAGCCAGCAGTGTGCCCAGGGGGACAAGAAGGCCAATGGCCTGCATCAGGAAGAGTGTGGCCAGCAGGAGCAGGGAAGTCATTGTGCCCTGTGCTCAGCACTGGTTAGGCCACACCTTGAGTCCTGTGTCCAGTTCTGGGCTCCTCACTCCAGGAAGGACATTGAGGGGCTGGAACCTGTCCAGAGCAAGGCAGCCAGGCTGGAGAAAGGCCTGGAGCCCCTGGGCTAGAGGAGGGGCTGAGGGAGCTGGGGGTGTTCAGGCTGCAAAAGAGGAGGCTGAGAGAGCTCTCTACAGCTCCCACAGCCAGGTGGGGGTTGGTCTCTTCTCCCAGGCACCCAGCACCAGAACAAGAGGACACAGTCTCAAGCTGTGCCAGGGGAGGTTCAGGCTGGAGGTGAGGAGAAAGTTCTTTCCAGAGAAGAAGAAGAGAGATTGGCCATTGGGATGTGCTGCCCAGGGAGGTGGTGGAGTCCCCATCCCTGGAGGTGTTTAGGAAGAGCCTGGATGAGGCCCTTGGTGCCATGGCTGAGTTGATTAGATGGTGTTGGGTGCTAGGTTGGACTTGATGATCTCCAAGGTCTTTTCCAGCCAGGTTAATTCTGTGATTCTATGAAATCTTGGCAGATAGCTGCATTGCTTCAGCACTGTGGATGGCCTTTTGTTTTCTACTCTTCTGTGATTAGCATGAAGCAAACCCAAACCTCAGCCTGTCTGTTCATGAAGGGAATGCACTCATCTCCCAGGGAACAGCAGAGACTGAGGAAGACTTAAAGCTTCTTTCAGGATAACATTTAACCCTATCCTCTGAATTGTTTGCCTTAGTCTGAGCAGAGAATGCTGTGTGCAGGAGGACTTGTGTTTGCTGCCTGAGAAGCCTCCTCTGGCCAGTGAGGTTATTACCACCTAACCCTCAGGAGTGCTGCAGGGTTTGAGTTCCTTGATGTTTGTTTGTTCAGCTGTTGAGGGGCAAGCTCTACAGAAGCAGAGTGGATTATTTTAGCTTCCTTTCATTTGCTTTTCTGAAGGGCTGTTATTTATGATCCTGGTTCTGTTCCCATGCTGGAGCAATTGAAATGGTATCTGCTGGCTTGATTATTTTTAGTGTGTTGTGCAAAGTATGCTGTTCTCTCTCTGTTTTATCTCAGTCACTGGTTAGCCTAAGTAGGAAGCAGGTTGCATAATTCACCTTCCTTGTCCCTGTGCCTCGAAGTTATTCCTGTGCTGGAGGAATGAAGATACCTTCTAATAGTCTTTTGTGCACATAAATATTGTAGGTGGTATGTAGCACTTAGATGAAGAAGAGCCTGCTGGAACATTGAGAGGTGAGGAAGGCTTTGCTTTTTCTGTACCTTCCTGCTGTGTTGCAAACCTTGGACTAATAGATCAGAGAGAGAGAAGCCAGAGACTCAGAGAACCACAGAATGGTTTGGATTGGAAAGGTCCTTAAAGATTATCTAATTCCAACCCCCCTGCCATGGGCAGGGACACCCTCCACCAGCCCAGGTTGCTCAAGGCTGCATCCAACCTAGCCTTGAACACCTCCAGGGTGGGGGCATCCACAATCTTCCTGAGCAACCTGTTCCAGTGTCTCACCACCCTCACTGGAGAGAATTCCTTCCTAATCTCCAGTCTCAATCTGACCTCCTCAAGCTTCAGTCCTTCCCTCTTGTCCTGTCACCACAGGGCCTTGTCAAAAGTCCTTCCCCATCTCTGGTGTAGCCACCTTCAGGTACTGGAAGGCTGCTCTAAGGTCTGCCTGGAGCCTTTTCTTCTCCAGGCTGCACAGGGGAGGTTCTCTAGCCCTCTGATCATCTTTGTGGCCTCCTCTGGACCCTCTCCAACAGCTCCAGGTCTGTCTTGTGTTGATGACACCAGAACTGGACACAGAGAAACTAACTCTCTAGTGCTGGAACAAGTTGGGTAGCAGTAGTTTGAAGTCACTCACTTGTCTCTTGTGATCTAAGTTTAGTATTTGAGGAACAGAAAGAGAAAAGGAGGTACAGCACACACAGGGCTCCCTTCCTCAGTAGCTATTCACATGTTTGGAGCTACTGTTGTCTTGCTGATGCTGAGCTGAAGATTCTCTTTAGTGCTGGGACAACAGAAATGTTTGGGATGTTGAGCCAGTGGGATTCAGCTGACAGGAGGGGCTCTGCCTGTCCAAGTTCCATGTTCCCTCAGTTCCCCAGGTGATCCTCATACATTGCTCTTGTCTTCACAATCCCTGTTCTGCTGTGGAGGGAGCATGTGTTAGGCATCAGAGCTTGTAATATTTCTTGCTATGAAGTGAAGAGAGGTGATTCTCCCCCTCTACTCTGCTCTGGTGAGACCTCACCTGGAGCACTGGGTCCAGTTCTGGGAGGATCTGGAGGTGCTTGGAAGGTGTGCAGAGAAGGGCCACGAGGATGAGCAGAGGGCTGGAGCTGCTCTGCTCTGGAGACAGCCTGAGAGAGTTGGGGTTGTGCAGGCTGGAGAGGAGAAGGCTCTGAGGAGTCCTAATTGTGGCCTTCCAGGATCTGCAGGGGGCTCCAAGAAAGCTGGGGAGGGACTTTTGAGGGTGTCAGGGAGGGAGAGGACTGAGGGGATGGAGCAAAACTAGAAGTGGAGAGATTCAGGTTGGATGTTGGGAGAAGTTGTTCCCCATGAGGGTGGTGAGAGCCTGGCACAGGCTGCCCAGGGAGGTGGTGGCAGCCTCCTGCCTGGAGGTGTTTGCAGCCAGGCTGGAGGTGGCTGTGAGCAACCTGCTGCAGTGTGAGGTGTCCCTGGCCATGGCAGGGGGGTTGGAACTGGCTGAGCCTTGAGGTCCCTTCCAACCCTGACAATTCTGTGATTCTCAGTGCAGATGCACATGCACCACAAGATCTGGGTATCAGACAAGGAGTCCTATCATTATTATTTAAGGCAGTCTTGATTGTTCCTTGCAGGCTTCTGTCAGTAAAGATTTCCATGCTTGGGGCAGTTGTGAGCTGTCTGTGGTTCAGTGCAGCCCTGTACCCAGCACCTCAGACCAGTCACGTTTCAACAGCTTTGATGCCTTTTGCATTATACTTCCCAAGTATTAAATTCTAGTGAAAAGCTGTTACTGCCCAAAGGGATGATGCATTGAGGGGATGGTATCTGAGGGGTGGGTATCCAGATGGAGACACCAGGCTCTTCAGGCTCTGCCCTGCTGAGACCACAGCTGCAATCCTGTGTCCAGTTCTGGGCTCCCCAGTTCCAGAGAGACAGAGACCTGCTGGAGAGAGTCCAACAGAAAGCTGAGGATGATGAAGGGACTGGAACATCTCTGCTGTGAAGAGAGACTGAGAGCCCTGGGGCTGTTGAGTCTGGAGAGGAGAAGGCTGAGAGGGATCTGATCAATGTCTATCAATAGCTGAGGGCTGGGGGTCAGGATGGAGGGGCCAGGCTCTGTTTGGTGGTGCCCAGGGATAGGACAAGGAACAAGAGGTACAAGCTGGAACCCAGGAGGTTCCACCTCAACATGAAGAGAAAGTTCTTTGGTGTGAGGCTGCTGGAGGCCTGGAGCAGGCTGCCCAGAGAGGTTGTGGAGTCTCCTTCTCTGGTGGCTTTCCAGACCCACCTGGATGTGCTCCTGTGTGACCTGCCCTGGGTGACCTTGTTTGGTAGTGGGGTTGGAGTGGATGATCTGTGGAGGTCCCTTCCAACCCCTACCATTCTGTGACTCTGTGATTGTTTGAGCTCCCATAACTAAAAGTGCAGTTCTCTGGGAGATGAAATCTCCCAGCAGCAGCGCTGAGCCTTGCCTGGGGCTGAGCTGGCTTGGGCAGACCCCAGCTGGAGAGCGTAGCTGCTTCAAGGAAGCACAGACAGCTGCTCCTCTGCTGGGGTGAGAGGAAAGGCACAGGCACATTTTCCACTGCTGACTGCTTCTTCCAGAAGGACCCCCATTCTCCCCAGAGTCGTTTGATCGAGTTCTTCTTGATGCTCCATGCAGTGGGATGGGACAGAGACCCAACATGGCTTTCCCCTTGACTTTAAAGGAAGTGACCTCGTACCAGCCCCTGCAGCGCAAGCTCTTCGCTGTGGTAGGTACCAGCTCAGGTGAACACAAAGGCTTTTGCTGCATGAAACTTCAGCCTGGAAATGCTGCCAGCTTTTCCCTCCCTAACCACACAAGACAGCTTTAGGTGTCAGTCAACCTCTTGGCTCCATCACATATGCTGCTAGGTGCAGGCATAGAATCATAATCACAGAATTGTCAGGGCTGGAAGGGACCTCAAGGAGCAGCCAGTTCCAAGCCCCCTGCCATGGCCAGGGACACCTCAGACCACAGCAGGTTGCTCACAGCCACATCCAGCCTGGCTGCAAAAACCTCCAGGCAGGAGGCTTCCACCACCTCCCTGGGCAACCTGTGCCAGGCTCTCACCACCCTCATGGGGAGCAACTGCTTCCTAACATCCAAACTCAATCTCCCCACTTCTAGTTTTGCTCCATCCCCCCAGTCCTATCACTCCCTGACACCCTCAAAAGTCCCTCCCCAGCTTTCTTGTGGCCCCCTTCAGATCCTGGAAGGCCACAAGAAGGTCTAAATCTGGGTGAGATGTGTTCCAAGTGAAGCACAGCTTGGAAAGCAGCCCAGCTGGAGCTCCCATGCCAATGAGGTGGAAACAGTTGACACTTAATAAAACTGATAAAAGATTTGTATGTCCCTTCTTGGCAGCAGGTAATGCAAGGAGAACTGATCTGCCTGGGATATGCAGAGCTGTCCAGGTAACAAACCCTGGAGGGTGAGAGGTCTGAGTGGCATTAGCAAACTGCAAGAGCTAGAATGCTGATTTGGAGAGCAGAATCTTGGTACTCCGTGGGGTCTTGCATTCCCTGAGAAGAAGGAGCATCCTAACTCCCACCTGCAAAAGAACCTAGCAATTGCTGAGTTTTGATATTCCAGCTAATGGCTTCGTGGTTGTTGGTGCTTAATATGACAGTGAGTGCCTTTGCCAGTCAGCTGGAGTGTTGCTGGTCTCTCCCTGCAGGCAGTGCAGCTGCTGAAGCCGGGAGGAGTGCTGCTCTACAGCACGTGCACCATAACGCTGGCAGAGAACGAGGAGCAAGTGGCTTGGGCCCTGAAAACTTTCCCATGCCTCCAGCTTCAGCCACAGGTAACTGCTTCCAGTGTGCTTCACACACTCCAGGCAGCTTATCCTGGCACAGGCTCCATTTGCTAGCTTGGGTCAGAAGCTGGGTGGGCAGCAGGGCCAGGGAGGGGATCATCCCCCTGTGCTCAGCACTGGGGAGGCCACAGCTGGAGTGCTGTGCTCAGCTCTGGGCCCTCCCTGCAGGAAGGACATGGAGCAGGGCAGCCAGGCTGGAGCAGGGCCTGGAGCCCCTGGGCTAGAGGAGGGGCTGAGGGAGCTGGGGGTGTTGAGGCTGGAGAAGAGGAGGCTGAGGGAGACCTCCTTGCTCTCTGCAGCTCCCTGCAGGGAGGTTGCAGTGAGGAGGGGACAGCCTCTGCTCCTGGGTTCCAAGCCCCAGGAGCAGAGGCAATGGTTCCAAGCTGCCCCAGGGGAGGCTCAGGCTGGCTGCTAGGAAATCTTTCTTGCCTGGAAGGGTTCTCAGGCATTGGAATGTTGTGGCCAGGGCAGTGCTGGAGTGCCCATCCCTGGAGGTGTTGAAGCAGTGTGTGGAGCTGGTGCTTAGGGCCATGGTTTGGTGCTGAGCCTGCAGTGCTGGGTGGAGGTTGGATTGGGTGAGCTTGAAGCTGCTGAAGGACTGTTTTGGATGTTGGGTAGTGATAGGAGTAGGGGGAATGGAGCAAAACTAGAAGAGGGTAGATTCAGATTGGCTGTGAGGAAGAAGTTGTTCCCCATGAGGGTGGTGAGAGCCTGGCACAGGTTGCCCAGGGAGGTGGTGGCTGCCTCATGCCTGGAAGTTATTAAGGCCAGGCTGGATGTGGCTGTGAGCAGCCTGGGTGGGGTGTCCCTGCCCATGGCAGGGGGGGTTGGAACTGGCTGATCCTTGAGGTCCCTTCCAAACCTGACAGTTCTGTGATTCTGTGAAGGTCTCTTCCATCCAGAGATCCTCTGTGATTCTGTCATGCTGTCAGTAAATCTCTTTTTCACTGCAGACAATTTTAACTGCTGAGGATAGAAATAAGAAGGATCTCTGAGACCAACCCCACCCTGGCTACAACCTCCCTTCAGGGAGTTGTAGATAGCAATAAGGTCTCCCCTGTACCTCATGCCTTTCCAAAGTATCCCTTACCTTCACTTGTACCTGGAGTTTATCATCAGACTGTCTGCATGTCTCTTCCTCTGTGCTGCTGTGAGGAGCTGGATGGGTTATTTATGTTCAGCACCTTGGCTCTGAGGAAAGGCAGAACTCTGAGACCTGGTTGTAGCCAGGAGGGGGTTGGTCTCTTCTCCCAGGCAGCCAGCACCAGAACAAGAGGACACAGTCTCAAGCTGTGCCAGGGGAGGTTTAGGCTGGAGGTGAGGAAGAAGTTCTTCCCACAGAGAGTAATTGGCCATTGGAATGTGCTGCCCAGGGAGGTGGTGGAGTCCCCATTCCTGGAGGTGTTAAAGAGAGGCTTGGATGTGGCACTTGGAGCCGTGGTTTAGTTGTCAGGAGGTGTTAGGTATTAGGTCATAGGTTGGACTTGATGATCCCTGGGGTCTTTTCCATCCTGGTTGATTCTGTGATCCTATGATAGTTTCCTCATCCTGTGATGACTTATGTCTGCCTCAAGATGCACCTTACATCTAAAAACTACCTTCAGTGGGTGTACACTGAGCAACTCCTTGAAGGCTGTAATGACTTAACACAACTGAAGCTTCCCCCAGAAGCTCTGTACCTTGGAGTCCTCCTGCCTGCTTTCTCACTCTGTCTACTAAGAACTCTTCAGTTCCAGCTGTTTCAACAGAGGCTGAACATTTCACCTCACCACAGAAAAGATTCTCCTTGGCAGAATGGCAAAGCCAAACACCAGCCCTAGTAATTAGAGTGCAGGATGGATGGTGGCTGAATGCCTTCAGCAGTGCTGCCAGCCTTGAGCAGAGCACTGCCTTGCACACACCAATGCCCTGCCTGGGAACATTCAGCTCCTTTTTTGTGTGCAGTGTGTTATAAATGACAATGAGTTGTTTAGCCACAGATCATTCCTAGGATCTTAAAACCACTTCCCCCAGTAGTGTGAAGTGAGGTGGTCTTTGCCAGTCAACAGGACACTGGGGTCTAGGGTCACACAGTACTTTCTCCAGACCTGCACCAGTCCTGCTTTCTGCTGGATGAAGTCTACAGGAGGTGGACAAAACCAGGTTTAAGACAATTGCTACCTGCAAAACCAAGGGCTAGGAAAAAGGGCACAGGGGTGGCTTTAATTGTGTTTATTAATCACAGAGTCACAGAAGGTTAGGGGTCAGAAGGGACCTCCAGAGTTCACCCAGCCAACCCCCCTGCCAGAGCAGGAGCACCCAGGGCAGGGCACACAGAGCACATCCAGGTGGGGTTGGAAAGGCTCCAGAGGAGGAGACTCCACAACCTCTCTGGGCAGCCTGCTCCAGGCCTCCAGCAGCCTTACAGGGACAAAGTTTTCCCTTCTGTTCCCATGGCACCTCCTCTGCTCCAGCTTGCCCCCAGTGCCCCTTGTGCTGTCCTTGGCCGTCCCTCAGCAGAGCCTGGCTCCAGCCCTGCACATCTTCATCCCCAGCAATGAGGGCAGCCCTCAGGTTCCTCTGCTCCAAGCTCTAAGCCCCAGCTCCCTCAGCCTGGCCTCACAGGGAGATGTTCCACTGCCTGCAGCAGCTCTGTGCCTCTGGGATGGACTCTCTCAAGCAGTTCCCTGAGGTCCTTCTTAGGCTGAGGGGCCCAGAACTGCACACAATATTCCAGATGTGGCCTCAGCAGGGCAGAGTAGAGGGGGAGGAAAACCTCTCTGACCTACTCCCAACTGCTCTTCTAATGCCCCCCAGGATGCCCTTGGCCTTCTTGGCCACCAGAGCACACTGCTGGCTCATGGACAGCCTTCTGTCCACAGGGACCTGCTGGTCCCTCTCCTCTGCACTGCTCTCCATCAGGTCAGTCCCCATCCTCTCCTGCTCCATGGGGCTGTTCTTTCTCAGATGCAGGACTCTCCCCTTGCCCTTGTTGGATTCCATTGCATTTCTCCCTGCCCAGCTCTCAGCCTGTCCAGGTCTGGCTGAAAGGCAGCACAGCCCGAGGGCTGTCAGCACTGCTCCCAGTTTGGTGTCATCAGCAAACTGGCTGACAGTTGACTTACCTCATGGATTTCCCATAGTGTTTAGTCTCTCAGTGGACACCTCCTTATGCCCCCTGTCCACTGCCTCCTGCTGTCCCAGTTTGGCAACAGAACCTGGAATCAGTTGGAGAAGGAAAGAACAGGAAAGGGAGCCACAGGTAGGTGCAGGTCACCCCAGGGCAGCTGATCCTTTGTGCAGACTTCTTCTTAGGGCTTTACACAGCTGTTGCTCTGTGTCAGCTCAAGGGTAGCCTAAGTGGGAGGAAAAAGGAAAAAGCAGAGGAGAACACAGCACTGTGAGGAGGTTGGTGGAGCCCATGTGACACTGGCATTTACCTTTCCATCTTCTGTTGCAGCACTTAATGCTGCTACCCCTGGCTCCTTCCTGGGCTGTTTCACTCCATTTGCCATGGACACCTCTTTGCCTCTTACCTGGAAAGCACTGAAGTCTTGCTGAGGGAGAAGAGAAAAAAGAATCAGCCTTTTGGCTGCCCAGCTTTTACAGGCAGGCAGCTCAGCTGCATCAGAATACAGAATTAACCAGGTTGGAAAAGACCTTCAAGATCATTAAGTCCAACCTATCACCCCACACCATCTGATCAACTAAACCATGGCACCAAGTGCCTCACCCAGGCTCTGCCTAAACACCTCCAGGGATGGGGACTCCACCACCTCCCTGGGCAGCACATCCCAATGGCCAATCTCTCTTGCTGGGAAGAATTTCTTCCTCATCTCCAGCCTAAGTTTCCCCTGGCACAGCTTGAGACTGTGTCCTCTTGTTCTGGTGCTGGCTGCTGGAGAAGAGAACAACCCCCACCTGGCTACAACCTCCCTGCAGGGAGTTGGAGAGAGCAAGAAGGTCTCCCCTGAGCCTCCTCTTCTCCAGGCTAAGCAACCCCAGCTCCCTCAGCCTCTCCTCACAGGGCTGTGCTCCAGACCCCTCCCCAGCCTTGTTGCCCTTCTCTGGACATGTTCAAGTGTCTTGATGTCCTTCTTAAACTGAGGAGCCCAGAACTGGACACAGGACTCCAGGTGTGGCCTAACCAGGGCAGAATGACTTCCCTGCTCCTGCTGGCCACACTGTTCCTGATGCAGGCCAGGATGCCATTGGCCTTCTTGTCCCCCTGGGCACACTGCTGGCTCATGTTCAGCTGCTGTCAACCACTACCCCCAGGTCCCTTTCTGCCTGGCTGCTCTCCAGCCCCTCTGGCCCCAGCCTGTAGCACTGCCTGGGGTTGTTGTGGCCAGTGTGCTGCCAGGGTGAGCTGCTGTGTCAGCAGAGTGTGGTGGCTCCACAACCCACTCTGCTGGAGGCTGCTTCAGCCACTACCTTAGACTAGATGTAGAGAGATCTATTTTTGATACTGCAGTGGCAGCTTCTGCACAGTGTGTTCTGTCTCCTTACTGAGGGCTCTGGAATAAGAAGCCAGCTAGGGGACAGGGTGTTGTTTTTTTCCAGTTATCAGTGTGTTAGATCAAAAGCAGGCAAGGCTGCTCATAGGAACTGCTGAGCAAGGGGCTCTGGTTTTAGGAACTGCTGAGCAAAAAGGGACCTTCTCTGCTCCAGAGGTTTGATGCCAAATGTCCTCCTGAATTCAGATACTTAGTCACAGAGAAAACCTTCTAACCAGAGAATGGTAGGGGCTGGATGGGACCTCCAGAGATCAGCCAGTCCAACCCCGCTGCCTGAGCAGGAGCACCCAGGGCAGGTCACACAGGAGCACATCCAGGTGGATCTGGAAAGCCACCAGAGGGGGAGACTCCACAACCTCTCTGGGCAGCCTGCTCCAGGCCTCCAGCAGCCTCACACCAAAGAAGTTTCTCCTCATCTTGAGGTGGAACCTGCTGTGTTCCAGCTTGTACCTCTTGGTCCTTGTCCTGTCACTGGGCACCACTGAAATGAGCCTGGGCCCTTCCCCTTGGCACTCACCCCCCTAAGCTTTTCCTTTCCTTCTTTCACTGCCTGCTGCAACTCAGTGCCACATACCTGTTAGTTTAACTACATGACACAACCTGAAGCTCAGCTTCTTCTGCTGCACCATCTTCCTCTTCAAGCATGAAGTATTCTGGCTTGGGGCTTTCAGCCTCTCCAGCCCAAGCTGTCACTGTGAAGGAGCCAGGTATTTGCTGCTGCTGTTACTGAGCAGCTGGCTAAGGAGTCCCTGTTTTTCACCTACCTCAGAGCTGCTAGTCAGGACACAGAAGTGCTGCATCATTGGAAAGTGGCAGCCTAAAACTTGGAGACCTTCTTGCTGGCTGGTGATCACAGATGGTTGAGTTCTTTGAGTCATGAATCCATGTATTTACAGCAAGTGCTGTAAACTGCTGGGCTGAAGGGGATTAGGTGCAGCAGCATCTCCTGACAGTGCTTTGGACCTTGCATAGATGCTGGTACACTCGGTGGCCAGGTGAAGAGCACAAAAGCAGAGCCACACTCCTCCTAAATCCTGCTGGTGTGAGTAACAGAAACTGAGCCTGGCTACATCAGCACTTGGGCAGCTCTGTGTGTGTGCTTAGTGGTCACATGTCACACAGTCACAAAGTGGTGGGCCTTGGAAGGGACCTCCAGAGATCATCCAGTCCAAGCCCCTTGCCAGAGCAGCATCACCCAGGGCAGGCCACACAGGAACACATCCAGGTGGATTGGGAAAGTCTCCACAGGAGACTCCACAACCTCTCTGGGCAGCCTGCTCCAAAGCCTCCAACACCCCTCACACCAGAGAAATGTCTCCTCATACTGAGATGGAACTTTCTGTGTTCAAGTTTGTGCCTCTTAGCCCTTGTCCTGTCACTGGGCACCACTGATAAAACCCTTGGCCCCACTGCCCTGACACTCACCCTGTAAGCAGTTATAAACTTTGAGAAGATCCTTCCTCAGCCTTCTCTCCTCCAGGCTCAAAACCCCAAGTCCCTCAGCCTTTCTTCATGGGAGAGATGTTCCAGTCCCCTATTCATCTTGTAGCCCTTTTGTGCAGCTTCTCAAACTGTTCTTTGTCCTTCTTGAACTGGGGAGCCCAGAACTAGACATAATACTCCAGATGAGGCCTCACCAGGGCAGAGAAGAGGGAGAGAAGAACCTTCCTTGACCATCCACGAGAAGCTCACCAGGAGCTCTCAGTGTGCACTTGCAGCCCGGAAAGCCAATCAGATCCTGGGCTGCATCGGGAGAAGTGTGGCCAGCAGGGCAAGGGAGGGGATTCTCCCCCTCTGCTCAGCTCTGCTGAGACCCCACCTGGAGTACTGCCTCCAGTTCTGGAGCCCCTAATACAAGAGGGATCTGGAGGTGCTGAAGGTGTCCAGAGAAGGGCCACGAGGATGAGCAGAGGGCTGGAGCACCTCTCCTGTGAGGACAGACTGAAGGAGTTGGGGCTGTTCAGTCTGGAGAAGAGAAGGCTCCCAGGTGACCTCATTGTGGCCTTCCAGGATCTGAAGGGGGCTACAAGAAGGCTGGGGAGGGACTTCTCAGGATCTCAGGGAGTGCTTGGACTAGGGGGAATGGAATGAAGCTGGAGGTGGGGAGATTCAGGCTGGAGGTGAGGAGGAAGTTCTTCCCCATGAGAGTGGTGAAGCCCTGGAATGGGTTGTGCAGGGAGGTGGTTGAGGCCCTGTCCCTGGAGGTGTTTAAGCCCAGGCTGGATGAGGCTCTGGCCAGCCTGATCTAGTGTGGGGTGTCCCTGCCCATGGCAGGGGGGTTGGAACTAGATGATCCTTGTGGTCCCTTCCAACCCTGACTGATACTATGATGCTGTGATCCACACTCCTGATGCACCTCAGGATGTCATTGGCCTTCTTGGTCAGGAGTGCACACTGCAGGCTCATGGTCATCCTGGTGTCTTCCAGCACTCCCAGGTGCTTCTCTGCAGAGCTGCTTCCCAGCAGGTCCTCCCTCACCTGTCCTGCTGCAGGAGGTTGTCCTTCCCAGGAGCAGGACCCTACACCTGCCCTGCTTGAACTTCATGAGGTCACCTAAGAAGGGCAACAGGTCAAAAGCTACCAGGAGGTTTACAGACACCTAAGCAGCAATGACAGAGCCCTAGTTTAGGGTGGGTAGAACTTTCCTGGTGCACTAATCTGCTTTCCTTTGCTGCTTCTAAAGGACCCTCACATTGGAGGAGAAGGCATGAGGGGAGCCGGGCTGTCTCCTGACCAGCTGAAGCTGCTGCAGAGGTTTGACCCATCTGCTGCCACGCTGCAAGCAATGGATGGTGATTGCTTGCAAGACTGCAGGGAAGAGGAGCTGGTTTCCCTGGCAGACAAGGACTGCATCGGGTTCTTCATTGCAAAGTTCGTCAAAGGGAGCAGGCGGGCAGCCGCGGGCAGCGCCGGCGCTGTGAGCGGGGCAGCGGTGTGCGGGCAGCCGCGGGCAGCCCGGCGCTGTGAGCGGGGCAGCGGTGTGCGGGCAGCCGCGGGCAGCCCGGCGCTGTGAGCGGGGCAGCGGTGTGCGGGCAGCCCGGCGCTGTGAGCGGGGCAGCGGTGCGCGGGCAGCCGCGGGAAGCCCGGCGCTGTGAGCGGGGCAGCGGTGCGGGCAGCCGCGGGCAGCCGGCGCTGTGAGCGCGGCAGCGGTGTGCGGGCAGCCGCGGGCAGCACGGCGCTGCGAGCGCGGCAGCGGTGTGCGGGCAGCCGCGGGCAGCCCGGCGCTGTGAGCGCGGCAGCGGTGTGCGGGCAGCCGCGGGCAGCACGGCGCTGTGAGCGCGGCAGCGGTGTGCGGGCAGCCGCGGACAGCCCGGCGCTGTGAGCGCGGCAGCGGCGTGCGGGCAGCACGGGGCTGTGAGCGGGGCAGCGGTGTGCGGGCAGCCGCGGACAGCCCGGCGCTGTGAGCGCGGCAGCGGTGTGCTCTGTGGCGCCGTTGCCAGGCCGACGGCTGACGGCAGCGTTGCTATGGCAGCGCTAAACCTGCCAGCTGTGCTGCGGGGAGCCGGCCACAGGTTGCAGGAAGAAAGTCTGGCTGGGGGAAGGGAAGGGAAGGGAAGGGTCACCTGCAAGTCTCCCTTTGCTTTCGCGTTGGCAACAGGTCAGAGCATGGAAGAGACCAGCGGGCACGTGGTCACAGGTGACACCGGCTTGGAAGGGTCCTTCAAAGGGTATCAGCAGGGACACCTCCAGCTAAAGCAGGCTGCCCAGGACCACAGCGAGTCTGATCCTGAATGTCTCCAGGGATGGGGCCTCCACCACCTCCCTGAGCAGCCTGTTCCAGTGCCTCACCACCCTCATGGTGCAGAACTTCCTCCTGCTGTCCGACCTGAATCTGCCCTGCTCTAGTTTCAAGCCCTTGCCCCTCGCCCTGTCACCACAAGCCCTTGCCCTGCTGCCCGTCCTGTCTTTCCCGTTGAGAAGCTCTTACTAGTGCAGCAAGCACAGGACCAGGGTCCCTCTGGGAGGGGGAATCAGCTGCTTCCTGGAATGCAGAACCTCAATGGGAGTTTTGGCAAGAAAATGGACGGTGTGGAGTTGAGAAGAGGTGGTTCCTCTGGAGGTGTCTGCCCACGGTTTCCTGGTTCCTTTCAGGAGTGCTTCACAAACCACTGCAGCCTTTTACAAAGAACTTGTTTTATGGATGGATGCTTGGAACCTCAGGTCTCTTTTTATTTTCATACAAGCAAAGATTCTCTGTACACAGGAGTATATACACAAGGTACGAGTAGGCTTCTTGTAGCATGTCTCATAGCAGCATGAATACATTAAACCATCTCACTCTGGGAATGGAAATAAATAATGAGTTCAACAGCAAACTTCCCATGCATAAAGTGTATTGGTTCTGAAAAGAGCCTCTGCTGCACTGGCTGCTGACAAGTGACAGGCTTAGAGTCAGACCTTGGCAGCAGGAGGGGCTACAGTGGTGATGAGTAGATCAAGAGACGAGGAAGCAACGTGGAGCAGCAGCTGGAATGGTGCCAATCACCTTGCAAATAACTTAAAGAAAGCATCAGTGTGGAAACTGAACCCGGGGAAGCATGACAATGAGCACTGCCTTCATACGCTGCTCCCCTCCAGGCTGAAAGTCTCACCAGCTGTGGCTGAGTTGTGCTTCCCTTCCAGACAGCCTCCACTGGAGCAGCCTTCTCTCAGTGCTGCTGGAGCTGACAGTAGCAAGCTCTAGCTGAGTGGTTGGGCTTGGTCTCAAAGGTCCAACCTCAGCACATCTATGATGCTATGAAATTAGAGGGAGGAGGTAAGCACAATCCAAACCCAAGAGCTGCCTTCTCCATGTGCCTGGCTTCCCCTGCTGCTCATCACTCTCCAGCTTTTCAAAGCCCTCTCTCAGCGCTGCCTGGATTGCAGTTTGCCTCTGTGCTGGCAGAACTGCTTACAACCCAAACAGTTCCCAGGGTCCTGTGTCTCAGCAGGCTGCCTGTTTACTGCTGTTTGCTGTCAGTGTTTTGCTGCTGAGCTTTCCCGCCGTTCTTAACTAACCCCTGCCCCCTGCTGCCCTGCCAGCACTGCCTGCTGCAGCCTCTCTAAGGACAGCAGGGTGGCATTTCTGCCCACTGCTTGTCTGCTGGTGGTGGTGAGTCCCTGCCACTAACCACAGCACGTGTGAAGAGTCAGAGTCCTTTCGTTTCACCAGGAGCAGGTGAGAGACCTGATTCAGCCTCTGGAATCACAAACACTCACTCTGTAAATGAGTCCTTTTAGTCTGAACATGGCTAAGATGATGGATGTGCAGTGTAGGTTGAACTCCCTAACTCAGTAGCAGGAACAAGGCATTTTCTGTCCTTTTTTTTCTAGCAGAACATTCCCATTCTGTAAAGATGAAAGCAGCACCTGCAGGCTGCACTGAAACCTGCGCAGCAAGGAAAGCAGCACAGCCTCCAGCACCGGGAGCAGGATCTGTGCCTGCTGAAACTTCAGTGGCAGGTGTGGGGAGGCTTCCCCAGGGGGGTGTGGGTTGGAATGACCCAGAAAGGTGATTGCACTTCTGTGGGAGACGTTCCTTAGAGGGGTGAGGGTGTGTGGGGAGGGGGAGCCAGGGAAAAGTAACTGACTTGTGTTTGACAGCAGTGTGATTGCAGCCCAGCCTGCAGCTGCAAGAAAAGCATTGCCAGTCCCTGAACTTTCTGAGAGGCTTTCAGTCCTCTGCCACTGCCTGTCAGATGGAGATGGCTGAAGAGCCACAGCAAGTCCAAAACTCCTCCTGCCAGAGTCAGCTGCTAGACTGCACTCAGCCTATCAAGGGGATGAGCCTCAGCTGTTTTCCCCAGGCCCCTGCTGGGGGGCAGGGAGCTCAAGATGCTCCAGCTCATCCCTCAAGGGAGCCAGCATCCTTCCTGTGACTGCAGGCTTGCCTAAGGTGAATGGGTGCCCTTTTTCCTTTGTCCTTTTCCAGTCTCACTGTGACTTTAACTTAGAAAGTGAGGGAACACTTTCTGCTTGGCACAGTGTGTTTGGTAATACAGAATAGGATTCCTTTCCTGACAGGAATGCTTTACACACTGAACCATTAAGCTTCAGTGTTTGGTGCTGAAGCACAACTTTATATATATATATTTATTTTATATATCTATATATATCTATAAATAGGAGGTATTTATATATTAAACATTAAAAAAGGTATCATCATCATCATGAAGAGCTGAACCCTACAAACCAGACAGCTTAGGCTTGCAGTCAGATCCTGTCTTGAAGGAAGTCTGACAAGCAGCTTGCCTCCACTGGCAGCAGGAGTGATTAGCAACAGTGCCACATCTGAGTGCTTCTCCTGGTCAGTCCAAGGGCTGTGAACACAGCCAGCCCAGTGCAGGCTGAAAGCAGCCCACAGCCTTCTCCCTCTTGCAGTCTCATGGAGCTCACCACAGTTTAGAGCCTAAGAGTTCATCTGCTGTGCAAGGGGAAGGGAATACCCTAGCGAGAAATAGGCTGGTGAGGGTGGTCAGTAAAGAGCTGGCTTTGGAGGGGGTGTCAAAAGATAAAGAACTTCCTTTTTTATGTTTAATTATTGATGGGTGGATGAGACCTTGAGCAGCTGGATAGGCTAGGGTAGGGTAGGATAGGATAGGATAGGATAGGATAGGATAGGGTAGGGTAGGGTAGGGTAGGGTAGGGTAGGGTAGGATAGAAAATTAGAATAGAATGGAATGGAATGGAATGGAATGGAATGGAATAGAATTAACCAGGTTGGAAAAGACCTTCAAGATCATCAAATCCAACCTCTCACCTAACACCATCTGATCAACTAAACCATGGCACCAAGTGCCTCATCCAGGCTCTTCCCTAAACACCTCCAGGGATGGTGACTCCACCACCTCCCTGGGCAGCACATTCCAATGGCCAATCTCTCTTGCTGGGAAGAACTTCTTCCTAGCATCCAGCCTGAACCTCCCCTGGAGCAGCTTGAGACTGTGTGCTCTAGGAGGTGCCCATGGCAGGGGGGTGGAACTAGATGATCTGTAAGGTCCCTTCTAACCCAAACCCATTCTGTGATAGATGAGCAAACTCAGTTCTGTACTGCTAGAGTTCACTGCAGAACAGGTGAGCATGACAGACAACAGAGAATGAAGGAGAGGGAGAGGGAAAGCGAGAGGGGGGGGAGGGGGAGAGGAAGGGGGAGAGAGAGGGGAGGGGGGGGGGAGGGGAGAGGAGAGGAGGGGGGGGAGGGGAGAGGAGAGGTTCGGAGAGAGGAGAGGAGAGAGGGGGGAGGGGAGAGGAGAGGTTCGGAGAGAGGAGAGGAGAGGTTCGGAGAGGGGAGAGGAGAAGTTCGGAGAGGAGAGGTTCGGAGAGGAGAGGAGAGGTTCGGAGAGGAGAGGAGAGGGATGAGTTAGAAGCAGCAGCCTCATCTCTATAGTGTATCTGAGCTCAATCTTTTTTGGGGCTGCGTAGGAACACATCTCTGGGGTGGTTAAGTTATAAAAAGGAGCTGTCTGCAAAGCTATTGTAAGCTCCTCTGTCACAGTTTGTTATGTAAAAGTGGGGAAATGAATGAAGAGACAAATTGCTAGGCAGTAAGTGTGACTGAACAGTACCTGACCCAAAGCCTTCCCAGCCACAATGGCAGCCACAGATTCTACAGGTGAGGGAAGAAGCAGCACTTGGGTGGAGGATCTGCAGTGAAGCAAGCCAGAGAAGGCGAGTGGCACCAGGAATGTTGGATTGCATTCCCCAAAGCAACGTCTCTGCTCTTCCTCTGCACTGTGGAATCAAGCTGCCCTGCGCTGTGCTTTGTTTCCATGGATGGAATGGAATTCAAGCCCAAACCGTTTGAGTGATGGCTTCCAGAGGTCAGATCCTACCACCAGTCCTGGAGAGGCTTTAGTAACTGACTCAGGGGGGTGCTTTGCTTTTGTACTTTGGGCAGACGGGTGGAAAGCAGGCAGAGCACTCACTGCGCCCCAGCTGAGGGGCTGATAATGGAGCACACCGATAGCTCTGCAGGGGGCACAGAAGGTGAAGGTGACTTTGCAAACCGCCGGGGCTTAAAAATGATCACTGCCGCCAAAGGCAGCAGTTGTTAAGGGGCAGGGATCAGTAACCATGGGAAATAAGTCTACTTTCCTTCAGGCTTTGGTGGCTGAGATTTCACTTCCTTGTCCTTCCTTTATCCGAAGGGCTGTAGGCAGAGGCTTCACAGGTTGCTGTGCAGAGAGGTTCTCCACCCCCCTCACTGTGGCTTTGAGACCTCATTAACTAGAGCCAGATCCTTAGGAGAAACTATTTAACTGTAGACCTTAAGGAGCCGAAAACGCTTCCCAAACTCTGCACTCCTGCTGCCAGACACCGAAGAATCCTTTCATTTCTTTACGGCTCATTTTTCAACCCCTGATCTGCTACCGCGGGTGCCTTTGTGCACAAACTTTGCTTATTCATCCCTTCCCAGGTCTGGAGGCTGCTCCTCCCCAGGCCTCCCTGGAGAATTGTGTGATGGTTGTGTGACACTAACCAGCTGCTAGAGGACAGAGTCGGGCTGCTGGAGAGCACTGCTGTGTATTCATTTGCACGGACATACAAAAATAAGGCTAGTATCTGACATACAGGTAGGTATCAAAACACACCCCAGTCTTTAGAAAAATAGAGAGAGCTGATCAGCCCTGGGCAGCACTTCACTGCTTGAGCTCCCTCCCTTCCCTCTCTGCTTCTGTGCTCTGCTTGGTTGGTTGTTGTTTTTTAGCTCCTTTCAACAGACATTTCCCAGGTTGTTTTGTTCCACACCATGCAGAAGGAGACTCTGGAGCTCACTGGGCCCTCTACCATCCCTCAGCTTCAAAGCTGCTGAAACCAGACCCACAAGCAGGAACTGGTTGGTACCCTACTGCAAACAGTGCCATCAAACCTCTTGTGACACACCTCTGGCCCTTCATGACCATAACCTTTGATATGTCCTCCAGCTGGAGGAGTTTTAAAGCTTCTTTTTGAAGTAACTCTAAAGTGCTTTTCCCAAGTGGTGCTCTGTAGGCAGGAGGAGGTGGTGGTGGTGGTGCACAGTATGTGTAGTGCCAGCTCAGGGTACAAAAGATTTGTCACTCTTCAAACAAGAGCTGAAGGGAAATAGCTTAGCAAGGCTAATAAAAAGCTGCTGAGGGAGTCTGCCTAGGAACCCTCTTAGTCTGCTGTCTGCACATCACTAGCAGCACAGTACAGAACCAGATTCCCTCATGAGCTGGCCTGGGACATGCTAAGGTGTTTATATTCCATAAATCAGTACACTGCCCACACCTCAATACCAAGGCTTGGAGCATGCTCCTGCTTCCCTCATCTTTCTCTCCCTACCTGGCTCCCTGTGCTGTGGTTTCCATGCTGTGAAATTCTGCCCAAATTTCCTTTACAAAATCCTTTAAGAAAGGTGGAAAATAAATCCTCTCTGTAGCAAAAGTTAAGGAAGAAGAAAGAAGAAAGGCATCCCAAGCACTGGCATCCACAGGTCGCTTCCTAGAGGACCCAGCTGTAGGGAGCAGCAGCAGGATTTCCTGAAGCTGGCAGAGCAGCTGAAGCCAGGCTGTGTGGAGCAAGCCAGCCTCACTTCTCTGCCCATCTACAGGGGATCTAATGGGAGCCACAACAACAAAGGCCTTCAGTGCTGTTTTCCACCGATCCCTTTGGCATCAAAAGCTACTCATCTATAGCACAGGCTCACAGGATGCCAGGGGTTGGAAGGGACCCAAAGAGATCATCCAGTCCAACCCCCCTGCCAGAGCGGGACCATACAATCTAGCTCAGGTCACACATCCAGACAGGCCTTGAAAGTCTCCAGAGAAGGAGACTCCACAACCTCTCTGGGCAGCCTGCTCCAGGGCTCTGACACCCTTACAGTAAAGAAGTTCCCTCTTGTGTTGAGGTGGAACCTCCTGTGCTGCAGCTTACATCCACTGCTCCTTGTCCTATGATTCTATAGCCAGTTCTGAATACAACAGCTCTACTTACCTATGCTTCCTTTGGCTGCAAACTCTTTTTGTGATGCTTAGAAAAACGCTGAGAATTTGATCTCTAGAGAAATGCTCCTTCCCTCCTGTTCCCCACCCCCAGCTCCTGCTTGCAGCCAGATGCTGCCCTGCATTAACCACAGCAGCCAGCAGCACTGGAAGGAATGACCAAAGATCCCTGGCAGCAGAGCTTCACGCTCTCATGGTGGTGTAAAAACCAATCCTGTCACCATCAGGGAGAGGAGGAGGGAGGACAGGGTGGATTTTCAGGAGTCAAACTGGATGCTGGAACAGGAGGGAGGTTGGAGACAAGCAGCACCTGCCATACCTTAATCCATGTCACTGAGAATTCAAAACTGGGCAGTGCTGATACTCCCAGAATTAAAATCAACTCCCAGCTGAACTCATTCCTATCCCACTCCATCCTCTGCTGTTTACAGTGAACTACAAGCAGTATCTCCTGCTTAGGCTTACTACAAAGACTCTTAAGTGATGCAGAACAGCTTCTGTGCTCGGCAAGGGCACAGGACCTGCAGTCACAGCTGGCAGTGGCTTCCACACCCCCAGCATGAGGCAGGCTGCAGTGCAGGACCAGCTCTGGTCACTCCCTTTGCTTTCAGTGCACTTCCTCTAGCAAGCTCCTCACGGAGTGTTTTTACCACAGCCCTTTTTCCCTGTGCTCCCTCCAGCAGCACGCCACTTTGAGGTGAAGCGGTGAGCTGGCTGCCGAGGGAGGACGCAGAGGAACTGCCAAGGGGGGTTGGGGTGGAGTGGAGAAGCTACAAACATTTATTTTTCCAACAAAACAACTCTTCACAAGCTGTGTAAGCTTTTCTTACTGACACACAGACTCTTAAGACACAAAGCTGACACGTTTCCAGTGAGACACTCAACAGCAACGTTTGCCTCTTTCCACTCTCCTGGAGTCTCACCGAAGAGCCAGCAGCTTTGTGCTTTCTCGGTTCCCTGGATCAGCAAACCCCCTCACACTCCCTGACTGCCACTGGGAGTTTGAAATCAACAGACAGAAGAAAGCAGCAGCCTTGCCGGGCTCCTGAGCAGCCCCCTGTTGTCTGCAGCAGCTTCTCAAGGTGCACATGCAGCCCATCCGCCACCCACCTGCTCTCACACGCCCCCCCCCGCCATGCCTGCTCCCTTACCCTGACAGCAGAACTGAGCTGTGCCCACTGCCATCCTGTCACCTGTCCAGAGAAGAACCACTCAGAAAGTCCATCACCTGTACCACCAATTCCAGCTGCCGAGCTGGGTCAGCGAGGGCAGCGCCAGGTGGAAGAGTCAGAGCCTCCACCTCGAGCACTCACTCCTATATACAATAAACTTTCTGCTACAGAAGAAGTCTTTCAGGTTGCACACTGTTAACAGATTCCCTGGCTGAGGCTAGTTCCAGTTGCCAGTAATTCCAAACCAAACCTGCTGACTTGGCATCGGGCCTCTAAAAACAGTGTGGTCCAACTCAAAAGAGTTAAGAAGGGTGTCTGCAGAAGTCACATTTATAAACTCTGTATACAGTACACAGTACCAAGACATAGAAAATAGATCTGGACTCCACGATCCCCTGTGTGTAAGGCAAGACTGACCTCTGTCTCCGGATGTAGTCCACCAGAGGCACAAGCAACAGAGAGTGGCTCTTAAGATGCAAATCGAGGGCATACAAACGAAAAAGCAGAGCAGACAAACATCCCCCCCCCCCCCCAAAAAAAAAAAGGTTTAGATTATTATTTTTCTTTCGTTTTTCTTTCGTTTTTCACTTTTTCCAATTCATTTTTTATGTGCTGATTCTGGCTGGCTGAGTACACGGGAAGTTATTGAACATCGACTGTACCTTTGCTTTTAGAAAACACTGACGAGACCTCGATGGCAACAGAGATTGTTCAGGTGGCAGCTACCGGGGGGAAAAAAAATGAAACAAAATAAAACTGAAACAAAACAAAAAAACAGCTTGGAAGAAAAAAAAACCAACAAACAAACAAAACCAAACCAAACCAAACCACACAAACCCCCAAAACCCCCAAAACAAGCCCCAAACCCGGCAGAGTACGAGGGCAGCAGGAGCCCCACGGCCGTACCGCACTAACCCAAAAGAGAAAAGTGGATGAAGATTCTATTTCGTGCCACTGCCTGGCAAGCAACCGCGAGACAAAACCAGCCTGCAGAGGGGCACCGCAGGGGCAGCGCTGGCAGCGCCCGCGGGGCAGCGGGAGCAGGCTCCGGCGGGCCGCGGCGGGGGCCGCTCGGGGCGGCTGCGGGGCGGCTGCGGCGCTCACGGCCGGATGTAGACGTCCCTGCCCCACTCGGCCGCCTCGTTGCGCCGCCGCAGGATCACCTCCCCGTCCTTGTCACAGTACTGGTCCCTGGATTTATGGCGGCTGCGCTGCTTGTTGCACTCGTTGTGGTCCTGCTCGCGGTCCCTCTCCTTCGAGCGGTGCCTCGACTCCCTGTGCCGATGCTCCCCGCTCCCGTGGGACTCGTCCCTGTGGTTGTGATCCCGGTGGGGGTCGTGGTGCTCGCCGTGCTCGTGTGAGTAGTCCTCCTTCGGCTCCACGTAAGCCGAATCTCTGCTGTCTTGCGTTTCGGAGTCAAAAGTCTCTTGCCGGGGAGGCCTCTGCCGGCGCCGCGGTGGTTGTGGTGCTGGCTGGAGGAGGAGCGGTGCTGCGATTTCTTGCCGGGCTCCAGCCGAGCTTCCTCCTCGACGTGCGAGCCGCCGCGCTCGGGAGCCGGGTGGTCGTTCCTCTGCTCTCCTTGAGATCCCTGCCAGCACAACCAGCAGTCAGCTCGGGTGCAGCGAGGGCACAGCTCCCAGCCTGCGGCTAGAGAGCACCGCGAAACCCGCCGGGAGCAGGCACTGGACAACCACTTGGAGTCTACGCTAGGGAAGCCACCGAGAGTTCCACCGGCCGAGCGCTCAGTATTATAATACAAACCAGCCCTGCCACCCCCCCCTCAGCCTCAGGGCACTGCCCTGACTCCTGCTCCAGCTGCCAACCACACTCCCGACACAAAGGCGTTGGGCAGAAGCAGGGCAAAGAGCAGGAAAAGGGACGAGCAGGAATCGGGCAGGTAGCAGCCGAGAGGTTACAGCTGCTAGGGGGAAGTGATTTTGGAAGGCTGAGGGGGTGGATTCCAGCAGAGGACCAGAAGTACAAAGCCTTGGCTGCTTCAGACTGGCTTTTTTGGGGGGGTGGGGTGGGGGTGGGGGTTTGTTTGGTTTTGAAAGACAAACCCGGGCTGGAATCTGATCTGAATGAAGTTTTGTATTATAATACCAATAGTATCACTGAGCTGCTGCTGTCCTCGGGCGCTCATCCCAGGTCTGCAGGGCACTGAAACACTCAGCTTTGCCCTCCCGAGTGTAAGAGCTCCAGAGCACAGAGCACTGCCCAGGAAAGCAGGAGGAGAGTGATATTATCACCTGAAGAATGTCCTAGCACACCACTGCTATGGAAAGACTGAAAGAACATTTACCAGGTCAGAACAAACCTACTCCTCAGCAGCACTGTGCTCTGAAATCACTGCAAAACGAACAAGGGGCATTATTCAGCTCGCCTGGGGGGCACCACATCAGCCTGCTGCCACCCCCAAACCACAGCCAAAGCCCTGCTAGAGGCACTGCAGCGTTTTAAGAAATAGCTTATGGTGAAATTTGAATCATTCTTCTCACATCAGATTCATACAGTCTTAGGTTGAGTTGGAAAGGACCTTAAAGATCACCCACTTCCAACCCCCCTGCCATGGGCAGGGACACCTCCCACCAGCCCAGGTTGCTCAAGGCCCTCCTCCAGTCTGGCCCTGAACACCTCCAGGGAGGGATCATCCACAGCCTCCCTGGGCAACCTTTCCAGTGTCTCCCCACCCTCACTGTCAAGAATTTCTTCCTAATTTCCAATCTAAATCTGCCCTCCTCAAGCTTCAATCCATTGCCCCTCATCCTGCCACTACAAGCCCTTGTTAAAAGTTCCTCCCCAGCTTTCCTCTAGTTCCCTTCAGGCACTAGAAGGCTGCTCTAAGGTCTCCCTGCAGCCTTCTCTTCTCCAGGTCGAACACCCCCAGCTCCCTCAGCCTGTCCCCATAGCAGAGGTGCTCCAGCCCTGGCCCCTCTCCAGCAGCTCCAGGTCCTTCTTGTGCTGGGGGCCCCACAACTGAAGGCAGTGCTGCAGGTGGGGTCTGAGCAGAGAAGAGAGGCAGAATCCCCTCCCTGTGCTGCTGCTCTCCCTGCTCTGGATGCAGGACAGAATCACCTCTGCTGGCTCAGAATGACCCCAGGCTGTACCAGGGTTACACAGGCATCTGCTTGTGAGACTGCTGGGAATCTACCGAAGCTGGTCTGAAGTTTGCTCTCCTGTGTTCATCAGAGCTGTCTAAAAACAAGGCCTGGCTCCAGGGCAGCTCATGGACCCGGCTTTGTGCTGTCTTCCTGCTTTGTGGCAAAGAGCTGGGGGAAGGAGAAGATCTTATCCTGCATGCAGAGATCCTGGCAGGTGGGTTTGCTAGCAACCCAACATGTAACGTAACAGGAAGCTGGGCAGGAATGAAGCTGTGCTTCAGCAGGAACTTGCAAAGAGCAACACATGCCACAGCAGCAGCCTGGTGCATTGGCCAAACCTTCCTTTTCTAAGAGCTTTTTTGGCTCTGTGCAGTGCCCCAGTGACTAGCTGCTGTGTTCCCTGTGCTTCCAGTTTGAAGCAAATGAGCCCAAGGTAAAGGACACAGCCAAACAATGTCCTCCTTGCTTCTGTTCTTGTGGGACTCCAGACAGCCCCCTGCTGATCCTGGAAGGCCGCAAGAAGGTCTCCTGGGAGCCTTCTCCTCTCCAGCCTGCACAACCCCAACTCCCTCAGTCTGTCTCCAGAGCAGAGCAGCTCCAGCCCTCTGCTCCTCCTCATGGCCCTTCTCTGGACACCTTCCAGCACCTCCAGATCCTTCCTGGCACAGAGGCTCCAGAAGTGGACCCAGAGCTGCAGCTGTGGTCTCAGCAGAGTGGAGCAGAGGGGCAGAATCCCCTCCCTGGCCCTGCTGGCCACACTTCTCTTGCTGCAGCCCAGGCTGTGGTTGGCTCTCTGGGCTGCAAGGTCTCCCTGCTGGCTCCTGTTGAGCCTCTCCTCCCCCAGCACCCCCAAGGCCTTTTCTTCAGGGCTGCTCTCAAGCCAGTCCCTGCCCAGCTTATGCAAGTGCTTGGAGTCTCAAGTTTGAGGTCAGCCTACCCAGTTACCCAGGCTGTCATTTCAAAGACCAAGGGTTCTTTGAAAGAAGTGTAAGCTGTTCTGAAAGAGGAGAGAGAAAGTTGTGTCCTCCAAGTGGATTTCACTTGCTCCCTGTTTCTGTCCAGTGGTCCCTAACTGGTTGCACCACATGCAGGTAAGGTTGCTCCAGTCTCCTTTTGGGAATTAGCCAACTATCTGCCTACCACAGGAGCCCTGAGAGCAGCTGTCAAGGCTGTTTGCTCCAAAGCTCTCCATCAGAGGGACAGGAGGTGTACAGTCTTCACCTGCTTCATTTCAAATGGGACCAGGAGGCCCTACGCCCTCCAGCACCTCGTGCCATGGAATGCCCACAGCCAGGACCCTGCTGTACAAACACCACTGGCAGCTGGCAGCAGAAACCTCTCAGTGCAGTTTACCCCTGGTGCTGAAAGGCCACAGCCCCCCAGGATGTCTCCTGGCAGAGGAGTGCTGCACTGTACCCAAGGGAGAAGGGCTCAAAATAGAATAGAATAGAATGAACCAGGTTGGAAGAGACCTTTGAGATCATCCAGTCCAACCTATCACCCAGCACCATCTGATCAACTAAGCCATGGCACCAAGGGCCTCATCCAGGCTCTTCCTAAACACCTCCAGGGATGGGGACTCCACCACCTCCCTGGGCAGCACATTCCAGTGGCCAATGTATCTGGGAAGAATTTCTTCCTCACATACAGCCTAAACCACCCCTGGCACAGCTTGAGACTGTGTCCTCTTGTTCTGGTGCTGCTTGCCTGGGAGAAGAGACCAACCCCCACCTGGCTACAACCTCCCTGCAGGGAGTTGGAGAGAGCAAGAAGGTCTCCCCCTGAGCCTCCTCTTCTGCAGGCTAAGCAACCCCAGCTCCCTCAGCCTCTCCTCCCAGGGCTGTGCTCCAGACCCCTCCCCAGCTTTGTTGCCCTTCTCTGGACACCTTCCAGCAGCTCAACATCTTTCCTGAACTGGGGAGCCCAGAACTGGACACAGGACTCAAGGTGTGGCCTGAGCAGTGCTGAGCACAGGGCACAATGACCTCCCTGCTCCTGCTGGCCACACTCTTCCTGCTGCAGGCCAGGATGCCATTGGCCTTCTTGTCCCCCTGGGCACACTGCTGGCTCGTGTTCACCTACTATCGACCAGTACCCCACGTCCAGCCAGGTGGCTCCCAGTGAGGATTTTCTCTGCAGAGCTGTCCACAAGAGCAGCACAGGCACAGGGTTTAAGGGCTCCAAAGGAAGCATTAACACTACTTAGAGAGCCAGTTCAGCCCCTGTGATGAGAAATAGCCCAATCTGCTCCAAGGCTGGGACAGGCTCAGCTGGATATGGATGGTAAGAAGCTGAGACAAGAGGAACCTTTCAGTCTGCCCCAAGGGAGCCCCTGGGGGATTCTCACTTTGGGATTAGTAGCCCTGCCAGCAAACTGTGAAACTGCAAACACGTTCCCAGTTTTAGTCCCGAAAGCTCTGTTAATAGGGTCAAGAGGCAGCACAGCCTTCAGCACAGTGCCATCACCGCTCGGTGTAGCTGCTCCGGGGCGTGTGGTTAATGCGAGGAGTGTGTGAGCTGCCCAGCCACACCAAAAGGGCTCAGAGAGAAGCCTTTCAGCAAAGGAACAAACACATCCACAGAACAAAGTTGGTCTAGCAAGTCTGCACACAACAAGGCTCAGTCTCATACTCAGAAATCCTTGCAGCTCACAGTTTTGTCAGGGTGTTTCAGCTCTGAGGACAGAAAAGAGGCAGAAATGAGCTACTGTGGAGAGTTTCTTGTCCTGCAGCTGCTGTGGATGGTGAGGGGAGACAGCCTGGAGCAATCTACCTTCTGAAAGAACAAACCTGTCATGGCTGGGGTCTTCTAACAGGGAAGAAATCCTTTGAGAGCCAAAATTGCTTTGCAAGACCATGAAAACGAGAGGCAAATTCTGGCCATTTGAATCTGGGCTCAGGGATTTGTCTTTTAAGTGTTGTCCATGGCCAAGGTTGTGCATTCCAGCTGGCCTAGCTGATGGGCACACATGGAGCCTAGGTGGGGCTGGCAGTGTAGTCAGCCACTCCTGGAGCTGGATTTTAACCCCCACTGTGATCTCAGAACCAGGAATTGCTTTGGTTGGGCAGGTTCACAGATTCAGAGTCACAGAGTGCATCAGGTTGGAAGGGACCCTCAAAGGTCATCCTGTCCAAGCCCCCTGCAGTCAGCAGGGACACCTCCAGCTAGAGCAGGCTGCCCAGGGCCACCTCAAGATCACTGAGTCCAACCATTGACTCCTCCGAGTCTACCATGTCCTGCAGCATCACATCTCTGCCTTTTTTAAGCAGCAATGGGCATTCAACCACCTCCCTGGGCAGCCTGTTCCAGTCTTTTGAGAACCTTGTCAGGGAAGAATTTTCTTCCAGCCTCCAACCTAAACCTCCCCTGGTGAAACCTGAGGCCATTTCCTCTTGTCCTGTCACTTGATAGGAGGGAGAAGAGACCAACCCCCACCCATCTCCAGTCCCCTGTCAGGGAGCTGTAGAGAGCAATGAGGTCTCCCCTCAGCCTTCCTTCCTCTAGACTCAACAGCCCCAAGACTTCAAGGTGTCACCCAGTATTCATAATGAAGCAGCTCCTTCAGAGCCCTCATTCCATGCTGTGCAAGACACACACAGAAGAGAGGAGCTCCTTCTCCTGAAAAGTCTGAATCCAGTGACACAAAGTAAAAGCTGTAGGAGCATAGGGGGGTACCCAGGCAGGTCAGCCTGGAAGTGGGCACAGAGCCTGGTTTGCCAGCAAGCTGAGCAGTGCCCTGGCTGTTCAGGACACTCTGCAGCTCCAGGTCCTGCTGCACACTGGTTTGTTCAGGGGTTGGGCTGGGAGGAAGCAATGGACAATGAATGAAAGAACAAAGGAGGCACGGTCAGGGTCCTAATGCAGGCAGTCACCCTCAGCCTCTGCAGCTCTACAGGCTGTGGGGACACAAAGTGCCTGGATCTGCTCTGTACATCACTCAGCTTGTCCTGCAGGGCCTGCAGGGCTGGGAGCTGCCTCTCGGCCGTAGCAGTGGTGTCCAAGAGCTGGGGACTGCCCAGCGCCTGCAACAGGCAGAGAACACCATGCCCAGCTTTCCTCCTCTGCTGCCATCACTGTGTTTGTGGCTGGCACAGTGGTGTCCTGGGCACAATAACACCTTAGGTAGTCCACCTGCCACCACCACCTGCTTCCAGACAGGCTGTCTCAGCCCTTGACTCCCAATCCAGCCCCAGAGTCAACCTGCAAACACAAGGTCCTGTGCACACAGCACCAACGGCTGCAGCTGGCCTGCATTTGCCTCTGGTGCTGGACGTGGGTGAGTGAATACTGAACAAGCTCTTTGCCACCAGCAGCAGGACTCCCTCAGCAGTCCTAGGATCAGAAGAGAAGAGAAGGCATAAAAATGGTACCTGTAGGTTAATATTTGGACCTGGGCTGATAGGAAGAGTGGCTGTGGCAAGGGTGCGAGTGAGGAGCTGGTTGGGAGGGTTGCTGCTCGGTGGATGTGTGGCCTTCCAGTAGGCTTCCAGGTAGTCAGCAAGGTGCTCACAAGCATCTTCCAGCTGGTTCTCATCCAGAATCACGTCAAACATTTCCTGGTGAAGGAAAGGTTTCAGTTAGAATAACCACCACTGCTGGGCACACCTGGCAGGCATCAGAATGGACCCCAGCTCCCTGAACCCAAACCCCCTTCCTGCTGCTTGTGTGGAGATATTTCACCCTGAGTTTAAAAATGCAATTGAGGCAGAAAGCAGACATCCTAGAATCACAGAATCACAGAATGGGTTGGGTTGGAAGGGACCTTAAAGATCACCCAGTTCCAACCCCCCTGCCCTGCCCAGCTTGCTCAAGGCCTCATCCAACCTGGCCTTGAACACCTCCAGGGAGGAGGCAGCCACAGCCTCCCTGGGCTACCTTTCCAGTGTCTCACTGCCCTCACTGTCAAGACTTTCTTCCTAAATTTGCCTTCTTCCAGCTCAAAACCATTGCCCCTTGTCCTATCACTAGCACTAATATTCCACTTGCCAAAGCAAGTCCTCCTGACTTCCACTTAGCAGCAGTGCATGAAGTCAAGGAAGGTAAGAAACAACTTGAGCAGATCTTAAATACCCAGAAAGAAAGGTTAAACTTTGATGTTCTTAGCTACTGGGACCAATCAGGGTGGCAAGGAAAGGCACTCCCTTCCCCAGTCTAGAATAGTAAGAGACCACTAACACCAGTAAGGACCACCAGTAACAGGGAGCAGCTGGTTTCCAAGCATTGCACCACGTGAAGACATTAGTCAGACAGCCCAGATTTAGGCAGCTAAAGTTAGGAGGGGAGTTTTCTCCATTCCCTGCCTGGTCAGAGAGTCTGAAGTCCTCCTGAAGGCAGCTCTGAGAGCCTGTGCAGGTCGAGCATTCTTCACTGACTTGTTGGGGACCTAGTTTCATAGTTTCATAGTTTCAGTTAAGGTTGGAAGGGACCACAAGGATCATCTAGTTCCAACCCCCCCTGCCATGGGCAGGGACACCCCACACTACATCAGCCTGGCCAGAGCCTCATCCAGCCTGGGCTTAAACACCTCCAGGGACAGGGCCTCAACCTCCTCCCTGCACAACCCATTCCAGGGCTTCACCACCCTCACGGTGAAGAACTTCCTCCTCACCTCCAGCCTGAATCTCCCCACCTCCAGCTTCATTCCATTCCCCCTAGTCCTAGCACTACCTGTGATCCTGAGCAGTCCCTCCCCAGCCTTCTTGTAGGCCCCCTTCAGATCCTGGAAGGCCACAATGAGGTCACCTCAGAGCCTTCTCTTCTCCAGACTGAACAGCCCCAACTCCTTCAGTCTGTCCTCACAGGAGAGGTGCTCCAGCCCTCTGCTCCTCCTCGTGGCCCTTCTCTGGACACCTTCCAGCCCCTCCAGATCCCTCTTGGAATAGGGGCTCCAGAACTGGAGGCAGTACTGCAGGTGGGGTCTCAGCAGAGCTGAGCAGAGGGGGAGAATCCCCTCCCTTGCCCTGCTGGCCACACTTCTCCTGCTGCAGCCCAGGCTCTGATTGGCTTTCCGGGCTGCAAGTGCACCCTGAGAGCTCCTGGGGAGCTTCTCCTCCCCCAGCACCCCCAAGTCTCTCTCCTCAGGGCTGCTCCCCAGCCAGTCCCTGCCCAGCCTGGATTTGTGCCTGGGGTTGCCTCCACCCAGCTGCAGGACCCTGCCCTTGGTCTTGTTGAAGCTCCTGAGGTTGGCTTGTGCCCACCTCTCCAGCCTGTCCAGGTCCCTCTGGATGGATCCCTTCCCTCCAGCGTGTCTGCTGCACCACACAGCTTGGTGTCATCAGCAACCTTGCTGAGGGTGCACTCAGTGCCACTGTCCATGGCACCCACAAAGATGTTGAACAAGCCTGGTCCCAGGACTGATCCCTGAGGGACTCTGCTTGTCCCTGGCCTGCACTGGGACATGGACCCATGGACAGCCACTCTTTGGGTGCAGCCATCAAGCCAGTTCTGTATCCATCTGGTGGTCCATCCATCAAACCCGTGTGTCACCAGCTTGGAGACCAGGATGTGGTGTGGGACAGTGTCGAAGGCTTTGCTCAGGTCCAGGTACACGACATCAGTTGCTGGCCCCTCAGCTATTAATGCTTTCACTGACCTCAGGAGGCTAATCTCCACTGAGACACTTCAGCTTAGGTGAAGAGATGATAAACCATTCCCCTCACTCAGCCCTGCAGCTATGGCAAATTCCCAGATCTGCAGCTGAACTCAACCTTCATCTTCTCTTCCCTGTCCTCAGCAGACTACTGCCCTGCTCCAAACACAGCTGGGGTCTCATTGTCTCAGGTGGAAATGGAGACAAATTGCTTCGGTGCACATCAAGAGAGGAACTGCAGAGCTCTCAGCTGGGCAGCACCCCACAGCTCTTTGCCAAAACCCTGACCAAGAACAGCAGCAGTGATGAGCTGTGCAGACACATCATAGAACCACAGAATGCTCTGGGTTGGAAGGGACCTCCAAAGCTCATCCAGTCCAACCCCTCTGCACTCCGCAGGGACATCCCCAACTAGATCAGGTTGCCAGAGCCCTGTCCAGCCTCACCTTGAATATCTCCAGGGATGGAGCCTCAGCCACCTCCCTGGGCAACCTGTGCCAGTGTTCCACCACCCTCCTGGTGCAGAACTTGTTCCTCACATCCAATCTCAATCTGCTCTGCTCTAGTTTGAGAAGTTCACCCCAGGGGAGCTACCTAAAGCTCTGGCCTGACCCTGAACTGCCAGAGCTCAAGCACAGTAACCAGTGCTTAAGCAGTAAGTCATTGTTAGCTCAGTAAGCACAACAGAACCGCTTGCCCAGGGAGGTGGTGGAAGCCTCCTGCCTGGAGGTGTTTGCAGCCAGGCTGGCTGTGGCTGTGAGCAACCTGCTGTGGTGTGAGGTGTCCCTGGCCATGGCAGGGGGTTGGAACTGGCTGATCCTTGAGGTGCCTTCTAACCCTGACAATTCTGTGATTCTATCCTTCTATGGTTCTATCATTCATTCTATCAGTCTATGGTTCTATCATTCATTCTATCATTCTATAGTTCTATCATTCATTCTATCATTCTATGGTTCTATCATTCTATGGTTCTATCATTCTATGGTTCTATCATTCATTCTATGGTTCTATCATTCTATGGTTCTATCATTCATTCTTCTATCCTTCTATGGTTCTATCATTCATTCTATCATTCTATGGTTCTATCATTCTATGGTTCTATCATTCTATGGTTCTATCATTCATTCTATGGTTCTATCATTCTATGGTCCTATCATTCATTCTATCATTCATTCTATCTTTCATTCTATCATTCTGTGATTCTATCAAGCTCAGCCTGTCCCAGTGCTGCCTCTCCAGCACTGCTTGTGACAAGGCCTGGGCTTCCCTGCACGCTCCTGCAGAGCCCAGAGCCCTCAGGAGGTGTTCTGGGGGGCCAGGAGCAGGCATAGATCCCCAGCACCTTGTGTAGTGAACCTGGTGCTTGACAAGAAGGGCAGCTGCCCGAGAGCAGAGAAATGCAGAGGGACTCACGGCCGGGCACTGCGCCAGCTTGTCGGCGGCCACCATCTGCACGTTAAGGTGTTTGGCTTGGGATTTCCCTCGAGACTTTATCAACCTCTGTAAAACCTGTGGAAAAAAGAAGAGAAGTCAGCAGCTTTGGGCTTCAGCACAGAACCAGAGAATTGCTTTGGTTGGAAAAGCCCTCTGAGATCATCCAGTCCAACCATCAACCCAACACCTCCATGGCCACTGAACCGTGGCCCCAAGTGCCGTGGCCACAGGTTTCTTGAACATCTTTGGGGATGAGGACTCCACCACCTCCCTGGGCAGCCTGTGCCAATCCCTGACCACTCTTGCACTTTTCCCAGTCTCCAACCTAAACCTCCCCTGGCACAGTTTCAGGCCATTTCTCATCCTATCATCTGATACCAGCGAGAAGAGACCAACCCCCCAGCTGGCTCCAGCCTCCTTTCAGGGAGCTGTAGAGAGCAAAGAGGTCTGCCCTCAGCCTCCTCTTCTCGACACTAAACACCCCCAGTTTCCTCAGCTGCTCTTCACCAGCCCTCTTCTCCAGACCCTTCATCAGCCTCATTACCCTTCTCTGGACCTGCTCCAGCCCCTCAGTGTCCTTCCTGCACTGAGGGACCCAAAACTGAGCCCTGTATTTGAGGCGTGGCCTCCCCAGGCCAAGTGCAGGGCATGAGCACTGTCCTTTTCCTGCTGGCCACACTACATCTTTACCAGGCCAGGATGCTGGTGGCCTTCTTGGCTACCTGGGCACACCCTGGCTCATATTCAGCTGCTGTCAACCAGCACCCCAAGGTCCTTATCTGCTGGGCAGCTTTCCAGCCACTCTGCCCCCAAGCCTGGAGTTATTGTGACCCAAGTGCAGCACCCAGCACTGGGCTTTGTTAAACCTCATACAGCTGCCCTTGGCCCATGGATCCAGCATGGCCAGATCTGGATCTGTCTCTCCAGATCTGCTCTTGCTACTAAAGGCTGAGGCAAAGAAGGCACTGAGCACCTCAGCCTTCTCCTCATCCTTTGTCACTGTTTCCCCCCACATCCATTACAGGACATACAGATCTGTACATACATAGAATCACAGAAACACTCAGGTTGGAAAAGAACCCTCAGGATCACCAAGTCCAACCACTGACCCTGCTCTGCAAGCTTCACCCCTAAACCATAGCCCCAAGCACCACATCCAAACCACCTCCAGGCTTGGGGACTCCATCACCTCCCTGGGCAGCCTGTGCCAACCTCTGACCACTCTGGCTGGGAACAAATGTTTCCTACTCTCCAGTCTACCCCTGCCCTGCTGCAGCCTGAGGCCATTCCCTCTTGTTCTGTCACTGATTACCTGGGAGAAGAGACCAGCATCAGCCACTTCAAATGCTTGCATTTCCAACTGCCCCCTTGAGCAGATCCAATTCCTCCTTCACTGGCTTCAGGAGCATTTCCCATGCTGTTTACATCCACAAGAAGCCAATTTTCATCTACTTCCCAACGTCTCCTTTCTCCTTAGGAGCACTCAAAAGCTCCCCCTCCTATTTCTCTGTGCTGCTTTTGGCTTTGATTGGTTCCAAGTTGGAATTCTTAACATGTTTTCCTCAATTCTTTTCCTCTAGATTCCTGCTCTGGTGTGAGCTGTCCCTGCCCATGGCAGGGGGGTTGGGACTGGCTGATCCTTGAGGTCCCTTCCAACCCTGACAGTTCTGTGATTCTTCTCTTCCAAATGCCTCTTCATGAAGTCTCTGCAGGTTTCTTTTTCCCACACAGTACAGTACCAGGAGATGTTAAAGTTCTACCAGAAGGGAGGTTGCAGTGAGGAGGGGACAGCCTCTGCTCCTTGGTGCCAAGCCCCAGGAGCAGAGGCAATGGTTCCAAGCTGCCCCAGGGGAGGCTCAGGCTGGCTGCTAGGAAATCTTTCTTGCCTGGAAGGGTTCTCAGGCACTGGAATGTTGTGGCCAGGGCAGTGCTGGAGCCCCCATCCCTGGAGGTGTTGAAGCAGTGTGTGGAGCTGGGGCTTAGGGCCATGGTTTGGTGTTGAGCAACCCAGGCCAGCGCTGGGTCAAGGATTGGACTGGATGGTCTCAAAGGTCTCTTCAAATCAAAGATACTCTGTGGTGCACCAATTAGTCTGACACCCATGTGAGACTCTTGGATGTACCAAAGTGTGAGCATCAGGTAGGTGATTGGTACTGCAAATACAACCCCAATTGAGAAAACAACCAACCAAAGCACTGGAGCTGCAGCAGCTTCTCCAAAATGGGGTTTGGTAACACCAGAGCTAAGATCCTGCAGATGGGCAGAGGCCAAGGGCAGGAGATTGAACACATCCAAGTGCCAGGTGCTGCACATTGGCCACAGCAACCCCAGGCAGTGCTACAGGCTGGGGTCAGAGTGGCTGGAGAGCAGCCAGGCAGAGAGGGACCTGGGGGTGCTGGTGGATGGTAGGCTGAACATGAGCCTGCAGTGTGCCCAGGCAGCCAAGAAGGCCAATGGCATCCTGGCCTGCATCAGGAAGAGTGTGGCCAGCAGGAGCAGGGAGGTCATTCTGCCCCTGTACACTGCACTGGTTAGGCCACACCTTGAGTCCTGTGTCCAGTTCTGGGCTCCTCAGTTTAGGAAGGAGGTTGAGCTGCTGGAAGGTGTCCAGAGAAGGGCAACAAAGCTGGGGAGGGGTTTGGAACACAGCCCTGTGAGGAAAGGCTGAGGGAGCTGGGGTTGCTTAGCCTGGAGAGGAGGAGACTCAGGGGTGACCTTATTGCTCTCTACAACTACCTGAAGGGAGGTTGTAGCCAGGCAGAGGTTGGTCTCTTCTCCCAGGCAGCCAGCACCAGAACAAGAGGACATAGTTTCAGGCTGTGCCAGGGCAGGTTTAGGCTGGATGCTAGGAAGAAGTTCTACAGAGAGAGAGAGATTGCCCATGGGAGTGTGCTGCCAGGGGAGGTGGTGGAGTCACCATCATTGGAGGTGTTCAGGAGGAGACTTGCTGGGGTGCTTGGTGCCATGGGTTAGTTGATTAGGTGGTGTTGGATGATAGGTTGGACACGATGATCTTGAAGGTCTCTTCCAACCTGGTCTATTCTATTCTATTCTATTCTATTCTATTCTATTCTATTCTATTCTATTCTATTCTATTCTTTCCCTATCCAAAGGGAAGCAGCAACAACAATCTATAGCTCTGACCTTCAATGAGGACCTGTGACTGGCTGCATTTTAGACCACAGAGGAGGGGGGAAAAAAAACCCAAACACACACCAAGAAAAGATTGAAACAGCAGGAAAGTGATGCAAACATTTACCTTAGGAGAAGAAATCTTGACATAGACTATGATGGGAGCCAGAGAGGTTTTGCTCAGCTGAGCTGGGTGGTTAATGGTGTCAGCATCCAGCACCACCAGCTGCAGTGTCCTTGCCAGCTCGAAAATCCTTTCGATTTCACTTTGAACTTCAGCTGCAGGTAAGGGAAAGAAAACCACATCAGAGTTAGGGAAATATTTCCAGGGGCTTTGGTTTCACACGTGTCAGAATGTGCCAGAGGAATGTGCTGCCCCTCCCCAGGCTGGGCAGGAGCTGGGAGCCCTGCAGCTCCATGGCACACCACAGCAGTCAGCCCCAGGTCCTGCCCCTCTCCCCCCACCCACTGCTTCCTGCACCCCCTGCCTGCAGGCAGGTTTTGTTGGAAGCCCCCAGCCCAGGGATGTCAGAGCAAAAGAGAGGGAAGAAGGCTTGCTGCAGCACCCAGCAGCCTTCCCATGCCCTTCATTTCCTGCCTGTAAACAGCTTCAGCCCAGACTATTAATCAGTTTGCTCAAGCTGGAGTGTCTGAGACAGGCAGCATAGCTGTACTGAGGTGTCTCCAGCAGAGAGCTCTCCTTTTCCCCTTCAGCTCATCAAAGCTCTGGAGAAGCTTCCTTCAGACACTGGCCTTCAGTATGGTACCATATGAACAATCAGATCACTGTGCAAACCCAGTTCTTAAGCCAAGTAATTCCACAGCCCAAATAATGAGACCCTACTCCCAACTGCAGGAGTTCTGGAAGGGTGATTGCCCTGCAAAGACCTTCTCATACCTCATACTTCCAACTCCACAGCATCCTCCCTGCCTGCCTGGCATAGTTTCCAGGCCAAACCCCTCCAAGACAGATGGATTGCATCCACTCCTGCAAGTGGTGCAGAAAGTGTCCTTCATTCCCCCTTGAAACAAACCTAACTCTTTGTAAGGGCAGAATCTTCCTTGAACTGCTCGAACCTTGCTCTAGGCTGACTGCAGAGACACATTCCAGAGGCTGAGCTCCCTGCTCTGGGAAGCTGTCTCTGGAGAATGCAGAGAGCTCCCACTCACAGGATCAGGTTGCTGGCCCAGAGTTTTGTCTTGGGAGAACAAGACATAAATGCTTCAAGTGGCAGATTTCAGCCCTCTGGTTCTCCTCTCCTTGGGATGGATGTGGAAAGCCAGCTGAGGGCTGGCAACTGTGCCAACAATTTATTGTGTAGGTCTCTGACATCTGTGTATGCACACAGTGGTGCTCTGGATTCACACAATCATCACAGAACTGCCAGGGCCGGAAGGGACCTCAAGGCTCAGCCAGTTCCAACCCCCCTGCCATGGGCAGGGACACCTCACACTGCAGCAGGCTGCTCACAGCCACATCCAGCCTGGCTGCAAACACCTTCCAGGAATGGCCATGCCATGGTAATTCCTGCAGGCTTGTTTCCTTCCATGAAGCAAAGCCAGCTTAGCTGTCTAGCCTGTTCAAACATTAGAAGGTAAACATCAAAGCCTGCAATGGCAACAGGGGGGTTACCAAAAACTTCCTTCTCGGAGAGTTTCTTTCTTATCTATTGTGCTGGCAGAAGTGTTTTGCCCTGCCTGAGGACACAGACTGTCTGAGCTGGTCAGAGTGAGCTTTCCACAGCAAATGGGCTCTTTGGAGAGGGGAGAAGACATTGATTACTGTTAACTTAGACTAGAAAAGCAATAAATCAGGCACCACAATCACGCTGCAAAACTGCCAGCAAAGCATCCCAAGCTCAAAGCCTTCCAATTGCAATCAGCTGGTGGCTCCTGAGATGAACTAACAGTACAGGTTGGGAGGTGATGTGCTAGAGAGCAGACCTCTGAAGAAGGACCTGGGAGTGCTGGTGGGCAGCAAGTTCTGCATGGGACAGCAATGTGCCCTGGGGGCCAAGAAGGCCAATGGGGTCCTGGGGTGCATTCAGTGGAGTGTGTCCAGCAGAGCCAGGGAGGTTCTCCTCCCCCTCTACTCTGCCCTAGTCAGGCCCCACCTGGAATATTGCATCCAGCTCTGGGCTCCCCAGTTCAAGAGGGACAGGGATCTGCTGGAGAGAGTCCAAGGAAGGGCTACAAGGATGCTGAAGGGCCTGGAGCACTGCCTGGGGAGGAGAGGCTGAGAGCCCTGGGGCTGTTCAGTTCAGAGAAGACTGAGGATTTAATAAATGTTTATCAATATCTGAGGGTTGGGGGGTCAGGAAGGAAGGGACAGGGACAGCCTCTGCTCACTTCACCCTGGGATAGGCCAAGGGGCAATGGATGGAAGCTCCAGCACAGGAGGTTCCACCTCAACATGAGAAGGAACATCTTCCCTGTGAGGGTCCCAGAGGCCTGGAGCAGGCTGCCCAGAGAGGTTGTGGAGTCTCCTTCTGTGGAGCCTTTGCAGCCCTGTCTGGATGTGTTCCTGTGTGCCCTGTGCTGGATTCTCTGCTCCTGCTCTGGCAGGGGGTTGGACTGGAAGAGCTCAGTCGTCAGCAAATTTGCAGATGACAGCAAGTTGGGAGCAGATGCTGGTGGAGGAGAAGCTCACCAGGAGCTCTCAGGGTGCACTTGCAGCCCGGAAAGCCAATCAGAGCCTGGGCTGCAGCAGCAGAAGTGTGGCCAGCAGGGCAAGGGAGGGGATTCTCCCCCTCTGCTCAGCCCTGCTGAGACCCCACCTGGAGTACTGCCTCCAGTTCTGGAGCCCCTATTCCAAGAGGGATCTGGAGGGGCTGGAAGGTGTCCAGAGCAGGGCCACGAGGAGGAGCAGAGGGCTGGAGCACCTCTGCTGTGAGGACAGACTGAAGGAGTTGGGGCTGTTCAGTCTGGAGAAGAGAAGGCTCTGAGGTGACCTCATTGTGGCCTTCCAGGATCTGAAGGGGGCTATAGGAAGGCTGGGGAGGGACTGCTCAGGATCTCAGGTAGTGCTAGGACTAGGGGGAATGGAATGAAGCTGGAGGTGGGCAGATTGAGGCTGGAGGTGAGGAGGAAGTTTTTCCCCATGAGAGTGGTGAAGCCCTGGAATGGGTTGTCCAGGGAGGTGGTTGAGGCCCCATCCCTGGAGGTGTTTAAGCCCAGGCTGGAGGAGGCTCTGGCCAGGCTGATCTAGTGTGGGGTGTCCCTGCCCATGGCAGGGGGGGTTGGAACTAGATGATCCTTGTGGTCCCTTCCAACCCTGACTGATACTATGATTCTATGATACTAGATGTTGATCTGTTAGAGGGCAGAAGAGCTCTGCACCAGGACCTTGCCAGGCTGGACAGATGGGCAGAGTCCAGCAGGATGACATTCAACAAGTCCAAGTGCCAGGTGCTGCACTTTGGCCACAGCAACCCCATGCAGAGCTACAGGCTGGGGTCAGAGTGGCTGAGAGCTGCCAAACAGAGAGGGACCTGGGGGTGCTGGTCGATGGTAGGCTGAACATGAGCCAGCAGTGTGCCCAGGGGGCCAAGAAGGCCAATGGCATCCTGGCCTGCATCAGGAACAGTGTGGCCAGCAGGAGCAGGGAGGTCATTGTGCCCCTGCACTCTGCATTGGTTAGGCCACACCTTGAGTCCTGTGTCCAGCTCTGGGCCCCTCAGTTTAGGAAGGACATTGAGACACTTGAAGGTGTCCAGAGAAGGGCAACAAGGCTGGGGAGAGGCCTTGAGCACAGCCCTGTGAGGAGAGGCTGAGGGAGCTGGGGTTGCTTAGCCTGCAGAAGAGGAGGCTCAGGGGAGACCTCATTGCTCTCTACAACTCCCTGAAGGGAGGTTGTAGCCAGGAAGGGTTGGTCTCTTCTGCCAGGCAGCCAGCACCAGAACAAGAGGACACAGTCTCAAGCTGTGCCAGGGGAAGTTTAGGCTGGAGGTGAGGAGAAAGTTCTTCACTGAGAGAGTCATTTGTCATTGGGATGTGCTGCCCAGGGAGGTGGTGGAGTCACCATCCCTGGAGGTGTTCAAGAGGGGATTGGATGTGGCACTTGGTGCCATGGTCTAGTCATGAGGTCTGTGGTGACAGGTTGGACTTGATGATCTTTGAGGTCTCTTCCAGCCTTGGTGATACTGTGAGACTGTGATCTTTGGAGGTCCCTTCCAACCCCTAACATTCTGTGAGCCTGTGAACATCTTAAGGAGATCTAAATAAGATGCTGTCTGCTGGAGGAGGCTGTGGGTCTCTTAGAGACCCCTCTGTTTGGTTCCAGCTCTCTCCAGCTCTGAGTGCAGGCCAACCAGACACAGCCAGCAGAGAGCAGAGTGCTGCTGTGGAGGCCTCACTGCCTGCTCCCTGCTTGTCCAGGGGAGCACTGTGGCCCAGCTGCTGTCTGAAGGAGAACCAGAGTTTTGAAGGCAGAACTTCTGATGGTTCTTGGCACGTTGACAGCTCCATTAGCTGCAGCATGGCTGCACAGAGATCTTCTTGGAATGCTGCATTCCCCTCAGCTGGGTGCCTTGGTGGCAGACAGTCTCTGCCTCTGCCTAACTGAAGTCCAAATGACAATCAGAATACAAACACATCAGAGCTGATGTGGCACCCTGCTCTGACCACGAGCTGGCATTGCTCTCCTGCAACTTCAAACCAGGCTCAGCACTTCAGCCAGCACACCACCACCTGTTCATGGGCCACTTTAAGGCCAGCCCAGACTGCTCCAACCCCTTCTTCAAGGCAGCTCACAGCCAGCCAAATCTTTTTGTCAGCTGCTCAGAACATTGTGTGGGGAAGCAGTATTTGCTGAACTGCTGGAAGCACTTTTCTGCCAGTACAGAGCACATCTCTGAACTCTGAGCACACACTCTGCTGGCTAAAGCTCTGGCTGGGAAAAGGGCCCTAAGAGTGGTGCTCAAGGGAGGTAAACCCAGCTGGCAGCCAGGCACAAGTGCTGCTCCTCAGGCTCCAGGGCTGGGACCACTTCTGTTTAACATCTTTATTGATGCCCTTGATGAAGACCCAGAGTGTGTCAGCAGGAAGCTCACAGATGACACCAAGTTAGGTGGAGAGTTGATCTGCACCAGGGCAGGGAGGCTCTGCAGAGGGACTTGGGTAGGTTGGATCCATGGCCAACGTTCACAGGAGGAGCTGCAACAAGGCCAAGTGCCAGGTCCTGCCCTTGGGTCACAACAACCCCAAGCAAGGCTACAGGCTTGGGGCAGTGTGGCTGAAAGCTGCTGGCAGAAAGGGAGCTGGGGGTGCTGATGGAGAAGCAGCTGAAGAGGAGCCAGCAGTGTGGCCAGGTGGCCAAGAAAGCCAAAGGCCTCCTGGCTGGGATCAGCAATGCTGTGTCCAGCAGGAGCAGGGAGGGGATTGTCCCCTGGCACTCAGCTCTGGGGAGGCCACAGCTGGAGTGTTGTGTCCAGGGGTGGGCAGCTCAATGCCAGAGAGATGTGGAGGTGCTGGAGCCAGGGGCAGAGGAGGGCAAGGAAGCTGGGAAGGGCCTGGAGAAGAAATCTTGTGAGGAGTGACTGAAGAAGAAAGAGAGGAGGCTGAGGGGAGACCTCCTGGCTGTCTACAGCTCCCTGAAAGGAAATTGTGGAGAGGTTGGTGCTGGTCTCTTCTCCCAGGTAATGAGTGACAGAAGAAGAGGGAATGGCCTCAGGCTGCAGCAGGGCAGGGGTAGACTGGAGAGTAGGGAAACATTTGTTCCCAGCCAGAGTGGTCAGAGATTGGCAGAGGCTGCCCAGGGAGGTGGTGGAGTCCCCATCACTGGAGGTGTTTAAGGGAGGTTTGGATGTGGTGCTTGGGGCTATGGTTTAGGGGTGACCCTTGCAAAGTAGGGTCAGTGGTTGGACTTGGTGCTCCTGAGGGTCTCTTCCAGGCTGAATGTTTCTGTGATTGTGTAACTGCATTCCCTGCTACACCCCTTGAAACACTCCTTGAAACAACCCTTTGCTAGGGCAGAGCAGGCCTCAGGATCTCCTGCTGCGAACCATTCCCAGGGCAATGCCTGCAGGTACCTCTGGTGCTGTGAACCAAGAGCTTCCACCTGAGTCTGAAGATGGAGAGAGAGGTTTTTCAATCAACTAGAAAGTATTTCAGTGCTTCTTTGGCTTAACTTGGCTACAGCAGAGAAGCTCAAGGAGCTGCAGTGCGTGGTTGATGAACCTCTAGGCGTGTTGTGCCTCCACCTCTCCAGGCGAGAAGGAAGGGAAAATTACCACCAAGAGTGGTCCTGATCTCCTGCCCCTCAGCTGCTGCAGAAGTCTGCATTTTGCTTGAAGCCTCCCCTGGATCCCAACTGTTAACTACTCACAAGATTGCTGCAATTACTTAAATAGCAGCAGGTTCTCTTTTTAGCTGACAAAGGCTTTATCTGCCCCTGCTGCAGCAGCTTTGCTTTCTGTCCCTCCTTGCAGCATCTCTCAGAACACAAATTCCCCACCTGTAAAGATCCCTTCCTCACAAGACAATTACCTCTCAGGGCAATGAGGCTGGGGAGGGGTCTGGAGCACAGCCCTGTGAGGAGAGGCTGAGGGAGCTGGGGTTGCTTAGCCTGGAGAAGAGGAGGCTCAGGGGAGACCTTCTTGCTCTCTACAACTCCCTGAAGGGAGGCTGTAGCCAGGTGGGGGTTGGTCTCTTCTCCCAGGCAGCCAGCACCAGAACAAGAGGACACAGTCTCAAACTGTGCCAGGGGAGGTTTGGGCTGGAGGTGAGGAGAAAGTTCTTCCCAGAAAGAGTAATTGGCCACTGGGATGTGCTGCTCAGGGAGGTGGTGGAGTCCCCATCGCTGGAGGTGTTCAACAAAGGCTTGGATGTGGCCCTTGGAGCCATGGTTTAGTTGTCAGGAGGTGTTGGGTATTAGGTGATAGGTTGGACTTGATGACCTCTGAGGTCTTTTCCAACCTGGTTGATTCTATGATTCTGCTGCCTAAAGTAAGCAGAGAGCCCTAAATCCCCTGTGAGGATAGCAACACAGATGTCACCCTGGTTAAAGCAGGGAGCTGAGAACAATGACAGTGTGGGATCTTCAGAGCAGCACAGTAATAGCTCATCTTGCCACCTCCATGCATCTCATCTCTTCATAACCCTGTCCCTGCTGATGTACTGGAGAGGCAGAACTGTGAGGCTGGAACAGTTAGCTCCAATGAATGAGGATGATGAGGGGACTGAGCACTGCCTGGTGAGGAGAGGCTGAGAGTCCTGGGGCTGTTTAGTCTGGAGAGGAGAAGAGTGAGAGGGGATTTAAATCTCTGAGGGCTGGGGGTCAGGAGGGAAGGGACAGGCTCTGCTCACTTGCTCCCTGGGATAGGACAAGGAGCAATGGATGCTAGCTGCAGCACAGGAGGTTCCACCTCAACACAAGGGGGAACTATTTTACTGTCAGGGTCCCAGAGGCCTGGAGCAGGCTGCCCAGAGAGGTTGTGGAGTCTCCTTCTCTGGAGCCTTCCCAGCCCTGTCTGGATGTGTTCCTGTGTGACCTGTGCTGGATTCTATGCTCCTGCCCTGGCAGGGGGTTGGACTGGAAGATCTCCAGAGGTCCCTTCCAACCCCTGACATCCTGTGAGCCTGTGAACTGTGTTTGGCAATCACAATGAGAGGCTGAAACATCATTAGATCTCCTGTGGCAATCCCTACTGACTGCTGGTGGAGCAGCTACGACACCCAAACCCAGAAATCAGCCTCCAGACGTTCCAGTGGCCCTGACAGTTTTGGCTATGGCCTCCTTGGTTAGCAGAAAGGAAACAGAGAGCAAATGACAGCAGCACTCAGCACGAGGAGGTCAGCTTGGAGGAACAAACAGTGCAGCTCTCCCAGCCAGCTTTAAATAGTGCCCATTTAGACTGACTCCCATACATTAGAATCACAGCAGTGTCAGGGCTGGAAGGGACCTCAAGGCTCAGCCAGTTCCAACCCCCTGCCATGGCAAAGGACACCTCACACTTCAGTAGGGTGCTCACAGCCACATCCAGCCTGGCCCTCAAAACCTCCAGGGAGGAGGCTTCTACCATCCCTGCTGTTCCCTGGAATGAACAGAAGTTCAGTGCAAGGAGAGCACAAGGGTCTGGCTTATGCCATTCTGGGGGCAGAGAAATGCTTTTGACATCGGCTGGGCCATAAGGAGTGAAAATCAATACAATACAATACAATACAATACAATACAATACAATACAATACACCAGGTTGGAAGAGACCTTCAAGATCATCACGTCCAACCCATCAACCAATCCAACCCACCTCAATACAATACAGTACAATACAGTACAATACAACCCACCTAAACAACTAAACAACTAACCCATGGCACCAAGCACCCCATCAAGCCTCTTCTTGAGCACCTCCAATGAAGGTGACTCCACCACTTCCACAGGCAGCTGATTCCAGTGGGCAATCACTCTCTCTGTGTAGAACTTCTTCCTAACATCCAGCCTAAACCTGCCCTGGCGCAGCCTGAGACTGTGTCCTCTAAAGGGGAGGGGAGGCAGTGAGGGCTGGCAGTGGAGGGGAGGCAGTGAGGGCTGGCAGTGTTTCCCAGGGAGGGGGCTGCAAGTGTTTCTCATGCTCCCAGATGGTCCTCCTGGGAGGGGGAAGGCAGAGAGCAGAGCGAGGAGCGAGGCTGCTGCTCTGCCTGGTTCTGCTGCCTGGGCTGTGCTGCAGGGCCGCTGTGGGGTGAGGTGCTGCAGGCGCTTGCTCTTGAGGCTCCACTCAGCCAGAATGCAGAATCACAGAAAACATCCAGTTGGAAGAGACCTCCAAGCTCACCCAGTCCAACTTGCAAACCAGTACTAAACCATGGCCCTAAGCACTGCTTCAACACCTCCAGGGATGGGGGCTCCAGCACTGCCCTGGCCACAACATTCCAGTGCCTGAGAACCCTTCCAGGCAAGAAAGATTTCCTAGCAGCCAGCCTGAGCCTCCCCTGGGGCAGCTTGGAACCATTGCCTCTGCTCCTGGGGCTTGGCACCAAGGAGCAGAGGCTGTCCCCTCCTCACTGCAACCTCCCTGCAGGGAGCTGTAGAAGGCCCTGGATGCACACAGACAGACACAGAGAGACACAGACACAGAGAGACACAGACACAGAGACACACCTCCAGGAGGTATTTACAGATACAATGCACTGTCTGGAAGCCTCGGCGTCACCAAAGAGCTATTTATAAAGGACTAAGAGCTCCTGAAATGAACACTGTAATTATGCCAAGATCCAAACCAGAGAGTGCCTTCAAAGACTACACAGCACAGGAAGATCTCTGCTTCCTCCTCTGCTTCTTTGGGCTGGCAAAACAATGGCATTCATGGCATGATGCTGCTCCTTGTGCCAGGTTTAAACCAGTGGTTTGCAGGAGAGACAGAGTGGCTGAGCACTGCCCAGGCTCCCCGGGCTCCCTCTCACCTGCACCAAGTAGAAGCACAGCAGCTCTAGAAGGTGCCATGCAGCAGCAAAGCACTGCTGCCACCATTAAGCTCTGCTGCACTCTCTCCGTGAGGACCTGGGATGCCAAGGTTGGGCACAGGAGCAGCTTAACACTGATGGTGCCCCAGGGACCACCAAGCAAGTGTCCCTGCATAGTTCAGGATGGATCTCACCACCTCAGGCTGGGCCTAGTTTCTTCACAGATTCATAGAATGGTTTGGATTGGAAAGGACCTTCAAGATCATCTAGCTCCACCCCCCCTGCCATGGGCAGGGGCACCTCCCACCAGCCCAGGTTGGCCAAAGCCTCCTCCAGTCTGGTCTTGAACACCTCCAGGGAGGGGACATCCACAGCCTCCCTGGGCAACCTGTGCCAGTGTCACTCTAAACAATTTCTTCCTAATCATAGAGTCACACGATGCTCTGGGTTGGAAGGGACCTCCAAAGCTCATCCAGTCCAACCCCTCTGCACTCAGAAGGGACATCCTCCTCTAGATCAGGTTGCCAGAGCCCTGTCCAGCCTCACCTTGAATATCTCCAGGGATGGAGCCTCAACCACCTCCCTGGGCAACCTCTTCCAGGGTTCCACCTCCCTTCTGGTGCAGAACTTGTTCCTCACATCCAATCTCAATCTGCTCTGCTCTAGTTTGAAGCCATTGCCCCTGGTCCTGTCCCTGCAGGCCTTTGCAAACAGTCTCTCTGCAGCCTTCTTGTAGCCCCCTTCAGGTCCTGGCAGGCTGCTCTTAGGTCTCCCTGGAGCCTTCTCTTCTCCAGGCTGAACACCCCCAGCTCCCTCAGCCTGTCCTCGTAGCAGAGCTGCTCCAACCCCCTGAGCATTTTTGTGGCTCTCTTCTGCACCCTCTCCATCAGGTCCATGTCCTACCTGTATTGAGGGCTCCAGACCTGCACACAGTACTCCAGGTGTTAAATCCTTCAGATTTTGGAATTACACTCTTACATCCCAGTTTTGCATTCCTGCTCCATGGCCTCTGTGAGCAGAGGAGGATTTGTAGGAGGCTTCAGCAGCTCTCTTTTTAAGCCCATTTTAAATTTACAGTTGGGAAAGCATTTCCTTGAAACTCCTCAGGTACCACAGCTGTCATTGATCCACCAAACATGGAGCAGCCGCATCCTGGAAGGTTTGTAAGGCCAGGCTGGACGTGGCTGTGAGCAGCCTGCTGTAGTGTGAGGTGTCCCTGGCCATGGCAGGGGGGTTGGAACTGGCTGAGCCTTGAGGTCCCTTCCAGCCCTGGCAGTTCTGTGATGATTGTGTGAATCCAGAGCACCACTGTGTGCATACACAGGTGTCAGAGACCTACACAATAAACTGTCGGCACAGTTGCCAGCCCTCAGCTGGCTTTCCACATCCATCCCAAGGAGAGGAGAACCAGAGGGCTGAAATCTGCCACTTGAAGCATTTATGTCTTGTTCTCCCAAGACAAAACTCTGGGCCAGCAACCTGATCCTGTGAGTGGGAGCTCTCTGCATTCTCCAGAGACAGCTTCCCAGAGCAGGGAGCTCAGCTGCACATGCAGATTGTGTCCATGGCATGGCTGAGTGGCTACTGCACAGAGAAAGCAAGTCAAGATTGCCAACCACCAGACTGCAATGGATCTACCACAGACCCCAGGGCATGATGGACATCAGCCTTCACAGCTCTGGGTTAGAAGAGGCAGAAAATAGGTGCACACACCACAGAAATTTACACTCAAATCCCTGATCTTTAGCATTTGCCTTCTCATTCTCAGCATTACTTTTAGAACTACTTCTCTGAAAGCCACCCTTGGCTGCCCAGGAGAGGATCAGCTTTTGTCTAGCAGTAAGGCACAGTTAGGAGAGGCACAATAAAGCATTGAACACAAACCAGCAGGACAAGTCAGTTGCAAGCTTGTATACATACCCAGGACATCTGGAAAGGGAGAGCATTGATGAAGCAAAGAATGGAGAAAGCCAAGACAGTCAGGTCGTGGTACAAAGCATGAGGCAAGGTTATAACAAGTGTCACATACACAGAAACAACAAGAAAAAGCTTTGGGGCTCTCTGGACAAAGAAATGCAGCAAAAGCAGAAAGCTCCTTCAGCAGCTGCTGCAAATGGCAGGGGTCCAGAGAAAGTTAACCAAGCAGATGGGGGCTGGTGTTTAGGTGGATGAGGTTTAACCATGTGCTGCACCTTCCTGGAGCAAAGTGGCCTTTGGAAATGACAGATTCCTTCCAGGCCTTTAAAGAAAGGCAGCAACTGCCCTGTCCCTACCCTTAGCTCCAGCATTTCCCAGGTTAAACATGCAACAGCACTGGCAAGCAAACACTGCTCTTTGCATCCAAACCAGCTCTCACACAGGAGAGCACTGCACTGGCCTCCGAAACCTTTACAAACCAGAGACTCTCCTGATTCAATTCCTGGAGAGATTTGGCACTAGAATACCCACTGGTAGCACTGGCTCGCAGTGAGTCCAGTCCCAAGTCTCTCTTTAACTGCTTGCTTTAGGGAAGCAAACTCTCAGTCCACTGATCCACTGACACTGCCCTGCAATGCTGTGAGCCCTGCTCCTCATGGCAATTCCTGCTCACAGGCTGGCAGATTGGGCTGGGTTGCTAGGGTCCATCAAAGGGCATCTTGTCCAATCCCTCTGCACTCAGCAGGGACACCTCCCACTAGATCAGGCTGCCCAGGGCTACACTGAGTCTGATCCTGAATGTCTCCAGGGATGGGGCCTCAACCACCTCCCTGGGCAGCCTGTTCCAGTGTCTCACCACCCTCGCTGTGCAGAGCTTCCTCCTGATGTCCAGCCTGAATCTGCACTGCTCCAGTTTCAACCCCTTGCCCCTCGCCCTATCCCCACAGCCCCTTCTGAACAGTCCCTCCCCAGCCTTCCTCTATGTTCCCTGCAGATACTGAAATGCAGCTCTGAGGTCTCCCTGGAGCCTTCTCCTCTCCAGGCTGAACAGCCCCAACCCTCTCAGCCTGTCCCCACAGCAGAGGTTCTCCAGCCCTCTGATCATCTTTGTGGCTTCCTCTGGACTCTCTCCATCAGGTCCAGGTCTCTCGTGTTGGGCTCCCACAGCTGGACACGGCCCTGCTGGTGAGGTCTCAGCAGAGCAGAGGGGCAGGATCCCCTCTCTCCATCTCTGGTCATGCTACTTTGGATGCTCCTGATTACCACAGTACTCCTCTACATCTCTGTATCTGGCTGTGGTCCAGGTACACAGATCCTCCAGCTGGATAACCTGGGTTATCTATAAAATTAGTCCCAAATACTGGAGCTCAGTCCTCTGCCTGCTGTGCTAGGAACCATTCCGAGCAGTGTGCACAGTATTGAACTTCTCTGGGCTGATAACTCAAGAGACTGTTCTCAAAGAGAGGTTCACTCATTTCCCAGAACAAAAAGGATCTGGTATTTATCTCAAGCAGGTGACCTCTGTGCTGTATGAGCTCAGTGACAGAGCAGTTGGCAGGGGCCTGGCAGGATGGGGAGCAAAGGGCTGCCCTCTCCCTCTGTGCCTGCATCTTGCTAGCACTCAGCTCAGCTCCAGGTCTGAGCAGTCCTTGGAGAGCTTCGTGGGTGCCATCTCTGGCACCAAGCCCCTCCAGGTGCCAAGTGCTGGCCATGAGTTGGTGTGCAGGCTGCTGGGATTCAGAAGGGAGGCTCAGGGAACACCATGTGCAGTGCTGCAGCTTGCAGGCCATTGGGTGGTAGGCAGCAGGCTCCCCTCTCCCACTGGCACTGTCCCTTCTCTCCACAGGGAATCAACACCTGCCTGATGAACAGGGACAGCCCGGTGCTCAGCACACTGGCACTGGAATTCAGATCCCTGATCCAAAGCAGATACAGCAGAAACTTCACTCTGGGTCTTTTGTGCTACATTCCAAATAGGTTTTCATCACTGAGCAACTTGGAGGGTAGAAGATGGGTGGTGGAGTTTCCTCCTTATGATCAGGAATTCAATCCTGGATCTGAGAAATCTTTTCCTGCTAAAACCCATTTGATTCACTGCCAGAAAAGAAACAAGCCTTGGTCAAATCACTCTTCCGGGTCCTGCTGCCCTCAAAGCTCAGTGGAAAATGCTCCATTATGCTTTGAGAGAACCTCATTTGCTTTCCTGAAGTTTCTGGCCTCCTACACTATCTAAGTTCCACAGTAAGTGCAGCAGCAACTCACTGAGCAATCCAATTCCCCACCTGAGTTTGTCCATTTTCCCCACACAATGAAGAGCAGAACTTGCAGTGTGTGGTGTGACCCTGCTGCTCCCCTCTGCTGCCTGAGCCAGCTCAGGACTCACAGCAGGGCTGTGCTGTCATCTCTGTGAGGCACTGCCAGCAGAGGCCACCCAGCAGCAGGCTACAAGGACATTTCCCGATTCTGCCTCGAGATGCACTGCAGCCAAGGAACAGGCTGGAGCCTGCTCACAGGCTCTCTCTTGCCTTGCACAAGAGTTTTGCCATCACCCCACAAAAGCAGTTTCCTTTTCTGACTCCAGGGGTATCTCATTTTTTCTCCCAACCCGCTGCTGCTCCATTTCCCCCTCCCTGATGTCCTTCCTCACTCATTTTCACCCTCCCGTGGCCTCCCCTGTGTCTGGAGCACAGACCCCGGAGGTACCTGATTCCACCAGTGGGCCCGAACATCCCAGCTCCCACTCGGGGACTCCAGTCTTTTCCACAAAGGATTTTCACCACATGCCTTCCTCCCTTAGCCCAGCCACCTGCTCCTCCAGTGGCAGCTCTTTAAAGCACACAGCTTTGCACTCCAGATTGCATGGTGCACAGCAGAGCAGGGGCTGAGAGCCGACACATGAGCATCTTCCCCCTTCAGCTCTGCTGGGCTGCCCTCATCCAGTCTGCTGAGGGCAGGCTCCACTCAGTGCCACTGCTGGACCTTGATGAGGGAGAGCTGAGTCTTTAAGCCATCCAGCTGCCAAGCCTGGCCTCTGTTAAGGGCAGCTTCTAATAATGGGCTCACATTTTCTCATCATCTTCACAAAACCTCCTGGAAGCACACAGCTGAAGCACTGCTCAAATCACTGCCAAACTCCCAGAGCCTGCTGGATTGTGGGAAGCCTGGTGGGAGCAGCACAGCTTCTCACAAGCTTGGTTCTGAGAATCACAGAATGGTTTGGGTTGGAAGGAAGCTTCAAGATCATCCAGTTCCACCTCCCCTGCTGTGGGCAGGGACACCTCCTGCTAGATCAGGTCACTCAAGGCCCCATCCAACATGGCTTTCAACACTTCCAGGCTTGGAGCCTCCACAACTTCTCTGGGTAACCTGTTCCAGTGCTTACTGAAGGCACTGGAATTCACTCCTAATGTCTGACCTAAATCCAGCTTCTTCCAGTTTGAAGCTGTTCTCCCTCCTCCTGTAATTCCAAGCCTTTGTCAAAAGTCCCTCCCCAGCTCTCCTGTAGCCACCTTCAAATACTGGAAGGCTGTTAGAAGGTCTCTACGGAGCCTTCTCTTCTCCAGGCTGAAAACCCCCAACTCTCCCAGCCTGTCTTCAAAGGAGAGGTGCTCCAGCCCTCAGATCACCTTTGTGGCCTCCTCTGGACCTGTGCTAATAGTTTCATGGCCTTTTTGTGTTATGAGATCCTGGGCTGGACACAGGACTCCAGGAGGAGTCTGACCAGAGTGGAGCAGAGTGGCAAAATCGCCTCGCTCGAGCTGCTGCCCACGCTGCTTTTGATAGAGCCCAGGACAGGGTGGATTTCAGGGCTGCATGTGCACATTGCCAGCTCATGGTCAGCCTCTCCTGACCCAGCATCCCCAAGTCCCTCTCCTCACCTCTGCTTTCCAGCCATTCTCTGCCCAGCCTGGGTCTGTTCTTGGGACTGCCCCGATTCAGCTGTAGGGCCCTGCACTTGGCCTTGTTGAACCTGATGAGGTTGGCACTGACCCAGCTCTCCAGCCTGTCCAGGTGCCTCTGGATGGATCCCTTCCCTCCAGTGTGCCAGCCAGACCACACAGCTTGGTGTCATCAGCAGAACATCCATACATCCAGGCACAGACATCTCTCCATCCAGGTACAAACACATCCATACATCGAGGTACAAGCACATCCATACATCCAGGCACAGACACATCTCTCCATCCAGGTACAGACACATCCATACATCCAGGCACAGACACATCTCCCCATCCAGGTACAAACACATCCATACATCCAGGCACAGACACATCTCTCCATCCAGGTACAAGCACATCCATACATCCAGGTACAGACACATCTCTCCATCCAGGTACAGACACGTCCATACATCCAGGTACAAGCACATCCATACATCCAGGCACAGACACATCTCTCCATCCAGGTACAAGCACATCCATACATCCAGGTACAGACACATCTCTCCATCCAGGTACAGACACATCCATACATCCAGGCACAGACACATCTCTCCATCCAGGTACAAGCACATCCATACATCCAGGTACAGACACATCTCTCCATCCAGGTACAAACACATCCATACATCCAGGTACAAGCACATCCATACATCCAGGTACAAACACATCCATACAACGAGGTACAAGCACATCCATACATCCAGGCACAGACACATTTCTCCATCCAGGTACAAGCACATCCATACATCCAGGCACAGACACATCTCTCCATCCAGGTACAAACACATCCATACATCCAGGTACAAGCACATCCATACATCCAGGCACAGACACATCTCTCCATCCAGGCACAAACACATCCATACATCCATGTACAGACACATCTCCCCATCCATGTACAGACACATCTCTCCATCCAGGTACAAACACATCCATACACCCAGGCACAGACACATCTCTCCATCCAGGCACAGACACATGCACACAATCATTGCCATCTTTTGGCTGTCTCCAACTGAGTTTATGTCAGTACTTTCATTTAAATACCTCTATCAAAAAACATGTCTATCTGGAGGCCTGTGTCTAGTGAAGTGCCTCAGGGGTCAGCACTGGGACCACCACTGTTCAATATATTCATCAACAACCTGGATGAGGGCACAGAAGGCAAGGAGTTTGCTGGTAAGAGCAAACTGGCGGCAGTGGTGACACCCTCACAGGCTGTGCTGCAACTCAGTGAGACCTGGACAGGCTGCAGAGCAGGGGCTGGGAGAAATGGAATGAAATCCAACAAGGGCAAAGATAGAATCCTGCATCTGGGAAAGAACAACCCCATGGAACAGGGGAGGCTGGGGACTGACCTCTTGGACAGCAGCGCAGAAGAGAAGGGCCTGGGCATAGTCCTGCTGGACAGAAGGATGCCCATGAGCCAGCAATGTGCTCTGGTGGCCAAGAAGGCCAAGGACATCCTGGGGGGCATTAGAAGGGCTGTGGTGAGTAGGTCCAGAGAGATTCTCCTCCTCCTCTTTTCACTGTGAAGGGGAAGGAATAGTGGAGCAGGCTGCCCAGGGGGGCTGTGGAGTCGTCTTCTCTGGAGATATTCAAAACCCTCCTGGATGTGCTCCTGTGTGACCTGCTCTGGGTGCTCCTGCTCTGGCAGGGGGTTGGGCTGGATGAGCTTTGGAGGTCCTTTCCAGCCCCTAACATTCTGTGATTCTGTGTGATACCCTGAGCCAAAGAAAAGATGTTGATGTTCTTAGTGGTAAGGCTCTCCACAGCATGAAGCTGTTAGGGCTGCATTTATACATTTTTGTATAGGTTTTTTGGCTTCCCTACATAATTTTTCTGTGATAGGTGTCTTGCATACATGAAAGTGCTTTAGGATGGGGAATAGATGCTGCACTGTTTACTGCTGCAGATATTTGTGCAGTAGTGAACAAACCTGCACAGATTTTGATGTTCAGCTTGGGAAATTAATCATCAGGGTTCTCTTGGTTCCACAGCTGGGTGCCCCTCATTCATAAGACAGAATTCCAGCTCTGTTCAAAAGAAGTGCAGAGAGGGTTGAGAGCAGCCCTGAGGAAAAAGTTCTGGGGGTGTTGGTTGATGAGCAGCTCCCCAGGAGCCAGCAGTGCCCTCATGCAGCCCAGAGGCAGCTGTGTGCTGGGCTGCAGCCAGAGCAGTGTGGGCAGCAGGGCAGGAGAGGGGATTCTGCCCCTTGCCTCTGCTCTGCTGAGACCTCACCTCCAATCCTGCCTCCAGTTCTGGTGTCCCCAGCAGAAGAAGGACACAGAGCTGTGGAGTGAGTCCAGAGGAGGCCACAAAGATGATCCAAGGGTTGGAGCAGCTCTGCTATGAGCAAAGGCTGAGGGAGCTGGGGTGTTCAGCCTGGAAATGAGAAGATTCCAGGGGGACCTTAGAGCTGCCTTCCAGTACCTGAAGGGATCCTGCAGGAAGGCTGCAGAGAGACTTTTCCTGAGGGTGTCTGGAGACAGCACAAGGGGGAATGGTTTGAAGCTGAAGGAGAGCAGGGTTAGACCAGAGCTGAGGAAGAAGTTCTTCATTTAAGAGGGTGGTGAGACTCTGGAACAGGTTGTCCAGGGAGGCTGTGGATATCCTGTCTCTGGAATTGTTCAAGGCCAGGTTGGATGAAGCCTTGAGCAGCTGAGTCTAGTTGAGAGGTGACCCTGCCCGTGGCGGGGAGGTTGGAGTAGATGATCCCTGTAAGGTCCTTTCCAACCTAAGCCATTCCATGACTCCATGATTAAATCAGAGTTGTTTGTTTATTGGCACAAGCAAAGTGTGCTGGGTTACACCACCCTGGGGCAGGGGCTGGGTTGTGAGAGCCCTGCCTCCTCCAAGGGACGAAAGAAACCTGATCCAGGTGGATGTGGCTTCTCCCTCCTGGGAGGAGAGGTCCCCAGAGTCTAAGTTGGTCTGTTCTGCTTCCCCTTCCTGTCCAGCAAGGCTATAAAGGGGGGGAGGGCATGGCAGCCACCTGGCTCTTTGCTCCTGCCTTGCCTGTTGGAAAGGACCAACAGCTGCTGCTGGCCTCCTGGCTCTGCCATGTGGCCAGGCCTGACCTCCTCCCTGCTGCACCCAGGCTTCTCTAAAGGTCTGAGATCCACACACACTGAGGGAGATGCAAGGCCATCCACATTTGTTTTGGTATATTCTCCTATTCATCCTTATTCCTCTACCCTTGTAAACCCTCCCTGTTCTTGCTACAGATATATTTGGTTAAAACATTTACTTCTCCTACCTCCAAACCGACTCCAGATTAATTTTTGGTAGATTAAACTCCAGTTAGGGCTTAAACCACCACACAAAGCAGTGTTGGTGCAGAAACCCAACCTGAAAGTGCTCCCTACCCAGCTGGGCTCTTCTAACCTAGGCCATTCCATGCAAGCTGCAGGTCAGCAGCACGAACCCAAACCAGCTCTGTGTGGAGCCTGCCTGGTAAGGACCCTAAAGCCATTTCTGGTGGCAGGATCTCTGAGCTGTGGGAGAGGTCATTCCCTCCAGCAGGGAGAATGCTGCTTTTGTTCAGGGCCGTGCTGTGAGAGCAGTACAGCACAGAGCAGGCTGCTGGGATAGTTTTAGGCTTTTTTCACAGATCTTGAAGAGAAAGCAGTAAAATGTAAATAAATCACTGCTGGGTGTAAAAAAGGAAACCAATGATAGCTCTGAACCATCCCACTGGAGAGATATCTGCCATATGATTTAGTTCCCCAAACAATTTCTCTCTCTTCTGGCTTCCTCAGGCTAGCAGATACCAACTTGCTTCTGCTTGACCTTGGCTGCACTGCTTTTGTTGTGACTGGTATGAACTTCTCTGCTTCTGTCTCTTTGTCCCTTTTGTACAGCAGGGTAAGGGGGAGGCAGGAAGGGAGAAGCTGGTAGCTTCCCCTGGTCCTTGACCAGGGTGGGTCCTTGTGCTGTTCATTAACTGCAAATACTGTAAATATTGCCTGTTTGCACATCCTCATTGCATTCCATTGGAGAGTGTAGTTTGCTTGTAAATACAGTGGTACTGCAGATGGCAAATACAGTGGTAGTGTAGACTGTAAGTACAGTGTAGGTGATTGTAAATACAGGGGTAGTGTACATTGCAGTTTTGCTTGCAAATACAGTGGCAGTGTAGAGTGTAAATACAGTGGTAGTGTAGATTGTAAGTACAGTGTAGAGTGTAAATGCAGTGATAGTCTAGACTGTAAATACAGTGTAGATTGTGAATACAGGGGTAGTATAGACTGTAAATACAGTGGTAGTGTAGATTGTAAATACAGTGGTAGTGTAGATTGTAAATACAGTGTAGATTGTAAATACAGTGGTAGTGTAGGCTGTAAATACAGTGTAGACTGTAACTATAGTGGTAGTGTAGACTAAGTACAGTGTAGACTGTAAATACAGGGATAATATAGATTGTAAGTACAGTATACATTGTAAATACAGTGGTAGTGCAGACTGTAAATGCAGAGTAGATTGTAAATACAGAGATAGTATAGATTGTAAATACAGTGTAGATTGTAACTATAATGGTAGTGTAGACTAAGTACAGTGTAGACTGTAAATACAAGGATAGTATAGATTGCAAATACAGTGTAGACTGCAAATACAGTGGTAGTGTAGACTGTAAATACAGTGTAGATTGTAACTATAGTGGTAGTGTAGACTAAGTACAGTGTAGATTGTAAATACAGGGGTAGTATAGATTGTAAATACAGTATAGATTGTAAATACAGTGGTGTAGACTGTAAATACAGTGTAGATTGTAACTATAGTGGTAGTGTAGACTAAGTACAGTGTAGACTGTAAATACAGGGGTAGTACAGATTGTAAATACAGTGTAGATTGTAAATACAGTGGTAGTGTAGATAGTAAATACAGTGTAGATGATTGTAAATACAGGGGTAGTGTAGATTGTAGTTTTGCTTGTAAATACAGTGGTAGTGTAGAGTGCAAATACAATGTAGATTGTAAATACAGTGGTAGACTGTAAATACAGAGTGGATTGTAAATACAGTGGTAGTATAGGTTGTAAATACAGTGTAGACTGTAAATGAAGTGATAGTGTAGACTGTAAATACAGTGAAGATTCTAAATACAGGGATAGTATAGATTGTAAATACAGTGTAGACTGCAAATACAGTGTAGATTGTAACTATGGTGGTAGTGTAGACTAAGTACAGTGTAGACTAAATATAGGGGTAGTATAGATTGTAAATACAGTGGTAGATTGTAAATACAGTGTAGATTGTAAATGCAGTGAGAGTGTAGATTGTAAATACAGTGTAGATTGTAAATACAGTGTAGATTGCAAATGCAGCGAGAGTGTAGATTGTAATACAGTGTAATTGTAATACAGTGGTAGTGTAGATTGTAAGTACAGTGTAGACTGTAAATATAGTAAATATAGTGGTAGTGTAGACTAAGTACAGTGTAGACTGTAAATATAGGGGTAGTATAGATTGTAAATACAGCATACATTGTAAATACAGGGGTAGTGTAGATTGCAAGTACAGTGTAGACTGTAAACATAGTGGTAGTGTAGACTAAGTATAGTGTAGATTGTGAATACAGTGCTAGTGTAGACTGTAGTTTTGCTTGCAAATACGGTGGTGGCAATGATGGTTCCCCCCAGGAAATGCAGGATCTCCTTCAGTAATATGAGGAACATCACATGTTTGGGGGCTGAACCTATAGATTGGGGGGCTGGCCACAATTTGGACAAAATTTATGGACTCATTGAATTTATTCATCTGGGGTGTAGTCTGCTGTCCCCTCTCTGGAGGCTTTCCAAACCCACCTGGATGCGTTCCTGTGCAGCCTGCCCTACCTAGGTGATCCTGCTCTGGCAGCGGGGTTGGGAGTTGGGGCTGTTCAGTATAGACAAGAGAAGGCTCTGAGGAGACCTTCTTGTGGCCTTCCAGGATCTCCAGGGGTCTCCAAGAAAGCTGGGGAGGGACTTCGGAAGGTGTCAGGGAGCGATAGGACTAGGGGGGATGGAGCAAAACTAGAAGTGGGGAGATTGAGATTGGATGTGAGGAAGAAGTTGTTGCCCATGAGGGTGGTGAGAGCCTGGCACAGGCTGCCCAGGAAGGTGGTGGCAGCCTCCTGCCTGGAGGTGTTTGCAGCCAGGCTGGATGTGGCTGTGAGCAACCTGCTGTAGTGTGAGGTGTCCCTGGCCATGGCAGGGGGCTTGGAACTGGCTGAGCCTTGAGGTCCCTTCCAGTCCTGACAGTTCTGTGGTTCTATGATTCTACCTCTGGAGGTCCCTTCCAACCCCTAACATTCTATGATCCTGATTCTACAGCTTTCATTTGTTTCCAACTGAGTTGGTCTGGCACATTTAATGTTGGGGGGTGTGTGTGTGTAATTTTCAACCCCTCAGAGCTGCAGAGCTGGGGGCAGGAGGCACTCACCGAGGCTGGAGCGCGTGTTGGAGCGCTCGATGATGGCGTGCTTGCTGGGGTTGTTCAGCACCGAGCGCTTGGCCAGCGAGATGTCCGCTGTCACCCGGGTGATGGAGATCCTGCAACGACAACAGCGGCACACAACGGCAGGTCAGCGCCCGGCAGGGCTGTGCAGGGAGAGACAGACTTGGTTAAGGCTGGGAGATGGCTGAGGTTACAGGCAAGGAGCTCCCCGGGAGCGCAGCCTGCGGTGCACAGCCTGAACGGGGAGGGAACTGTGCCTCCTGCTGCTGCGGGGAATGCTGACGGGACCCCCAGCCCTCACTGCGGGGACTGCTGACGGGACCCTCACCCCTCACTGCAGGGACTGCTGACGGGACCCTCACCCTTCACCGCCAGAAAGGGAGGCTGGGGAGCTCTCTGGGGTGTGCAGAGACAAGATCACCGTCAGAAAGGGAGGCTGGGGAGCTCTCTGGGGTATGCAGAGACAGGACCACCTGCAGAAAGGGAGGCTGGGGAGCTCTCTGGGGTGTGCACAGACAGGACCACCTCCAGAAAGGGAGGCTGGGGAGCTCTCTGGGGTGTGCACAGACAAGATCATCACCAGAAAGGGAGGCTGGGGAGCTCTCTGGGGTGTGCAGAGACAAGATCACTGCCAGAAAGGGAGGCTGGGGAGCTCTCTGGGGTGTGCAGAGACAAGATCACTGCCAGAAAGGGAGGCTGGGGAGCTCTCTGGGGTGTGCAGAGACAAGATCACTGCCAGAAAGGGAGGCTGGGGAGCTCTCTGGGGTGTGCACAGACAGGACCACCTCCAGAAAGGGAGCAGGTAAAAAGGACAATGGACTCAGCCCTCAGCATGACAAGCCCTTGATGTGTATTGTGCATATGAACAGGTAAAAGGCAGAGCCCCCCTGCTGCCTCCTTCTGTAAGCACACCAGGAGTACACTGGAAGATTCCCTGGGGACAATACCTGGACACATCCATAAAAAAACCCTGTGACTGAAGAACTGTATGAAAGACCTGAGCAGTGCCTGCTCAAGGCAGGAACAATGGAGAAGAAGACAGCATGCAGCCTGGAAATAGACCAGGAACCCTCTCTTCACCACCACCAGCAAAGCTGTGCCCTGAGCTCTGTCTGCTGTAGCTCATGGAGAAGGGGAAAGACATCTTTACAGAAGACACCAGGTGTTGGAAGCTGCTCAGAGAAGGACTTGGACTTTGGGATCTCTCCCTTCCCTCCTCCAGGGCTGACAGCAGAAGCCAGCAGGATGCCATCTCCTCCAAGCCAAGTGGCAGTAGCCTTCCTCAGACCCAAAGGTCTTGGGGGGGTGTGGTAATGTAATTGAGAATACAGATGACAGAATTAACCAGGTTGGAAAGGACCTTGGAGATCATCAAGTCCAACCTGTCACCCAGCACCATCTGATCAACTAGACCATGGCACCAAGGGCCTCATCCAATCCCCTCTGGAACACCTCCAGTCATGGTGACTCCAACACCTCCCTGGGCAGCACATTCCAATGGCTAACAACTCTCTCTGGGAAGAACTTTCTCCTCATCCCCAGCCTAAACCTCCCCTGGTGCAGCTTGAGACTCTGTCCTCTTGTTCTGGTGCTGGGTGCCTGGGAGAAGAGACCAATCCCCTCCTGGCTACAACCTCCCTCCAGGGAGTTGCAGAGAGCAATGAGGTCTCCCCTGAGACTCCTCTTCTCCAGGCTAAGCAACCCCAGCTCCCTCAGCCTCTCCTCACAGGGCTGTGCTCCAGACCCCTCCCCAGCTTTGTTGCCCTTCTCTGGACACCTTCCAGCAGCTCAACATCTTTCCTGAACTGGGGAGCCCAGAACTGGACACAGGACTCAAGGTGTGGCCTAAGCAGTGCTGAGCACAGGGCAGAATGACCTCCCTGCTCCTGCTGGCCACACTCTTCCTGATGCAGGCCAGGATGCCCTTGGCCTTCTTGGCCACCTGGGCACACTGCTGGCTCATGTTCAGGTGCTATCAACCAGTACCCCCAGGTCCCTCTCTGCCTGGCTGCTCTCCGGCCACTCTGACCCCAGGCTGTAGCACTCATGAGGTTCCTTTCCTTCTCTCTCTTCATTGTTCCTTCTCTCTCTCTCTCTCCCTTCTTCTGTTCCATCCACTCTGCTCTGTCAATAAATAGCCTGGCTGTTGATATTTTGGCCTCATCTGTGCCTCTAATTTCATAGCAGGGGAATGTTCAGAGAGAACAGAGTCTCTTTCCCCTCTGGACCAAGAGAGACTCCTTCATCCACCTCAAGATGAGGAGGGCTGAGGGCTCTTAGGCTTGGAGAGGAGGAGCCTGAGGGTGAGCTCCTTGCTGTTGCTCAAGCTGTGCAGGGGGAGTGCCCAGAGGCTGGAGCCAGGCTCTGCTGGGTGCTGCCCAATGCCAGCACAAGGGGCAGTGGTGGAAGCTGAGGCAGAGGAAGTGCCATGGAAACAGGAGGAAGAATTTTTCCCCTGTGAGGGTGATAGAGGCCTGGAGCAGGAGCCAGGAGGAAGAAGGTCTTCCCCATGAGAGTGGTGAAGACCTGGAATAGGTTATCCAGGGAGGTGGTTGAGGCCCCATCCCTGGAGGTGTTTAAGCCCAGGCTGGATGAGGCTCTGGCCAGCCTGATGTAGTGTGGGGTGTCCCTGCCCATGGCAGAGGGGTAGGAACTAGATGATCCTTGTGGTCCCTTCCAACTCTGACTGATACTATGATACTAACAGGCTGCCTAGGGGGGTTGTGGAGTCTCCTGCTTTGGAGGTATTTAAGACCTCCCTGGATGGGTTCCTGTGTGACCTGCTCTTGGTGCTCTTGCTCTGGCAGGGGGCTTGGTGTGGATGAGCTTTTGAGGTCCCTTCCAGCCCCTAACATTCTGTGACTCTGTGATTTTTCCAGTGGTGAGTTTAATCAGCACTGATGATATTCCCTTGCTCTTCCTTGTAGGATTTTACTTGCAGCTGAAGAGGAGGAAATGGATTGGCTCAGAGGGAGGGCTCCTCTCCAGCAAGCAGAGTCAGATGCAGTTCATCTGACATGTACCCAAGTAGGTCATTTCCCAGTGAGCTCAACATGTGGATGTATTCATCTCAAACCCTACAAAATGAAACAAAGCCAGGAATTGACATGAACAAAAACCACCCCAGGATCATTTGCACAAGGCTGCTTAGTAACATGGCTTTGGAGACTGGGGAATCATTGAAGCTAAAAAACATACCCAAAAGGTGGTGATTTCTGGCACAGCTCCTCACAGATAATGCCATTAGCCTGCAAATGAAACCCAGCATGGCAGCTGAGGTCCTCATTAGTGATATTCATTTGCTAATTGATCAACACCACACATTTTTACAGCTTTTTGTCTTGCTCTCCTTGGTTTTCCTGCCAGTGTTCCTGACTGCAATAAGAAATCCTTTTTCCCTGTCTCAAAGACAGTTACAGAATCACAGAACTGTCAGGCTTGGAAGGGACCTCAAGGCTCAGCCAGGTCCAACCCCCCTGCCATGGCCAGGGACACCTCACACTACAGCAGGTTGCTCACAGCCACAGCCAGCCTGGCTGCAAAACCTCCAGGCAGGAGGCTTCCACCACCTCCCTGGGCAACCTGTGCCAGGCTCTCACCACCCCTGGGCAACAACTTCTTCCTCACATCCAATCTCAATCTCCCCACTTCTAGTTTTGCTTCATCCCCCCTAGTCCTATCCCTCTCTGACACCCTCAAAAGTCCCTCCCCAGCTTTCTTGGAGCCCCCTGCAGATACTGCAAGGCCACCAGAAGGTCTCCTCAGAGCCTTCTCCTCTCCAGACTGCACAACCTCAACTCAGCCTGTTTCCAGAGCAGAGCAGCTCCAGCCCTCTGCTCATCCTCCTGGCCCCTCTCTGGACACCTTCCAGCACCTCCAGAGCCTTCCGGCACAGAGGCTCAAGACCTGGACCGAGAGCTGCAGCTGTGGTATCAGCAGAGTGGAGCAGAGGGGAAGCAGAATGCCCTCCCTGGACCTGCTGGCACACATTCCTTGCTGCAGCCCAGGCTCTGCTTGGCTCTCTGGGCTGCAAGGGTCTCACTGCTGGCTCCCTGTTGAGCTTCTACTCCCCCAGCACCCCAAGGCTTTTTTTAGGGCTGCTCTCAAGCCAGTCCCTGCCCAGCCTGTATTGCTTCCTGGGATTGCCCTGAGCCAGCTGCAGGACTTGCACTTGGTCTTGTTATGGCACAGCAAGCAAAGCTGAATGCCCAGCCCAACCCCACTGTTTGTTCAGCATGAGGTCTGTGATGTTTTAATGTCATCTGAATTGGTTTTTGAGATATGCAGCATCAGGGAAAAATCAAGTCGTTCTCAAAACAGAGGCTATGTGTAGGAACAACCCCAGGCACCAGTACACACCAGGAGTCACCTGATGGAGAGCAGCTCATGGAGAAAGACCTTGGGGTGGTGAGCAGCAAGTTCTGCACGGGGACAGCAATGTGTCTTGTGGCCAGTGGATCCTGGGTTGCAGCAAGAAAAGTGGGCCAGCAGGGCTGGGGAGATTCTCCTCCCCCTCTTTCTGCCCTGCTGAGACCACAGCTGCAATCCTGTGACAGTTCTGGGCTCTCCAGTTCAAGAGAAGACAGAGACCTGTGGAGAGAGTCCAACAGAGAGCATGAGGATGATGAAGGGACTGGAACAGTTCTGCTGTGAAGAGGACTGAGAGCCCTGGGGCTGTTCAGTCTGGAGAGGAGAAGGCTGAGAGGGATCTGATCAATGCTATCAATAGCTGAGGGCTGGGGGTCAGGATGAAGGGGCCCGGCTCTGTTTGGTGGTGCCCAGGGATAGGACAAGGACCAACAGGTACAATCTGGAACCCAGGAGTTCCACCTCAACATGAGGAGAAAGTTCTTTGGTGTGAGGGTGTGGAGGCCTGGAGCAGGCTGCCCAGAGAGGTGTGGAGTCTCCTGCTCTGGAGACTTTCCAACCCACCGGGTGTGTTCCTGTGTGCCTTGCCCTGGGTGCTCCTGCTCTGCCAGGGGGGTTGGACTGGATCATCTCCCCCCCTTGTCTACAGACAGTATCTAATTCTTCCTCAAGCACTTGGGCCTTTCAGGAGGACCTGAAGGAGGTTTGCAGTGCAAGGTACTTACCGCCCTTCAAATCTGTGTTTTAAAAAATCAAAAGAGTGCTTTTTGCATCATATCTGTTACCGGAAGAGAAAACAAACAGCCAGGTCAGAACCAGAAAGGAAACAACTCCTAAATACTTGAGGGCTAATAATATGTAATAAAGCTGAGAGCAAATCTCCAGCTGAGGAGTGGGATTGGGTGGAGTTATTCCTGGTCTGAAGTCTGAGAGGAACCAGAAATGAGCTGCAGCTACTGACGACTGGCCTGGGCTTTGGGTCTATGATATGACTATGCTATCCTCAGTTAACTCCCTCTGAATCTCAACAAAGGAAGCAGAAAGGATTTGGGGGTTTAATAACAAAACAAGTCCCAATAACAAATTAGGAAGCAGAGAGGAAAATATCCTAATACTTGAGGCTAATAAATGCAATAAAGCTGAGAGCAAATCCAGCTGAGGAGTGGGATTGGGATGGAGTTATTTGCCTGGTGTGAAGTCTGAGATGAACTAGAAATGAGCAGCTACCTGGTGAAGACTGCCTGGACTTTTGACTATGCTACTCCTCAGTTTAACTCCCTCTGAATCATCAAATACAGATGAAGCAGGGAGGATTTTGTTGGTTTCATAACAAAACCCATCCCATAACAAATTAGGAAGCAGAAAGGAAAATATCCTAAATACTTGAGGCTAATAATATGTAATAAAGCTGAGAGCAATCTTCCAGCTGAGGAGTGGGATTGGGGTGGAGTTATTATGGTCTGAGTTCTGAGAGGAACCAGAAATGAGCAGATACCTGGTGAGACGAATGCCTGGGCTTTGGTCATGATACTGGACTATGCTACTCCTCAATTTAAAACTCCTCTGAATCATCAAATACGATGAAGCAGGGAGAGGGAGAATTTTTGGGGGGGGTCATAACAAACCATTCCCAACAACAAACAGGAAGCAGAAAGAAAGGAAAATATCCTAAATACTTGAGACTAATAATAGTAATAAAGCGAGAGCAAATCTTTCAGTTGAGGATGGGATTGGGATGGAGATTACTGGTTTGAAGTTGAGATGAACTAGAAATGAGCAGCTACCTGCTGAAGACTGCTGGACTTCTGACTATGCTACTCCTCGGTTAACTCCCTCTGAATCATCAAATACAGATGAAGCAGGGAGGATTTTGTTGGTTTATAAACAAACCCATTCCCAATAACAAATTAGGAAGCAAGAAAGGAAAATACTAAATACTTGAGGCTAATAATAGGTAATAAAGCTGAGAGCAAATCTTCCAGCTGAGGAGTGGTATTGGGGTGGAGTTATTCCTGGTCTGAGTTCTGAGAGGAGGAACCAAGAAATGAGCAGTACTGCTGAAGACTGCACTGGGCTGGTCTCTGATATGACTATGCTACTCCTCATTTAACTCCCTCTGAATCATCAAATACAGATGAAGCAGGGAGAATTTTTTGGGGGGGGGTCATAACAAACCATTCCAGCAACAAATCAGGAAGCAGAAAGGAAAATATCCTAAATAACTGAGGCTAATAATATGTAATAAAGCTGAGAGCAAATCTTTCAGTTGAGGAATGGGATTGGGATGGAGTTATTCCTGATCTGAAGTATGAGATGAACTAGAAATGAGCAGCTACCTGCGAAGACTGCCTGGACTTTGGACTATGATACTCCTCAGTTTAACTCCCTCTGCACACTGAAATACAAAGAAGCAGAGAGGATTTGGGAGGGTTTATAACAAACCCATCCAAGCAACAAATTAGGAAGCAGAAAGGAAAATATCCTAAATACTTGAGGCTAATAATATGCAATAAAGCTGAGAGCAAATCTTCCAGTGAGGAGTGGATTGGATGGAGTTATTCCTGGTGACGTCTGACATGACATAGAAATGAGCTGCTAGCTACTGAAGAATGCCTGGACTTTGGTCTATGACACTGACCATGCTGCGCTCCTCAGTTTAACTCCCTCTGAATCTTCAAAACCAAATGAAACAGGAAGGATTTGGGGGGGGGGGGGGGGTGTGTCATAACAAAAACCATTCCAAGTAACAAATAGGAAGCAGAGAGGAAAATATCCTAAATACTGAGGTAATAATATGTAATAAAGCTGAGAGCAAATCTTCCAGCTGAGGAGTAGGATTGGGATCTGAGCTCAGAGATGAACTAGAAATGAGCAGCTACCTGGTGAAGACTGCCTGGACTTTTGACTTGCTACTCCTCAGGTTAACTCCCTCTGAACATCATATACAGGTGAAGCAGAGAGGATTCTGGGGAGGTCATAACAAAGCCCATTCCAACAAGCACTTACTTCATATCCCTTCAGAGAAGGCCCCACTAAAACTACTGGTCGCATTGAAGGCACTACATCGTAGGGAGGGATGATGTGCTTCTGTCTGCAAGAGAGAAAGCTGTCAGCAACACAGCACCCAGGCAAAGTGCCACCCAGCACCCCCAGCACCAGCAGCTCTGAATTCCAGTGGTGTCACCAACACAGCAATCAGGGATTCATTGGCTTTCCCCAGAACTGGCAGTACAAAATGAAGGCATCAGAGGTTCAAGGATGTTCTTGACACAAAATGAGGAGATCAGAGGTTCAAGGATTTTTTCTTGACACAAAATGAGGAGATCAGAGGTTCAAGGATTTTTCCTTGAACAAAATGAGGAGATCAGAGTTCAAGGATTTTTTTCCTGCCTCTTTTGGTTTTCCTCCTGGTTTTATTTGTATGTATTTGCCCTGAAGGGCCACAGAAGTGGTGTTCATCTGGAGGCATCTGCAGTCCCATTCCTAACTGCTAGCTGAAGAAGGGCATTTCCAAGAGTCAATTGAAATGGGGGACTAGTTTGGAATGGTTGGGATGGCTTGAAGTGATCTGAATGGTTTGAAATCACTTGAAATCATCTAAATGGTTTGAAGCGACTCGGAATGATGACTAGGGGCTGTGGTTAGCTGTCCCCCACCACAATCTGATGCAGGCAAATTATGGAAAGAGGAAAAACAAGCAAAGAAAGAAAACAAGAAAAGGGATGGGGAAAAGGAAAGCATAACTCTGCTTCTGCTGTTCAGATCTGCCCAGCTCTGGAGGAAACGTTGTGACACCACTGCAAATCCCACGGCAGCGCTCGTAGCCTAACTTCCACCCTCGAGCCGCAACCCACTTGCAAATGAACCCAAATGATGCCTGCTGAGGTCAGGATTTTAGGTCCATCTGAGGTGAACAGAGCTTGGGATAGCAATGTTTCCACCTTGGGAAGGCCCTGTCAGCAGCAGGGATGCTGTAGTAGGAGCTGCATCAAGCCACTCACTGATGTATCGTGTACAAGTCAGGGCCAGTACTTTAAACCACAGAGATCAGAAGACTGCCTGCTTCCAAAGGTGGCCCCCAGTTTGTCTGCTCTTCTCCAAACCAGTTCAGCTGGGGCTGCCTCCTTTCACAAATGGCTGCTCAGTAGATAACACCAAGAGTGAATCTTATCACAGAGCTTTGGGTTGGAAGGGAGGGGATTGGTTGTCTTTGTCTTGGGGGGGAAGGAGGAGGGGAAACAAATGAATAAACCATATTGAAATGCAGGACCCAGAAGCATGTGGGTGACATGGAGGAAAGGAGTGGCAGGTCTCCAGTCCCTACAGAGTACAAATACATCAGCCAAGATCACAGCATAAGGCCATTGCTTCAGTACTCAACGTATCCCAAGGTGTTCCACTAGAACATTCCACCAGGGAGTACATCCAAACACCGAGGGACACAAGGACAGACAGCAGCACAGTGACAGCAGAAAGAGAAAATGCTATACAAGCAGCAGTCCAAAGCAGTCTAAACATGGGAAACATTTTGGTGGATATTTTTTTTGATAGTGTAAGGGGGTTAAGGGGGTTTGTTGTTTTTTTTCAGCATTGATCTGATTTTTTCTGTTACCTGCAGCATCACCAGATTAATTAGCAGGGAAAACATCAGCAGCGGTGGCCCAAGGCGTCATAAGCATGGACATGAATTCACTGGACACAGTGAGGGAGCGGGCCCAGCACATCTGAAGGCAAAGCCCTGCAGGTCAGGCTGTGCCAGTGTCACAGAGCAGCCCTCCCCCTCTGCTACCCATTATTATTGTGTCGAGAAGAAGCCTATAGAGACTATCAAGAACAGTGTGGCCAGCAGGAGCAGGGAGGTCATTCTGCCCTGTGCTCAGCACTGTCAGGCCACACCTTGAGTCCTGTGTCCAGGTCTGGGCTCCTCAGGGTAGGAAAGATGCTGAGCTGCTGGAAGGTGTCCAGAGAAGGGCAACAAAGCTGGGAAGGGTCTGGAGCACAGCCCTGTGAGGAGAGGCTGAGGGAGCTGGGGTTGCTTAGCCTGGAGAAGAGGAGGCTCAGGGGAGACCTCTTGCTCTCTCAACTCCCTGAAGGGAGGTTGTAGCCAGGTGGGGGTGGTCTCTACTCCAGGCAGCCAGCACCAGAACAAGAGGACACAGTCTCCGCTGCACAGGGGAAGTTTAGGCTGGAGGTGAGGAGAAAGTTCTTCATAGAAAGAGTCATTCGGCATTGGAGGTGTCTGCCAGGGAGGTGGTGGGAGTCCCCATCCCTGGAGGTGTTGCCTGGATGGAAGCCTGGATGAGGCCCTTGGTGCCATGGTGTAGTGCTTAGATGGTGATTCTGTGAGACAGAGCCTAAGAAAAATTCTCTACAGATGTCTAAGTGCTTGGAGCCTCCTGGCAACAACAGATCTTTGTCTTAAGGTGGCTGCCTCAACCCAAAGTGTTGAGACTGGAAGTAAAGCAGCTCTTCCATAACCAGAGGAAGCACAGAAAGGAGTTGATGTGATGGAGAATGAGGATTTTCAAACTCTGCTCTGTCCAGAGAGGATTTTTTCTTCTCTCCAATTCTTCACAGCTTCAAGCAACAAAAGCTGTCAGCAGAAAACTGAGCAGAAGCTATGGAATAGATTTAAACTGAAGGAGAATAGGATTAGATGGGATATTTGGGAAGAAATTCCTTACATAAGGTGGGAGACACTGGAATGGATTGTCCAGGAGGTTGTGTTGCCTCCTCCCTGCAGTGGTTCAAGAGGAGGTTGGATGAGGCCTTGCACAACCTGGCTAGCTGAGAGGTGTCCCTGCCCATGGCAGGGAGGTTGCAGATGATGATCTCTGAGGTCTCTTCCAGCCTAGGCCATTTGATGATTCTATGATAATGGAACAATCAAAGGTCTCTAATTCTGCTCTGGTGAGACTTGAGTACTGTGTCCAGCTGGTGTCCCCAGCAGCAGAAGCACAGAGAGCTGCTGGAGTGAGTCCAGAGGAGGCCACAAAGATGATCCAGGGCGAGCAGCTCTGCTGTGAGCACAGGAGCAGGGGGTGTTCAGCCTGGAGAAGACTCCAAGGGGACCAATACCTGAAGGGATCCTGCAGGAAGGCTGCAGAGAGACTTTCCCTGAGGGTGTTTAGAGACAAGACAAGGGAATTGGTTGAAGCTGAGGAGATCAGGGTTAGAGTGGAGCTGAGGAAGAAGTCTTCAGTAGGAGGGTGGTGAGACTGGCAGAGGTTGCCCAGGGAGGTTGTGAATGTCTCCTCTCTGTAGGTGTTCAAGGCCAGGCTAGAGGAGCTTTGAGCAACTGGGCTAGTGTGAGGTGTCCCTGCCCATGGCAGGGAGGTTGGAGAGATGATCTCTTGAAGTCCTCCCACCTAAGCCATTTTGTGACTCTACGACTTGATCTTGCCTAAGTGACTGGGCCTGAGCTATCCAGCTTTCACTGCAGAGGATAGTTTGCCCATATGGCTCCTCCCAGCACTTTGACTGTTAGATATTATGGATGCCCATCCAGCATTATTGTGACTGCCAGTATACAAACCCCACTCTAGGCATCAGTGACTGCGAGATGGAAAGAAAGAGGCAATGTTCTGTGTGGTTCACCCAGAAGCTGCACCTTGGAAAGATGCTTATGCAGGAACCATCCAGTGCACGCCAACAGGCACTCCTTTTCTCAGCATTGATGTCTGGTTATGAGTCAGGAAGAAATCACTCAGAAGACTACAGACTGAAGGAGTTGGGGCTGTTCAGTTGGAGAAGAGAAGGCTCCGAGGTGACCTCATTGTGGCCTTCCAGGATTGAGGGGGCTACAAGAAGGCTGGGGAGGGACTTTTCAGGCTATCAGGGAGTGCTAGGACTAGGGGGAATGGAGTGAAGCTGGAGGTGGGGAGATCAGGCTGGAGTGAGGAGGAAGTTATCACTGTAGAGTGGTGAGGCCCTGGAAGGGTTGTGCAGGGAGGTGGTTGGGGCCCCCGTCCCTGGAAGTGTTTAAGCCCAGGCTGAATGAGGCTGGGCCAGCCTGATCTAGTGTGTGGGTGTGTCCTGCCCATGGCAGGAGGGTTGGAACTAGATGATCCTTGTGGTCCCTTTCCAACCATAACTAACGCTGAAAACTATGAAACTAAGACCCTGCTGTTGATTTGATGGGACTGTGAATGGACAGGGTCCTAACAGAACCCACCAAACTGGGGAGTTGGGGATGAGAAGTATCCAGCAATATTTAAATGAGTCCAAGGAAAAAATAAGGGAAAGTTTGAAAACAAGTTTTATTTACTGAACATGAGAGCATCCAGAGGGTGAGCAGCAGCACCACTTGGCACTATGAGATACACCAGAAGGACAGGATGGCATCCAGAGGGACCTGGACAAGATGGAGAGGTGGCCCAGGTGAACCTCATGAGGTTCAACAAGAGCAAGTGCAGGGTTCTGCACCTGGGCCAGAACAATCCTCACTGTCAATACAGACTGGGGGAGGAGGTGATGGAAAGCAGCCCTGAGGGAAAGGACTGGGGGGGTGCTGGTGGGGGAGAAGCTGGGCAGGAGCAGGCAGTGTGAGACTGCAGCACAGAAGGCCAAGGGCAGCCTGGGCTGCATCCAAAGCAGCATTGCCAGAGATCCAGAGAGGCGATTCTGACACTTTGCTCTGCTCTGGTGGGACCTCACCTGGAGCACTGTGTGCAGCTCTGGAGTCCTCAACACAGGAAGGACCTGGATGTGATGGGGCAGGTCCAGAGGAGAGCCACAAGAATGATCAGGGGGCTGGAGCAGCTCTGCTATGAGGACAGACTGAGGGAGCTGGGGGTGTTCAGCCTGGAGAAGAGAAGGCTCCAGGGAGTCCTAAGAGCAGCCTGCCAGGACCTGAAGGGGGCTACAAGAAGGCTGCAGAGAGACTGTTTGAAAAGGCCTGCAGGGACAGGATCAGGGGCAATGGCTTCAAACTAGAGCAGAGCAGATTGAGATTGGATGTGAGCATCAAGTTCTGCACCAGGAGGGTGGTGGAACGCTGGAAGAGGTTGCCCAGGGAGGTGGTTGAGGCTCCATCCCTGGAGATATTCAAGGTGAGGCTTGCTGAGGCCTGGGGCAGCCTGAGCTAGTTGAGGATGTCCCTCATGCTCACGTGCAGGGAGGTTGGACTGGATGAGCTTTGGAGGTCTCTTCTGGCCCAGCCCATTCTAGGATTGCATGATAAGCAAGTGATGGTGTTGGCTGCTGTAGGCTGTAGATGTGTAAGGAATGGTTAAACCCAAATGCTTCAGAGCTGTGAAGGCAAAGAGAGGAGCAGCAGTGTGGTACTCCACGGCAGCGGCTGCGGCTTGCAGCGCTTGCTGCCGCTTCCCAAGGCCTGCATAATTCATTCCAGCAGAGATGCTACAAATGGATTGCAGCTTGCTGGGAGCAGCAGTTGCATAATCCTGCAGCTATCTGGGCTCTCTGGGAGCTACCAGTACCATCTCCAGAAGCTGAGATGCTAACTGAGTGAGCTGCTGAGTGATGACTAGCAAGAACAGTGGCTGGTAATTTATACATGACAAGAGGGAAGCAGGACTCCAAGGGAACTCTCCCAAAGCCTGCAGTTTTGCTCTGTCACCTGGCCTCTCTTGCACCCAGTGCAACATCTTCAATACTGGCCAGATTCAAAGTCAACAGGTTGGGCTGGTTGTGTCCCCAGTACAACCTGAGTGGCTGGTTAGGTTCCAGTAATGATTTCAGTAGACTTACAAGGAACAAGAAACAACCCTTCAGAAAGAGGAGAGAGAGGTTTCATGGGAAAGCAGCTGAAGAGGGAGCCCAGCAGTGTGCCCAGGTGGCCAAGAGAGCCAAAGGCATCCTGGCTGGGATCAGCAATGCTGTGTCCAGCAGGAGCAGGGAGTCCCTGGGACTCAGCTATACCTGGAGTATTGTGTCCGTTTTGGGCAGCTCAATCCAAGAGAGATGTGGAGGTGCTGGAGCCAGGGCAGAGGAGGCAAGGAAGCTGGGAAGGGCCTGGAGAAGAAAGTTGTGAGGAGTGAATGAGGAGCTGGGGATGGTTAGTGTGAAAGAGAGGAGGCTGAGGGGAGGCCTCCTGGCTGTCTACAGCTCCCTGAGAGGAGGTTGTGGAGAGGTTGGTGCTGGTCTCTTCTCCCAGGGAGTGGCCTCAAGTTGTGACTGGGTAGGTTCAGACTGGACATCAGGAAACATTTGTTCCCAGCAAGAGTGGTCAGAGATTGGCAGAGGCTGCCCAGGGAGGTGGTGGGTCCCCAAGCCTGGCTGTGTTCAAGGTGGTTTGGATGTGGTGCTTGGGGCTATGGTTTAGGGGTGAGCCTTGTAGAGCAGGGTGAGTGGTTGGACTTGGTGACCCTGAGGGTCTTTTCCAACCTGAATGTTTCTGTGATTCTGTGATGTGCTTGCACTGGAGATCCCTCTCAGTGTGTCCTCTGGTCAGTCACAAAGGGTCAGTACTGTAGCAGAGCTTCAGGGGCTCACTGAGTGAGCACGCTGGAACAGGTTGCCCACAAAGTTGTGGCTGCTCCCTCCCTGGAGCTGTTCCAGGCCAGGCTGTATGGGGCCTTGAGCAACCTGGGCTAGGAGGAGGTGTCCCTGCCCATGGCAGGGGCCTCAACCTACATGATCTTGAAGGTCCCTTCCAACCCCAACCAGTCTATGACTCTGTGATACTATGAGCATGGGATTGTTTGTTTTCTTGTACTGAATTCACCAACAACTTGGATCCTTTTCTTCCTTAACTCTAGAGCAGCTGCACTGTGTAGTCTGGAGAAGAGAAGGCTGAGAGGAGATCTGATCAATGTCTATCAGTATCTTGGGGTGGGGGTCAGGATGAAGGGGCCAGGCTCTGTTGGTGGTGCCCAGGACAGGACAAGGAACAAGAGGTGCAAGCTGGAACCCAGGAGGTTCCACCTCAACAGGAGGAGAAAGTTCTTTGGTGTGAGGGTGCTGGAGGCCTGGAGCAGGCTGCCCAGAGAGGTTGTGGAGTCTCCTTCTCTGAAGACTTTCCAACCCCACCTGGATGTGTTCCTGTGTGACCTTCCCTGGCAGGGGGGTTGGACTGGATGACCTGTGGAGGTCCCTCCCAACCCCTAGCACTGGGCGCTCCAGCGACTGTGCCTGAGCGCTGCCCCGGGGCGGTGCTGGGAGCGGTGCCGGTGGCAGGGGAAACAACAGGCGGCGTGGGTAGGAACTTACCGACTTCTGCTTCTGCTTAGCTACAGCAGCATGGAAAGGAAAACAAAGAACAACAGAGCATGCATGTTATTGGCTGGTCAGAGGACGCAGACGCTCCACACAGACTAGAGATGTGACGCAGTGCAGGTGAGCAGGTGGACAGATGGGAG
>CM037639.1:21185570-21213157 GCA_015227895.2 Colaptes auratus | reverse complement strand
GCACAGGCTCCAGCCCCTCAATGTCCTTCCTGCAGGGAGGGCCCAGAGCTGAGCACAGCACTCCAGCTGTGGCCCCCCCAGTGCTGAGCACAGGGATGATCCCCTCCCTGGCCCTGCTGCCCACCCTGCTTCTGCCCCAGCCAGGATGCCTTTGGCTTTCCTTGCCCCCTGGGCACGCTGCCTCATGCTCAGTGACTGCCACCCACACCCCCAGGTCCCTCTCCCAGCTGCAGCTTTCCAGCCACACCTCCCCAGCTCTGGAGCTCCCCATGGGGTTGTTGTGAGCCAGGTGGAATCTAATCTCAGCTGCATTTCCAATGGCATTGATGTTTTTCATCCTTTTGAAAGCTTGACTTAGAACAGAAACTTGAGAGGTTTTTACCACATGATTATTATCATCAATATCTCTCATAGGTCAGAAATAAGATGATCTGTTTTACTGTCTTTCATTGCAACCAGACATGGTGCCCAGCAGAAAGGGTCTGAGGGTGCTGGCTGACAGCCATATGAACGGAGCCAGCATCATGCTGAGCATCCTGGCCTGGATCAGCTGTTGCTGGTGTGGCCAGCAGGAGAAGGGCAGTGAGTGTTGCCCTGTATCCAGCACTGCTGAGGCCACAGCTTGAGTGCTGGGTTCAGTTTTGGCTCCCTCACTCCAAGAAGGACATTGAGGTGCTGGAGCAGGTCCAGAGAAGGGCAAGGAAGCTGGGGAAGGGTCTGGAGAAGAGGGCTGGGGAGGAGCAGCTGAGGAAGCTGGGGGTGTTTAGTGTGGAGAAGAGGAGGCTGAGGGGAGACCTCATTGCTCTCTACAGCTCCCTGAAAGGAGGCTGGAGCCAGGTGTGGTTTGGTCTCTTCTCCCTAGTATCAGGTGACAGGATGAGAAGAAATGGCCTAAAATTGTGCCAGGGGAGGGTTAGTTTGGAGATTAGGAAAAATTTCTTTGCTGCAAGAGTGGTCAGGGATGGGAACAGGCTGCCCAGGGAGGTGGTGGAATCCTCATCCCTGGAGGTGTTCAATATGGGACATGGTTTGGTGTCCCTGGTGGCGTTAGGCCAATAGTTGGACTTGAAGATCTTAAAGATCACTTCCAAGTGAAACATTCTATGATTCACCAGTGGTTTATGTAAACTATTGAAACAAGACAAACAAACTATTGCTTCCTTCACTAAGGAAAAGCTGTTAATCTGAATTGTAATTATTGCTGTTTCCACTAATTGATTCTTCTTGTGTCTACACAGAGCACAAAGTAATCATAGTGGGACTTGACAATGCTGGCAAGACTACTATTCTCTACCAATTGTAAGTATCTCAGCTTCTTTGGTTTTCTGCTTGGCTTTTACTGTTTGGTGTGGCTCAATCATGGAAAATTCAGCTTTGCAGTTGGGCAAGTTCCCTAAAATTCGAGCTCCCAGCTTGTAGATTAATGGTGTTAGTTGTTCTGAATGGAGTCAATATTGAACTGATAACTGAAGGAGCTGCAGTGTGTTAAAATGGGCCTGGAAGTTGAACAAAGCTGTACACACATGGAGAAGGTGAACTGCAGGTTCTGTTGCCATCAAAGCCTCTCTTGATTTGTAAACATAGAATTAGTCCAGGTGCCAAGAGCTGCAGAGAAGAAGGATTTGTAAGTGAAGGGAAAGTCTGGCTACTCTACAAAAATCCATGAGTGTTTTACAAGTGCTTCCTGATTCCAGTGTCTAAAATGAATGATGGAGGATTCCTCAGGGCAGTGTTTAATCTTGCCTGGATCCTATCTTAAGCATTTTCAGTAGTGTTATTGCTCCCAAATCTTGGCAGTGTTGCAAGAAGAGCTGTGATAAATTCAAGAACCTAATTCAGGACCATAATGACTGCTGTCACTGTGGAGAAGGAGGAGAGTGTAGCCAAATATTCATCTCTGCAGCAGAAGATGTCTTCCAGAGAGCCCTTCTTCCCTAAGCACTTGTGACAAAGCTGAAAGGTAGAACTGAGACATTTCCAGCTATGAAAAGAGTCCTTTGGAATTTGTTTCAATATTGAATTAGTAACTTGAGGGCTCCGATAAAACCATATTCTGACTTAGACTTTGTAGAGTGTTTTGTTTCCCTTTTGTGGGGTCTACAATAGCAGCTTCTCTTTTGAAATGAGTGCTTTGTAAGTTTCACTTGAAGAGGGCCCTTTAAAAGAGGAGCTTCTTACAGCACAGATGCTTGTCCATTTCTTAGAAGCCTTTAATGTGCTCTTTTTTCCCCCATTGCTGATATCGCTAAGCATTTCTACAGACTCTGCTGCAAAAGCACACTAGAAATTCACCAACCAGTTTTTAGTTTCAATTCAGATTCAACTAATTTTATTTTTCCTGAAGAACTGCTCTTAGATCACAGGGTCACATGATGTTAGGGCTTGGAAGAGACCTCTGGAGATTGAGTCCACCCCCCCTGCCAGAGCAGGAGCATAGAATCCAGCACAGGGCACACAGGAACACATCCAGACAGGGCTGTAAGGCTTCAGAGAAGGAGACTCCACAACCTCTCTGAGCAGCCTGCTCCAGGGCTCTGGGACCCTCACAGTGAAGAATAGACTAGAATAGAATTAATAAGGCTGGAAAAGACCTTTGAGATCGAGTCCAACTTATCACCCAACACTATCTAATCAACTAAACCATGGCCCCAACTGTCTCATCCAGGCTCTTCCTAAATGCCTTTGGGGATGGGGCTCCACCACCTCCCTGGGCAGCACATTCCAATGGCCAAGCTCTCTTTCTGGGAAGAATTTCTTCCTAACATCCAGCCTAAACCTCTCCTGGCACAGCTTGAGACTCTCTACACTTGTTATGTTGGTTGCCTGGGAGAAGAGACCAACCCCCACCTGGCTACAACCTCCCTTCAGGTAGCTGTAGAGAGCAAGAACATCTCCCCTGAGCCTCCTCTTCTCCAGGCTAAGCAACCCCAGCTCCCTCAGCCTCTCCTCCTCATATTGAGGTGGGCCTCCTGTGCTGCAGTGCATATCCATTGCCCCTTGGCCTATCCCAGGGTGCAGCTAAGAGCTTGTCCCCTCCCTCTTGACCCCCAGCCCTCAGATCTTTGCTTTATTTCTCTACAAATCCAACTGCAGAGAGTTCTGAACTAGGCTGCTCCTTGTTTTTAATCTTCTGTTGTCAGAGTTAAATATTTTCCACAGGTTTGTTATAACTGAGCTGTGACCAGCCTTGTGTGTTTTACTGCCTGGTCTTTATGGTGTGCTGTTCTTTTCCCTCAGCCTAATGAATGAGGTGGTTCACACATCTCCAACCATAGGAAGCAATGTGGAAGAAATAGTGGTGAAAAACACTCACTTCTTGATGTGGGACATTGGAGGACAGGAATCCTTACGCTCGTCCTGGAACACCTACTACTCAAACACAGAGGTAAGAGAAGCTGCTTCCAAGTCTGCAAGTTCAAGGAATTTGCCTGAAATGATATTTATTTACTTATTAGGAATGGTGGTGGGGTTTTAGAAATACTGCAGCTGTGTTGTGCTTCAATCTTTCTGAGGAAGAACAAACCCAGGAAGTATTAAGAACCCCAGAGCAAACCCAACAACTATGCAGCCAGTTCTCTGGTAATATTTGAACCGTTTTCATAGCATCAGAGAATTGTTTGGGTTGGGAAAGACCTCTGAGATCATCCAGTCCTTTAAATAAATGTTGCTTAGACTGTGACACAAACCGGAGTTAATGGTTTTTAACTTATTGTATCAGACTCCATTTCAGGCCAAATGGGGTTCTTGCAAGTAGATTAAAAAGACAGTTTTGCAATGTAGTTGCAAGTTTGGTGTGGGTTTGCAGTGGGTAACCTGGGTCTGGTTTGGAGTGATGATAATTAAGGGTGAGGAATGAAGCTTTCTCTAAGCAGTGTTACTTCAGTGTTGCTTGTACTCAGCTCTGGTGAGGCCACACCTTGAGTGCTCTGTTCAGTTTGGGCACCTCAGTACATGAGAGATGTGGAGGTGCTGGAGCCAGGCAGAGGAGGGCAAGGAAGCTGTGAGGAGCCTGGAGAATAAATCTGATAAAGAGCAACTGAAGGAGCTGGGGATCATAGAATCAATAAGATTGGAAAAGACCTCAAAGATCATCAAGTCCAACCTGTCATCCAAGACCTCATGACTACAAACCATGGCACCAAGTGCCACATCCAATCCCTCTTGAACACCTCCAGGGATGGTGACTCCATCACCTCCCTGGGCAGCCCACTCCAATGCCTAACCACTCTCTCTGTGAAGAACTTTCTCCTTATCTTGAATCTAAACTTTCTCTAGTGCAGGTTGAGACTGTGTCCTCTTGTTCTGGGATGGTTAGTGTGAAACAGAGGAGGCTGAGGGGAGACCTCATGGCTGTCTACAGCTACCTGAAAGGAGGTTGTGGTGAGGTTGGTGCTGGTAATTAGTGATAGAACAAGAGGCAATGGCCTCAGACTGCAGCAGGGCAGGTTTAGATTGGACATTAGGAAACATTTGTTCACAGAGTGTGTCAGGCATTGGCACAGGCTGCCCAGGGAGGTGGTGGAGTCACCAACTCTGGATGTATTTAAAGGGGGTTTGGATGTGGTGCTTGGGGATATGGTTTAGGGGTGAACCTTGTAGAGTAGGGTTCTAGGCTAGACTTGGTGACCCTGAGGGTCTTTTCCAACCTGAATATTTCTGTGATTCTGTCACCTAAGGAAAAAGCTGCTCAGCTTGTGGCTGTTACCCACAGGATAAAGGTAGGTTTGGCTGTCAGTACTGATGAGGTACTGGTAAAACTGCCACTGCTGGAAAGGTTGGATTAGAACTTGGCCACAGCTCTCTGTGGGAGTTTGGCTTTTATGCTGGGGTTTTGTGGGGTTTTTTGATGCCAAAAGGCTATGAACACAACATGTACCTAACAGATCTGTATAGCCTTGTTTTAAGTGGTATGAAAGATTTTTAGGTTTCTTTTTTTTACCATTTCTAGAAGAAGAGGTCTCTTGTATCTATTACTTGCTGTATAAGCATTCCATCCTTCTCTAAAATGAGATTTTCAGTCCTGACTCTTGAGAGAATGGAGATTGAAATCATCCACCCAAGATGTTCAGAAATGTTTTCTCTACCAAAAGCCTGGTGAGGACATCTCAACCTGTTCCATTGTCTCACCAACCTCGTTGTGCAGAACTTCCTCCTGATGTCCAACCTAAATCTGCCCTGCTCCAGTTTCAAACCATTGCCCCTTGTCCTATCCCCACAGCCCCTCCCCAGCCTTCCTGTAGGTCTCCTTCAGATACTGAAATGCAGCTCTAAGGTCTCCCTGGAGCCTTCTCTTCTCCAGGCTGAACAGACTTAGCCCTCCCAGCCTGTCCCCATAGGGGAGGTTCTCCAGCCCTCTGATCATCTTTGTGGTCTCCTCTGGACCTGCTCCAGCAGGTCCATGTCCTGCCTGTGTTAGGGGCCCCAGAGCTGGACCCAGCCCTGCAGGGGCAGTCTCCCTGGAGCAGAGCAGAGGGGCAGGATCCTCTCTCTCCATCTCTGGCCACACTGCTTTGGATGCAGCCCAGGCTGCCATTTGCCTTCTCTGTTGCCAGTGACCATTGCTGGCTCCTGTCCGGCTTCTTCCCCCCCAGCACCCCCAAGTCCTTCTCTGCAGGGCTGCTCTCATCAGTCCCAGCATGGATTGATATTGAAGGTTGCCCTGATCTAGGTGCAGGACCTTGCACTTTGCCTTATTGAACCTCATGATGTTCTCCTCAGCCACCTCTCAGCCTGTCCAGGTCCCTCTGGCTGACTCCCATCCCGACCTTCAGTCTTACCAACCACACCACTCAGCTTGGTCCCATCAGCAGACTTGCTGTCTGCATCACAGATGAAGATATTGAACAGCTGTGGTAGCAATACAGACCCTTGAGGGGCACTCATCTCCATCTGGACATCGAGCCATTGACCACTACCTGTCAGATGTGATCATCCACCCATTCCTTATCCCCTGCACACTCCACCCATCAATACAATACAATATACCAGGTTGAAAGAGACCTTCAAGATCATTGCGTCCAACCCATCAACCAATCCAACCCACCTAAACAACTAACCCATGGCACCAAGCACCCCAGCAAGTCTCCTCCTGAACACCTCCAATGAAGGTGACTCCACCACCTCCACGGGCAGCTGATTCCATGGGCAATCACTCTCTCTGTAGAACTTCTTCCTACCTCCAGCCTAAACCTGCCCTGGGACAACCTGAGACTGTGTCCTCTTGTTCTGGTGCTGGCTGCCTGGGAGAAGAGACCAACCTCTGCCTGGCTACAACCTCCCTTCAGGCAGTTGGAGAGAGCAAGAAGGTCACCCCTGAGTCTCCTCTTTTCCAGGCTAAGCAACCCCAGCTCCCTCAGCCTCTCCTCACAGGGCTGTGTTCCAAACCCCTCACCAACTTCGTTGCCCTTCTCTGGACACCTTCCAGCAAGTCAACCTCCTTCCTAAACTGAGGGCCCAGAACTGGACACAGGACTCAAGGTGTGGCCTAACCAGTGCAGTGTACAGGGCACAATGACCTCCCTGCTCCTGCTGGCCACACTCTTCTGATGCAGCCCAGGATGCCCTTGGCCTTCTGGCTGCCTGGGCACACTGCAGCTCATGTTCACCTCCCATCCACCAGTACCCCCGGTCCCTCTCTGCCTGGCTGCTCTCAGCCACTCTGACCCCAGGCTGTGGCACTGAGTGGGGTTGATGTGGCCAATGTGCAGAACCTGACACTTGGATCAGATCCATATCTCCCCAGCTTAGAGAGAAGGATGTTGTGGGGACTGTGTCCAAGGCCTTACAGACGTGCAGATAGATAACAGCTGTTGGTCTTCAAATTTATTTTCATTCCTTTTGGTTTATTCTTCTGGCAGGGGAGTTGGGCTAGATGATCTTTCCAAGTCCCTTCCAACCCCTAATGTTTTGAGTGTCTTCATCATGTTCTGGCTTACTAGTGAGTGTTTGAAATCCTGTGCTTGCAGAGAATGTTGCCTTCACTCCCAGCTTTGTCTGCTGGGAACAGATGAGGAAAAAAGGCATCTGCTTAGTATGCCAATCCCAGCCTCCTGGATATGAATAATTCCTTTACTGTTCCTCCTCATCTGCTGTACATCTCAAAGTCACAGCAGCATTAAATTGACTTAGTTCTTCATACTTTGTGGTCATTTTCAATGGGTAATGAATCTCCTTAATCTTATAAGGCAAAGTAATTTGGAGCATATGTTGGAGAATTCTGGCACTGATTTTTAATCCTGCTTTTTTTTTTGTTGTTGCTATCTCTCTCTTCTCTTTTATCTGTGAATTGAGGAAATCTGAAGGAAATCTTTGGAGTAATGTCAAAACCACAGATAAGCTTTTTCAGTGCATGCTTGTCCTAATTAGCTCTAAACCTGACATGGCTAATTCTCCAGTGCTGGTGTAGGAGTCAGATAGTATTCTTACAGGCAGGATGTTAGGGCAGGGTAAGAGACAAAAGAAGTGGGGAGAGAGGAGAGGGAGAAGGAGCACTCAAGCTGTACTGAACCCAGTACTCATGCTGTGGCCTCCCCAGGGCTGAGTACAGAGGGACAATCACTTCCCTGGTCCTGCTGGCCACACTGCTAAGCTGAAAGTGAGAGAAGAGACTTTTTTTGTGCTGAAGAGATTTACACAGCAGCCTCTGGCCTGGATCAGAAATAGTGTGCAGAGGTTCCCACTGACTGGTAAAGGGAAGACAAGCCCCATCTTCAGAAGGGCAGATGAGGAGGAGCCAGGGAACTACAGGGCACTCAGGCTCACCTCTGTGTCTGGCAAGATAATGGAGCAGATCACAGGCTCACAGGATGTTAGGGGTTGGAAGGGGCCTCTGGAGATCTTTGAGGACCATAGTATCCAGCACAGGTCACCCAGGAACACATCCAGATGGGTCTTGAAAGGCTCCAGAGAAGGAGACTCCACAACCTCTCTGGGCAGCCTGCTCCAGCGCTCAGGAACTGTGGAGAGTTCTCCACTGTGCTCCCTCATGGTGGAGAAATTCCTCCTCGTGCTGAGGTGGAACCTCCTGTGCTGTAGTTGATATCCTTTACCCCTTGTCCTGAAGGCTTTGCTAGAGCACACAGAAAACAAAGAGGTGGTTGGTGGCAACCAGCATGGCTTCATCAAGGGCAAATCCTGCCTGACAAACTTGGTGACTTATGATGGGGTCACAGCATCAGTGGGTAAGGGAAAAGCAACTGATGGCATCTGCCTGGGCTTGTGTAAAGCATTTGGCACTGCCCTGCAAGACATCCTGCTCTCTAAATTGGACGGACACAGATTTGATGGATGGACCATGTGCTGAATAAGGAAGTGCTTGCATGGCTACTCTCAGAGTTGCAATGAATGCTTCCATGTCAAAATGGTGACCTGTGATGAATGGGGTCCCTCAGGGGTCAGTGCTGGGACCAGTGCTGTTTGACAGCTTGGTCAGTGAGACAGGCAGTGGGACTGAGGCACCCTCAGCAGGGTTGCTGATGACACCAAGCTGTGTGGTGCAGCTGACAGGCTGGAAGGAAGGGATCCATCCAGAGGCACTTGGACAGCTGGGCTCAAGCCAACCTCATAAAGCTCAACGAGGCCAAGTGCAAGGTCCTGCACCTGGGCTGGGACAATCCCAAGCACAAATTCAGGCTGGGTGAGAAGTGGCTGAGAGCAGCCTGGAGGAGAAGGCCTTGGGCCAGCAACATGTGCCAGCTGTGCCCTGGCTGCACCCACAGCACTGTTGCCAGCAAGTCAAGTGAGGTCATTCTGCCTCTCTGCTCTGTTCTGCTGAGGCCTCCACCTGAAGTACTGTGTCCAGTTCTGGTGCCCCAAATACAAGAAGGACACAACTGTTGGAGAAGGTCCAGAGGAGGCCACAAAGATGATCAGAGGCTGGAGAACCTCCCCTGTGGGGACAGGCTGGGAGAGTTGGGGTTGTTCAGCCTGAAGAAGAGAAGGCTCTGGGGACACTTTAGAGCAGCCTTGCATTACCTGAAGGGGGCTACAGGAGATGTGGGGAGGGTTTTTTTCACAAGGGCTGGGAGTGACAGGACAAGGGACGAACTTTCTTCTCACCTCCAGCCTAAACCTCCCCTGGCACAGCTTGAGACTGTGTCCTCTTGTTCTGGTGCTGCTTGCCTGGGAGAAGAGACCAACCCCCACCTGGCTACAACCTCCTTTCAGGTAGTTGTAGAGAGCAGTAAGGTCTCCCTGAGCCTTCTCTTCTCCAGGCTGAACAACCCCAGCTTAACTTCATGATTGTAGTCCATGACCACAGAAAATAGAGTCCACTGCTTTCCAAGAAGGGAGATGGAGTCCCTCTGAGCCCATGCTGAGCAGGTGCTCACCTCCTCTCTGACACTTGCCCCTCACACAGAGCTGTTCTCCAACTCCATCACAGAGTCACAGAATTGTCAGGGTTGGAAGGAAACTCAAGGATCAGTCAGTTCCAACCCCCCTGCCATGGGGCAGGGACACAGAATCATACAGGGTCACAGATTCACCAAGGTTGGAAGAGGCCTCAAAGATCATCAAGTCCAACCTGTAACCACAGACCCCATGACTGAACCATGGCACCAAGTGCCATGTCCAATCCCCTCTTGAACACCTCACACCACAGCAGGTTGCTCACAGCCACAGCCAGCCTGGCTGCAAACACCTCCAGGCAGGAGGCTTCCACCACCTCCCTGGGCAGCCTGTGCCAGGCTCTCACCACCCTCCTGGGCAACAACTTCTTCCTAATGTGTAATGTAGATCTCCCCTCCTGTAGCTTGGCTCCATCCTCCCCAGTCCTTTCTCAGGCAGCTGCAGTCAGCAGAAACCATTCTCTGATTCCACCCTTTTGAATTTTTTTACCTCTTGATGTCTGATCCTCAAGGCTCTAGCCAAGCCTGCACCAAACCTCTGGATCTGTTTTCTGGTGTGCTCTGGAAGTGTGGAGGAAGGCTTGTGGCAGTGGCCTGTTGAGTACCTGCTTGCTGTGGTTTTGCCTTTGCTCTTCCATGCTGCACTCTTTGTGTTTTTTCCCCCAGTTCATCATTCTGGTTGTGGACAGCATCGACCGGGAGCGGCTTTCCATCACAAAGGAAGAGCTGTACAGAATGCTGGCTCATGAGGTATGGTGGGGAGCTGGGAGAAGAGCTGGCTGTTCTTTGCAGCAGTCAGATAATGTGACAGGCTCCCCCATGGTAGCAAAAATCCTACTGGCTCCAAAAAACTCTCTCTGCCTGCGTTTTGGTTACACTTTTAACCCCCTGGGGAAGGGCACTGCGAGGGCTTGGTTGCAGCCAGGTTCCTCTCCACTTTGTACATGTTGAACATGTGAAATGTCTCAAACTTAATGTAAGTGGCTATTCTTGTGCTCCACCACTGTCTGCCCTTCAGCTAAATGCTTTAAAGGCCACAGAATGGCTCAGGTTGGAAGGGATCTCGCAGATCATCTGCTCCAACCTCTCTGCCATGGGCACGGACAGCTCTCAACTAGACTTGGTTGCTCAAGGCCTCATCCAGCCTGGCCTTGAACACCTCCAGGGAGGAGGCAGCCACAGCCTCCCTGGGCAACCTGTTCCAGAGTCTCACCACCCTCCTACTGAAGAACTTCCTCCTCAGCTCCAGTCTAACCCTGCTCTGCCTCAGCTTCAAACCATTCCCCCTTGTCCTGTCTCTAGACACCCTCAGGGAAAGTCTCTCTGCAGCCTTCCTGGAGGATCCCTTCAGGTACTGGAAGGCAGCTAGAAGGTCCCCTGAAGTCTGCTCAAGGCTGAGCACACACAGCTTCCTCAGCCTATCCTCATAGTGGAGCTGCTCCAGCCTAAAACCTGGTTTAGCAGGAGGTGTCCCTGCCCAGGGCAGAGGGCTTGGAACTAGGTAATCCCTTCCAACCCAAACCATCCTCTGATTTTTATGGAATACTCTAGCAAAAAAGGTGGACTTGTGGTGAGGTTTTGCAATGTACTTTCTTTCCAGTGATGGCACTTCTGGTGAGATTGGAATCTGTCATCCCTTGAAAACAGCTGGCAGGCCTACACTGGCCTACCTGCAGGAGGCTTTAACTTTGGGCTTTTAATTACACCTGCCAGCTTCCTGAGTTTTGTAGTTGCTTACCTTTCTGCACTCCCCAAACCATACATCCCAGTTCCTGTCTCATTGCTGTGTTGAATCCTTATTTCCATACCATGACAAAGCTGCTGCAGCATTTTCAGAGCTCCCTTTGTGGAGCAGTAGGATGAAACCCACAGGAATTTAGAGAACTTTCTTAAATTTGGTACTGCTGCAGTTGCTGCAGAACTTCTTCAGTGAAGGTGAAAGTCACTGCAGGGGAATGGTATGTAGAATCACAGAATGGGAGGGGTTAGAAGGGACCTCCAGAGACCATCCAGTCCAACCCCCCTGCCAGAGCAGCATGACCCAGGGCAGGTCACACAGGAATATACCCAGGTGTGTTCTTAAAGCCTCCAGAGAAGGAGACTCCACAACCTCTCTGGGCAGCCTGCTCCAGGCCTCAAGCACCCTCACACCAGAGAAGTTTCTCTTCATCTTGAGGTGGAACCTCCTGGGTTCCAGCTTAAAATCATTGTTCCTATCACTGGGCATCACCAAACAGAGCCTGGCCCTTTCATCCTGACCCCCACCCCTCAGCTATTGATAGACATTGATCAGATCCCTCTCAGCCTTCTCTCCACACCAAACAGTTCCAGGGCTCTCAGTTTCTCTTCACAGCAGAGCTGTTCCAGACCCTTCATCATCCTTGTAGCTCTCTGTTGGACTCTCTCCAGCAGGTCTCTGTCTCTCTGGAACTGGGGAGCCCAGAATTGGACACAGGATTGCAGCTGTGGTCTCAGCAGGGCAGAGCAGAGGGGGAGGAGAACCTCCCCAGCCTGGCTGGCCACACTTTTCTTGCTGCCCCCCAGGCTCCCATTGGCTCTCTTGGCTCCCAGGGCACATTGCTGACCCATGCTGAACTTGCTGCCCAGCAGCACTCCAAGGCCTTTCCCCATGGAGCTGCTTTGCAGCAGGACAACCCCTAGTCTGTACTGGTTGTTCCTGCCCAGCTGCAGGACTCTGCACTTATCCTTAATGAGCTTCATGGGCATGTGCTTCATGTAGCAGGTGCTTCCTTTTGAAGAGTCTCCAATGTAGATGTTCTGCTGGCTGGTTTGTAGCAGTGTGCAGTACTTCATCTAATAGGAACCTGAGGTCAGCCCCAGAAGTCTAGTCAGAGTGTAGAACAGAATAGATTAAACCAGGTTGGAAACAGTCTCCAAGATCATCAAATGCAACCTATCACCCAGCACCATCTGATCAACTAAACCATGGCACCAAGGGCCTCATCCAGGCTCTTCCTAAACACCTCCAGGGATGGGGACTCCACCACCTCCCTGGGCAGCACATTCCAGTGGCCAATCTCTCTTGCTGGGAAGAATTTCTTCCTAACCTCCAGCCTCAACCTCCCCTGGCGCAACTTGAGACTGTGTCCTCTTGTTCTGGGTGCCTGGGAGAAGAGACCAACCCCCACCTGGCTACAACCTCCCTTCAGGGAGTTGGAGAGAGCAAGAAGGTCTCCCCTGAGCCTCCTCTTCTCCAGGCTAAGCAACCCCAGCTCCCTCAGCCTCTCCTCACAGGGCTGTGCTCCAGACCCCTCCCCAGCTTTGTTGCCCTTCTCTGGACACCTTCCAGCAGCTCAACAGCTTTCCTAACCTGAGGGGCCCAGAACTGGACACAGGACTCCAGGTGTGGCCTAACCAGTGCTGAGCACAGGGCAGAATGACTTCCCTGCTCCTGCTTTCTACACTCTTCCTGATGCAGGCCAGGATGCTCTTGGCCTTCTTGTCCCCCTGGATGCACTGCTGGCTCATGTTCATCTACTGTCAACCAGCACCCCCAGGTCCCTCTCTGCCTGGCTGCTCTCCAGCCACTCTGACCCCAGCCTGTAGCTCTGCATGGGGTTGCTGTGGCCAATGTGCAGAACCTGGCACTTAAATGTGTTCAATCTCCTGCCCTTGGCCTCTGCCCATCTGTCCAGCCTGGCAAGGTCCCTCTGCAGAGCCCTCCAAACCCTCTAACAGACCAACTCCTGCCCCCAGCTTGGTGTCTTCTGCAAACTTACTGCTGATGGACTCAGTGCCCTCATCCAAATCATCAATAAAGATATTGAACAGGATGGGGCCCAGCACTCATCCTTGGGGCACACCACTAGTGACTGGCTGCCAGCTGGCTGTGGCACCATTCACCACCACTCTCTGGGCTCAGACTCCAGCCAGTTCCTAACCCAGCTCAGAGTGCTGCTGCCCAAGCCAGGGGCTGCCAGCTTGGCCAGGAGTTTGCTGTGGGGGATGGTGTCAAAGGCCTTGCTGAGGTCCAGGTAGACCACATCCACAGCCTGCCCCACATCCACCAGGCAGTCAGCTGGGCACAGAAGGAGATCAGGTTGGTCAGGCAGGACCTGCCCTTCCTCAATCCATGCTGGCTAGCCTGAGCCCTTGGCCATCCTGCAGGTGTGCTGTGAATGCCCCCCAGATGGGCAGTTCCATAACCTTGCTTGGCACTGAGGTCAGGCTGCCAGGCCTGGACTTCCCTGGCTCATGCAACCTGCCCTTCCTGTGGGTGGGCATCACGCTGGCTGCTCCCAGCCCCCTGGGACCTGTACCTGATAGTTGGATTCTCTGGGGGAGAACACTTGGGAAGAAATTGGATTCTTCTGTCTTCATGGAGTTAATTGTGAATGCAGCACATGTGTTGAAGCTCCATGCTGCTGTGTACTTGTAGATGAAGTTGAGTGCAGTCCTTTGAGGAGCTTCAGGTAATTCCTTAGCCGTTGAGTCCTGCCTGATGACTCCTGCCTGCTCTGCGTTCCTCCTAGGACTTGCGGAAGGCTGCGGTTCTCATCTTCGCCAACAAGCAGGACATGAAGGGCTGCATGACGGCTGCTGAGATCTCGACATACCTCACCCTCAGCTCCATCAAGGATCACCCCTGGCACATTCAGTCCTGCTGTGCTTTGACAGGAGAAGGGTAAAGCCTTTGCTGCTTACTAGAGCTCTGGAGCAGCCTGCAGGAGAAGGCATTGGGGCTGTCAGTTGGTGACAAACTCCCCAGCAGCCAGCAGTGGTCCCTGGCAGCCCAGCAGGCAGCTGAGTGCTGAGCTGCAGCCAGAGCAGGGAGAGCAGCAGCACAGGGAGGGGATTCTGCCCCTCTGCTCTGCTCAGACCCCACCTGCAGCACTGCCTCCAGTTCTGGTGTCCCCAGCACAAGAGGGACATTGTGAGAGTTTTAGGCTGTGCCTTTAAGAAAGGGACAGTTACTGGAACACTCTGGCTGAATGTTTTGGTGTCAGAATGGAAACAAAGCTAAGTCTAAACAAGTTTCATTGGTAGATTGGTGGAGTGCAACTTCAAATTTTAGCTTTGGTTCAGTTTGAATCTCAGTCAGTTCAGTCTGTCTGTTCCAGTCTCTGAACAGCTGTCTTCTGTCTGTGCTGGGGGAGGGGGGGGCTGGCCTTCAACTCACCAGATAAGAAACTGATTCTTGCATACACTTTGAGCTGACAGAATTTCCTCCTTAATAATTACCTTTCCTCTCTCTAACCCTTTTTGGGGGAAGGGGGAGGAGGGGGCGTTGTGGGGGGACCCTCCTCGCTGGAGGAGGGCAGGATTTCAGTGTTATGTTCTTTGCTGTATGTTTCTGTCTATATTGTAAATAGTGTATCTTGTGTCTATGGTCATCTGCACTTCATCCTGCTGGTAAATAGAGCTCTTAGCCATTTTTGCTTCTCCAGCTGAGTTAGCCGTGGTTTCTTTGTGCATGGGGGAGAACTGAACTTTCTCTCACCACCACAGACATGAAGCTGTTAGAGTGGGTGCAGAGGAGACCACAAAGATACTCAGAGGGCTGGGGAACCTCCCCTGTGGGGACAGGCAGGGAGAGTTGGGGCTCTTCAGCCTGGAGACCAGAAGGATCCAGGGATCAGTCCTGGGACCAGTCTTGTTCAACATCTTTGTGGGTGCCATGGGCAGTGGCACTGAGTGCAGCCTCAGCAAGGTTGCTGATGACACCAAGCTGTGTGGTGCAGCAGACAGGCTGGAGGGAAGGGATCCATCCAGAGGGACCTGGACAGGCTGGAGAGGTGGGCACAAGCCAACCTCAGGAGCTTCAACAAGACCAAGGGCAGGGTCCTGCAGCTGGGTCGAGGCAATCCCAGGCACAAATCCAGGCTGGGCAGGGACTGGCTGGAGAGCAGCCCAGAGGAGAGAGACTTGGGGGTGCTGGGGGAGGAGAAGCTCACCAGGAGCTCTCAGGGTGCACTTGCAGCCCGGAAAGCCAATCAGAGCCTGGGCTGCAGCAGGAGAAGTGTGGCCAGCAGGGCAAGGGAGGGGATTCTCCCCCTCTGCTCAGCTCTGCTGAGACCCCACCTGGAGTACTGCCTCCAGTTCTGGAGCCCCTATTGCAAGAGGGATCTGGAGGGGCTGGAAGGTGTCCAGAGAAGGGCCACGAGGAGGAGCAGAGGGCTGGAGCACCTCTCCTGTGAGGACAGACTGAAGGAGTTGGGGCTGTTCAGTCTGGAGAAGAGAAGGCTCCCAGGTGACCTCATTGTGGCCTTCCAGGATCTGAAGGGGGCCTACAAGAAGGCTCAGGCTATCAGGTAGTGCTAGGACTAGGGGGAATGGAATGAAGCTGGAGGTGGGGAGATTCAGGCTGGAGGTGAGGAGGAAGTTCTTCCCCATGAGAGTGGTGAAGCCCTGGAGTGGGTTATCCAGGGAGGTGGTTGAGGCCCTGTCCCTGGAGGTGTTTAAGCCCAGGCTGGGTGAGGCTTCAGGCAGTCTGATCTAGTGTGGGGTGTCCCTGCCCATGGCAGGGGGGTTGGAACTGGATGATCCTTGTGGTCCCTTCCAACCCTGACTGAAACTATGAAACCTTGGAGCAGCCTTCCAGTACCTGAAGGGGGCTCCAGGAGAGCTGGGGAGGGACTTTTGCCAGGGGCTTGTGGTCCTGCAGGCCACACTGTTGCTGGTACAGGTTAGGGTGCTGGTGGCCGCCTTGGCCATGCTGCTGGCTTCTATTCAGACTTTTTTTAAAGCACTGTTTCCTCTGTTCAAGTTTCAATCCTAATTCCAGCTGATTTCATTTACTTTAAAGGTTTTTAAACATACAAAGCAGTAGAAAATACTTGAGAGCAGAGCTAACAGCAGCCTCACATCTCTTCTCTTGCAGGTTGTGCCAAGGTTTGGAGTGGATGACCTCTCGGATTGGAGTGAGATAGCTGCACTGGTTTACTGCTATCTTTCCTTTTTTAAATCTTCCTCAAAAGAAGAGACTTCTATTTATCCTGTGCCCCTGTACATTTTTGTTTGCTCCCAGCTGCTGCAAGGCAGTGACCATGTTTAATTTATATCAGCCAACACCCAAGCTGTGCTTGAATCAAGCGTGGCTGAACTGAGACACAGAAGTATTTTCTTACCTTTTTTTAATACACTAACCTCCAGCTGGATGAACCTCTGTGAGCCTGGCTTTGAGCAGTGGGATCCCTCTGGCTGTGCATTCTGCCTTGTGCAGTGATGGCTCTGCAAGATCTGGTTTCTCATTGTCAGTGTTTCATACCTTGGCTAAATACTTCACAGAACTTAACTAACAGCAGTGAACGTGGCCTGGTTAGTAAGGGGACTGACTTGACTTGACTTGACTTGACTCTGGCACAGCTTTAGGCTGTGTCAGGGTAGGCTGACTTGACTCTGGCACAGCTTTAGGCTGTGTCAGGGTAGGCTGACTTGACTCTGGCACAGCTTTAGGCTGTGTCAGGGTAGGCTGACTTGACTCTGGCACAGCTTTAGGCTGTGTCAGGGTAGGCTGACTTGACTCTGGCACAGCTTTAGGCTGTGTCAGGGTAGGCTGACTTGACTCTGGCACAGCTTTAGGCTGTGTCAGGGTAGGCTGACTTGACTCTGGCACAGCTTTAGGCTGTGTCAGGGTAGGCTGACTTGACTCTGGCACAGCTTTAGGCTGTGTCAGGGTAGGCTGACTTGACTCTGGCACAGCTTTAGGCTATGTCAGGGTAGGCTGACTTGACTCTGGCACAGCTTTAGGCTATGTCAGGGTAGGCTGACTTGACTCTGGCACAGCTTTAGGCTATGTCAGGGTAGGCTGACTTGACTCTGGCACAGCTTTATCCTCTAAGGGTCAACACAGCTCCAGGTAGGCTTCCTTGGATCATCAGTAGAGTTCTAGCCAGCACAGGAGTTCATAATGATGAATGCCAATTTTTACACTTAGTGGTAATTGATATTCTGGTGGCTTTTAACCTGATGTGTAACTCAACTTCTGCCTTAAAAGAGATCTACTTCCTTCTCAGTTGCCCTGGTAAGTAGTCCTAGGATGTGATTCTTTTCCTTGTACTTGAAAATACATCCCTGTATGGTGGATAAAAATTCTGCTAAGTGCTGACTGAGTCATTTAAAACTTGAATGCCTTTTAGAAAGAAACTTCTTGGGGTTGGAATTTGGAGCCAGGGCAGCCAGTTATTGTGCAGACTGTTACAGCTTCCACTACTGTAGATGTGAGCCTTCCTCACCTGCCAGTGAGAGTGCTCTTTGCTAAATGAGGGCAAGACCAAAAGGGAAGGCAGATTCATAAACAGAACAAAATCATGGTGCTGCATCTCTAGACTTCACAGTGAGGCCAATCTTGACATTTGTTTGCCTACTATCAAATGCATCTTCAGATTGTGTTAATTAAAAGTATTTTGCCTTAATTTTTTTGCATTAGTCTTATTCCATGGAATCACAGAGTGGTTTGGGTTGGAAGGGACCTTAAGGATCACCCAGTCCCAAGGCTGGGACAGCTCCTGCCAGATCAGTTTGCTCAAGGCCCCATCCCACCTGGCTTTGAGTACTTCCAGGCTTGGAGCCTCTACAGCTTCTCTGGGCAACCTGTTCCAGTGCCTCACCACCCTCAGGGGGAAGAATTTCCTCTGAATCCATGTTCTTCCAGTCTGCAGAGAACATTTGTTGGTGCTCAAGGTAGAGTAATTCACCTGAACTTTAGGAAATGAAAGTTTGCAACAGCAGAGGCCTTCTGTTGGAAAAGAGGTGCTGAAAGACCTGACCTAGTAACTCTATGCAGGGTGAAGGGGGAGTGAGTTAGAGCTGTAGAGTCACACAATCATTGAGGTTGGAAGAGACCTTTAAGATCACTGAGTCCAACCCTAACCCAGCTGCCACGACCACCAAACCCTACCCTGCAGCACCACCTCTACAGCCTCTTCAACACCTCCAGGCACGGGGACTCCACCACCTCCCTGGGCAGCCTGTCCCAACCCCTCACCACTCTTCCACCAAAGAAATCTTCCTCCTCTCCAACCTAAGCCTCCCCTGGCACAGCTTCAGCACATTTCCTCTCATCCTAGCTCTGCTTACTTGGCAGCAGAGACCAACCCCAGCCTCACTCCAGCCTCTAAAGCTGTGGGTGGAACTGAGTAAGATTAGACACAAAAAACCACCCAATACTGCTCTGAGGGGAAAAAAAAATGAACACCCAATTCCTAGTGAAATCCCAGGAGCTGTCAAGGGTCTAACCTACATCAGTGCTTTGCAGGCTTTCCAGAAGCACCTTTCTGTGCTTTTGAGTGCTTAAAAAGCACTCAGAGCCTGGTTACAGTGATTGACCAGAGTGCTTGAATAGCCCAGCATGGATGATAGGTCTGGTTTCAGTCGTTCCAGCATGCTCACTTCTCATTAATAAGATCTTTAGTTTTCTGAATTGCAATTGCAGTCCACCTGAGGCTGCACCTTGAGTGCTGGGGTCAGTTTGGGGTCCCTCACTCCAAGAAGGACATTGAGGAGCTGGAGCAGGTCCGGGGAAGGGTCTGGAGAACAGTGCTGGGGAGGAGCAGCTGAGGGAGCTGGGGCTGTTCAGCCTGGAGAAGAGGAGGCTGAGGGGAGACCTCATTGCTCTCTGCATCTCCCTGAAGGAAGGTTGGAGTGAGGTGAGGGTTGATCTCTTCTCCCTGGTATCAGGTGATAGAATGAGAAGAAATGGCCTCAGGTTGCATCAGGGGAGGTTTAGGTTGGAGAAAAATTTCCTTGCTGCAGGAGGGGGTCAGGGACTGGCACAGGCTGCCCGGGGAGGTGGTGGAGTCCCCATCCCTGAAGGTCTTCAAGACATGTGTGGCCATGGCACTTGGGGACAGGGGTGATGTTAAGTTGAAGGTTGGACTGGGTGATCTTGGAGGTCCTTTCCAACTCCATTCTATGATTCTGTGGTTTTTCTTTGAAGGAAGACATGCTGAAAATCCCAGCAAGTGCCCTGTGTGACAAAGACTGTGCATGCAGGGGGCAGGAGTGGCTGCTTGCAGGAAGTTAGATGCTGATGCTGGTTACAAAAAATCCCATGGAGGGCAGAACAAGCTGAGTGTCAGCTCAGAGCTCTCAGCAAATAATGAGCATCACTGGAAAAGTGGTGCTGAAAGAAGAGAGGATTGCAAGGCAGGGTGAAACCAGATCCTCGAGCTTCTTGCTCCGGTGCTCGTACCAACGACTGTTCCAGTGTCTGCAAACCTGATTTGCTTTGTTCTGAGGGAAGCAATTCTGAGTGGAAACCAGAATAAAGTTGTACTGTGAATCAAGTTTCTTGCCTGGTCACTTAATTTCAGTTAGTGATTTGCATTTCTTTTTTGGGGCATTGAGAGAGTGCTCCTTGAATAGTTACAGAAACCACTGTCAGGATGTGTAGCCCTTCAGGTGTTGATTTGGTTAAAAGAAACTGTTGTACAGAATACAAAATTAACCAAGCTGGAAGAGACCTCAGAGGTCTTCAAGGCCAAGCTATCACCCAACACCACCTGATCACTCAACCATGGCACCAAGGGCCTCATCCAGGCTCTTCCTAAACACCTCCAGGGATGGGGACTCCACCACCTCCCTGGGCAGCACATCCCAATGGCCAATCTCTCTTGCTGGGAAGAACTTCTTCCTAACATCCAGCCTGAACCTCCCCTGGCACAGCTTGAGACTGTGTCCTCTTGTTCTGGTGCTGCTTGCCTGGGAGAAGAGACCAACCCCCACCTGGCTACAACCTCCCTTCAGGGAGTTGCAGAGAGCAAGAAGGTCTCCCCTGAGCCTCCTCTTCTCCAGGCTAAGCAACCCCAGCTCCCTCAGCCTCTCCTCACAGGGCTGTGCTCCAGACCCCTCCCCAGCTTTGTCCAGCTTCTCTGGACACCTTCCAGCATCTCAACATCTTTCCTAACCTGAGCAGCCCAGAACTGGACACAGGACTCCAGGTGTGGCCTAACCAGTGCTGAGTACAGGTGCAATGGCCTCAGCACCACATCTCTGCATCTGCTGCAACTTCAGTCAGTTCATGAAATGTCTTGGCTGGACAACTGCTTCCTTTCATCCTGGGAGAAGATCCAACTTTGATCCTAGAGAGATTTTGAGCCATGGGATGCAGGAGCCTTTGTTTGTTTTAGTGAAGGGTGTTTGTTTGAGTGGACTGTTCCCTTTCAAAGTAAGAGCAAAGCAAGAGGGGAAAAAGCTTGTTTGGATTTCCCCGTGTGCATCTGACTCTGCTTAGCATCTGGCTGAGTTTGCTCTTTCCCTTTGTAGGCTCTGCCATGTGAAAGAGCCTGGAAGGCCACAGTGAAGGGAGCAAATATGAAAGCTGTGACCATGATGCTGATGTTAGTGATGGGAACTTGCGGCTGGGAACAACCTTTACATGGTTCTAAAATACCCTTTGTGACCTCTCAGCAGGGAGTCTGCCTGCATTTTGCTTCTTAGAGCAGCAGAATAGAGTAGAGTAGAATAGAGTAGAATAGAATAGAACAGAATAGAATAGAATTAACCAGGTTGGAAAAGACCCCAGAGATCATCAAGTCCAAGCTATCATCCAACACCATCTGATCAACTCAACCATGGCACCAAGCACCCCATCCAGTCTCTTCCTAAACACCTCCAGGGATGGTGACTCCACCAGCTCCCTGGGCAGCACATTCCAATGGCCAATCACTCTTTATGGGAAGAACTTCTTCCTCACCTCCAGCCTTAACCTCCCCTGGCACAGCTTGAGACTGTGTCCTCTTGTTCTGGTGCTGCTTGCCTGGGAGAAGAGCCCAACCCCCACCTGGCTACAACCTCCCTGCAGGGAGTTGGAGAGAGCAATGAGGTCTCCCCTGAGCCTCCTCTTCTCCAGGTTAAGCAACCCCAGCTCCCTCAGCCTCTCCTCACAGGGCTGTGCTCCAGACCCCTCCCCAGCTTTGTTGCCCTTCTCTGGACACCTTCCAGCATCTCAACATCTATCCTGAACTGAGGAGCCCAGAACTGGCCACAGGACTCAAGGTGTGGCCTAAGCAGTGCTGAGCACAGGGCAGAAGGACTTCCCTGCTCCTGCTGGCCACACTGTTCCTGATGCAGGCCAGGATGCCCTTGGCCTTCTTGGCTGCCAAGGCAGCAGCAGGAAGCTCTGAGCAAGTTATGGCTTGTGTAAATGCTGGCTTAAAAGTTCTGATGCTGGGCTAAGTCTTCTTAATACGCAGTGTGATGCAAAATTGATGTTTTTGACTGCCTCCATTTCTGGGACCACAGACATCTCAAGCCCTCCTGTTTCTCTCTGTATTGACTGTTGACAGCCACACACTGTCCACAGCAGCAGAGAACTTACTCTCTGGAGGTATCCAGGACATTCTAAGGCTTTTCCCACAGTTGGGTAGCTCAGAAGCTGTAGATGCTTCCTAAAGACAAAAGTTCAGTTGTCCACTTGATGTCTTCACTGGACAGTGAACTGAAATTTACTGCAGAGGCTTTTAGGGTTATGCTAGAATTAAACTGTGTCAGATCTCCTGAAGAGTGGCTGAGGAACTGCTGCTGGTCAGCCTAGAGAACAGGAGCCTGAGGGGAGACCTTCTGGCTCTCTACAACTCCCTGACAGGAGGCTGGAGCCAGGTGGGGGGTTGGTCGCTTCTCCCAGGTAACAAGGGGATAGGGGGTGAGAAAATGGCCTCAAGGTGCCCCAGGGGAGGCTTAGGTTGGATCTTAGAAGAAACTTCTTCCCTGAAAGGGTTCTCAAAGCTGGCACAGGCTGCCCAGGGAGGGGCTCGAATCCCCATCCCTGGAGGTGTTTGCAAGAGGTGGTGCTGAGGGCCATGGTTTAGCCTCAGCCTAGGCAGAGTTAGAGGATGGTTGGACTGGGTGATCTGGAAGGTCTTTTCCACCTGAAACAATCTATGCCTCTATAGTCTCTCATCAAATGCTACTCTTCAATCACTTTGACTTTTGCTTCCCTGCATCGGGATGAGCATTTCCTCCACGTTTCCCGTACCCGACTGAGGACACTCCTGCTTCTCCTCTTCCACACCAGTGTGTGTCCCCTAGATGGCAGGAAAGGATCGCTGCAGGAGTGCCAGGCCTGCCTCAACGCTGCTTCAGCATCCACCGGAGGGGGGTTACAAACACCTGGGAGAAACACTTTGTGGATCACCAGCTGCACAGAGGGAACCATGCCCAGGTAACAGGGGAAAAACCCAGAGAGAGAAAAGTTGAATCCCTTCTGGGGAGGGAAGCTCATGGTGAGTTTTAAATACATTTGTTGTCCAGTTCTATGGATTAAAAGCATTTTTTGTCTTCATCATTTAAGATCAGAATTGTCTTCTACCCCTTTGATTGCTGCTCTGGAGACAAGAACATGAAAACAGTTCCTGACATACTTCATTTTTGCAGCAGTCTGCTGCCCAGGACATGCAGTTTTGTTCTTGAGGTTTGGTGACTGGGGCTGCAGGGAAGCCAGGAAGGGACTTTTTACAAGGGCCTGGAGTGATAGGACAAGAGGGAGTGGATTGAAGCTTGAAGAGGGAAGATTTGGACTGGATAATCACAGAATCACAGAATGTTAGGGGTTGGAAGGGACCTCAAGAGATCATTTAGTACAACCCCCCTGCCAGAGCAGGAGCACCTAGAGCAGATCACACAGGAACACATGCAGGCAGGTCTTTAATAGCTCCAGAGAGGGAGACTCCACAACCCCCTGGGCAGCCTGTGCCAGTGATCCATCACCCTCACAGGGAAAAAATTCTTCTTCATCTTCATATGGAACTTCTTGTGCCTCAGCTTCCACCTCTGCCCCTTCATAACAGGAAGAAATTCTTTGCAGTGGGGATGGTGAGACTCTGGCACAGGCTGCCCAGGGAAGCTGTGGCTACCTCCTCCCTGGAGGTGTTCAAGGCCAGGCTGGATGAGGCCTTGAGCCACCTGGGCTGGTGGGAGGTGTCCCTGCACATGGCAGTGGGCTTGGAGCTGGATCTCTGAGGTCCCTTCCAACCCATTCTATGAATCTATGACTGACAGTGGCAGCTCTAAGGCTCTGCTAAGCTGTGCTTCTCCTCCTCAGAAAGTGCAAGACAGATGTGCAGGTAACATTTGGACTCTACAATATCCAAACTCTCAGCTGTACCTCTGACACACCTGGCTCTGTGTTCAGCTGCACATGTTGAGGCTAAAATCACAGAATTAACCAGGTTGGAAAAGACCTCAGAGATCATCAAGTCCAACCTCTCACCCATCACCATCTGATCAACTAAACCATGGCACCAAGGGCCTCATCCAGGCTCTTCCTAAACACCTCCAGGGATGGGGACTCCACCACCTCCCTGGGCAGCACATCCCAGTGGCCAATCTCTCTTGCTGGGAAGAATTTCTTCCTAATCTCCAGCCTAAACGTCCCCTGGCACAGCTTGAGACTGTGTCCTCTCCTTCTGTCACTGGGTGCCTGGGAGAAGAGACAGCACTCTCTTGCCAAGGTTTAGATCATCTTTAGTGGTAAGCAGTGCTCACCACAGAAATGATCCCAGTGTGCAGCACCACCAGCAGCCTTTGGTTGCCCCTCTCCTTTCTGCTGCAGTGGGTGCAGAGCATGTCCCTTGTGAAACCCTGCTTTCTTCTCACTGTTCTGCACAGTTGGTGCCAAGTGACACAGTGTTTATAAAAAATGTATGAAATTAGAGAGCTGAGGCATACATTGTGGTACCAAATGTTGGCCAGGCTCATTGGTTGGGGTTGTGCAGTCTGGAGAAGAGAGGGCACCCAGGAGACCTTCTTGTGGCCTTCCAAGAAAGGGGGCTCCAAGAAAGCTGGGGAGGGACTTTTGTGGGTGTCAGGGAGGGATAGGACTGGGGGCAATGGAGCCAAAGTAGAAGTGAGGAGATTCAGATTGGCTGTGAGGAAGAAGTTGTTCCCCATGAGGGTGGTGAGAGCCTGGCACAGGCTGCCCAGGGAGGTGGTGGAAGCCTCCTGCCTGGAGGTGTTTGCAGCCAGGCTGGCTGTGGCTGTGAGCAACCTGCTGCAGTGTGAGGTGTCCCTGGCCATGGCAGGGGGGTTGGAACTGGCTGAGCCTTGAGGTCCCTTCCAGCCCTGACAATTCTGGGATTCTATGAATTTCTTCCTACTGTAATTATGAAAATGGCATCAGGCTGCAAATTCTTCACGAGGGGCAATGGCTTCAAACTGGATGAAGCTGGGTTTAGATTAGACATTAGGAAGAAATTCCTTCCCTATGAGGATGGTGAGGCACTGGAACAGGTTGTCCAGAGATGCTGTGGAGACTTCAGGCCTTGAAGTGTTGAAAGTCAGGCTGGATGTGGCCTTGAGCAAGCTGGGCTAGCAGGAGGTGTCCCTGCCCATGTCAGTGGAGTTGGCTGATCTTTAAGGGCCCTTCCAACCCATTCTTTACATACACAATTGTTCCTGCAAGATTTTTCTTTCCCTGAAATTCAGACATGGATTGGAGGAGAAACTAGAACAAAGATGTCCTGTTGAAGTACTGCTTGGCAAGGAAAGTTTGGGATGAGGCAAGGAAGCACAGTGAGACTGAAATGAAAGGTGCACAGATAAAAGGTACTGAGAATATTGGTTAAGATGTAGAGAGGGAACCACTGACCTGGAAACTCTCTTGCTGAGCTCATTCAAAGAACCTCAGAACACAGGGTTCAAAAATAGGGCTGCTAAAAGTGATGGATGCTTAACTCAGTAACTGGCTAATACTCACCAGAATCTTGCATAGCTTTAAGAAAAATGTGGACATTTTCTTTACACCCCCCCAGTTTGTGGCCTTCTCACAGTCACAGAATTACTGAGGCTGGAAGAGACCTCTGAGCTCATCCAGCCCAGCCTGTGACCCAGCACCACCACACCAACCACACCATGGCACTGAGGGCCACATCCAATCTCTCCTTAAACACCTCCAGGGACAGTGACTCCACCACCTCCCTGGGCAGCCCATCCAGTGTCTGATTCCCTTTCCCTGAGGAAGTGCTTCCTAGCATCCAGCCTAACCCTCCCCTGGCACAGCTCCAGGCCATGCCCTCTCCTCTTGTCACCAGGTGCCTGGGAGCAGAGCCTGACCCCCACCTGACTGCAGCTTCCCTTCAGGTAGTTGTAGAGTGTGGTAAGGTCCCCCCTGAGCCTCCTCTTCTGCAGGCTGAACACCCCCAGCTCCCTCAGCCTCTCCTCAGCCTTTCCCTCCAGTCCCTTCCCCAGGCTGGTTGCTCTCCTCTGGACCTGCTGCAGCACCTCAAGATCTTTCTTGCAGGGAGGGCCCAGAGCTGCACACAGTGCTCCAGGGGAGGCCTCAGCAGTGCCCAGCTCAGGGCACAATTCCATCCCTGGTGCTGCTGCCACACTGCTCCTGGCACAAGCCAGGATGCCCTTGGCCTTCTGTGCCCCCTGGGACAGGGATCTATTGAGGAGAGACAGCACAGGGCTACAAGGATGATGAAGGACCTGGGACATCTCTGCTGTGAAGAAAGGCTGAGAGCCCTGGGGCTGTTTAGTCTGGAGAGGAGAAGGCTGAGAGGGATCTGATCAATGTCTATCAATAGCTGAGGGGTGGGGGTCAGGATGAAGGGCCCAGGCTCTGTTTGGTGGTGCCCAGGGATAGGACAATCAACAAGAGGTACAAGCTGGAACCCAGGAGGTTCCACCTCAGCATGAGGAGAAAGTTCTTTGGTGTGAGGCTGCTGGAGGCCTGGAGCAGGCTGCCCAGAGAGGTTGTGGAGTCTCCTTCTCTGGAGACTTTCCAGACCCACCTGGATGTGTTCCTGTGTGCCCTGCCCTGGGTGATGCTGCTCTGCCAGGGGGGTTGTTCTGGATGATCTCTGGAGGTCCCTTCCAAGCCCTATGACTGTGGCTCTATGGTTTTCCATTTGCTCTGGTGTCAGTAAGCTGCAGGACAGCAGCTACTTGCTAGAATCTGCTTTGAGTTTAGAGGGAATGTATTCTGCTTCTGCTCAGGAGGCCCACGGGGAGGTAATTACTGCAGAATTAAATCCCCTCACTTCTGTGCAAATAAACAATAAGGGAAGTGGCTGGGGACTTGCAGCAGGATCCACAAGCCAGCTGTGCTCCCTCTTCTTTGCAGAGCTATCCATTTAGGAGTTAATGACCAAGCTATTGGGCTGCTTGCAGTTCCAGGGGCTGGTTCTCTGCAAGTGGTGCTGCAGACAGTTTCTTCTGCTGCTTGTGAATCCTCTTCTCCTTGTTTTTTGCTTTGCTTTGCATTTCAGCTGCAATGCAAATGGGGTCCTGTCCTAGAATGACTTGTGTCTGTGTGGGCAACAAGCAATTAAATTCATTGCCTTCTGATGCCATTTCCTGGGCTGATTGTCTCTTCTGTGCAGTCAAGACTCTTTTGGTTGGCCTCTGTCTAGATTCTTAAAGGGTTCAGTTTTGGCTCCCTCACTCCAAGAAGGACATTGGGGTGCTGGACAGGGTCCAGAGAAAAAAGCTGGAGAGAGTCTGGAAAACAAGAGCCACCATCATGCTGAGCATCCTGGCCTGGATCAGCTGTTGCTGGTGTGGCCAGCAGGAGAGGGGCAGTGACTGTCCCTCTGTATCCAGCACTGCTGAGGCCACAGCTTGAGTGCTGGGTTCAGTTTTGGCTCCCTCACTCCAAGAAGGACATTGAGGTGCTGGAGCAGGTCCAGAGAAGGGCAAGGAAGCTGGGGAAGGGTCTGGAGAAGAGGGCTGGGGAGGAGCAGCTGAGGAACTGGGGGTGTTTAGTGTGGAGAAGAGGAGGCTGAGGGGAGACCTCATTGCTCTCTGCAGCTCCCTGAAAGGAGGCTGGAGCCAGGTGGGGCTTGGTCTCTTCTCCCTAGTATCAGGTGACAGGATGAGAAGAAATGGCCTGAAATTGTGCCAGGGGAGAGCTAGTTTGGAGACTGGGGGGAAATGTCTTCACTGAAAGAATGCTTAGAACAGGCTGCCCAGGGAGCTGGTGGAGTCAGCATCCCTGGAGGTGCTCCATGTGGCACATACCAGGTGGCACTTCAGGACATGGTGTAATGGTCATGGCGGTGTTGAGCTGCAGACTGGACCTGATGACCTTGGAGAGCTCTTCCAGCTGGAACAGTTTTGGGATTCTACTCCATGACTCTGCATGTGAGATGAAGCACAGAGGGGGTGTAACTACTCTCTTCTAAGGTCAGACTATTTTTGCCTCGTGTCAATCCGTGTCTGCCTTCTCCTGTGGTTTTTTAGAAGCTTCTTTGGGAGAGAAGGGACTTGGAGGGTTTGTAATTGTGTTGAACAAGTGCTAGATGAAGGGACCACGTGGGAGCCTTGGGCTTTGCATTC
>CM037639.1:21126136-21185070 GCA_015227895.2 Colaptes auratus | reverse complement strand
TAGTTGAGGATGGCCCTGCTGAGTGCAGAGGGGTTGGACTGGATGAGCTGTGGAGCTCCCTTCTACCCTAAACAATTCTATGATCTCCAGAGGTCCCTCCCAACCTCTGTCTTTCTTTGACTGAGTGACATTGTCCATCTCCTTAAAAGAGTGGGAAAATATTTTCCTTCTGACTCTTTGTCTTCCTCTGGGCTGATGTTATTAGCTCATAACTAAGATCAGGGAAACGCTTCCTAATATCTCTAACTTCTGTTATGCAAAAAATTTGTACTAAATAATCTTAATGATGCATTTCATATCTAAACCCTGCAAAATTAATAACCATTCTTGCCTGCAGCTGGCTAAATAACATCCTATCTGAACATGAGTGAAAACTCCTTGCAAAGCAAAGGCAGCAGTCATCTTGGTGCATCTTGGGACATCTTGGTGCCATTTAGAATAGAATAGAATTAACCAGGTTGGCAAAGACCTTTGAGATCATCAAGTGCAACCTATCACCCAACACCATCTGATCAACTCAACCATGGCACCAAGGGCCTCATCCAGGCTCTTTCTAAACACCTCCAGGGATGGGGACTCCACCACCTCCCTGGGCAGCACATCCCAGTGGCCAATCTATCTGGGAAGAATTTCTTCCTCACATACAGCCTAAACCGCCCGTGGCACAGCTTGAGACTGTGTCCTCTTGTTCTGGTGCTGGCTGCTAGAGAGAAGAGACCAACCCCTTCCTGGCTACAACCTCCCTTCAGGTAGTTGGAGAGAGCAATGAGGTCACCCCTGAGCCTCCTCTTCTCCAGGCTAAGCAATCCCAGCTCTCAGCCTCTCCTCACAGGCTGTGCTCCAGACCCCTCCCCAGCTTTGTTGCCCTTCTCTGGACACCTTCCAGCATCTCAACATCTTTCCTAAACTGAGGAGCTCAGAACTGGACCCAGGACTCAAAGTGTGGCCTATGCAGTGCTGAGTCCAGGGCAGAATGACTTCCCTGCTCCTGCTGGCCACACTCTCTTGACAGGCTGGACAGATGGGCAGAGTCCAACAGGATGGCATTCACCAAGTGCAAGTGCCAGGTCCTGCACTTTGGCCACAGCAACCCCAGGCAGAGCTACAGGCTGGGGTCAGAGTGGCTGAGAGCTGCCAAACAGAGAGGGACCTGGGGGTGCTGATTGACAGCTGCCTGAACATGAGCCAGCAGTGTGCCCAGGTGGCCAAGAAAGCCAGCAGCATCCTGGCCTGCATTAGGAAGAGTGTGGCCAGCTAGGCTTCAAAAGGTCTCTTAGGTTGCAGAGTGTTGTAGCCTGGAAGAAACAAAGGAAACTTCCTACAGGCTTAATAATGCGCCAGTAGTATTTTCCCAGTTGAATGGATCCTGCTAAAGAGTAGTTTCCATCTGTTTCTGTAAAAAGAGGAATTTGCAGCTTTAGTAGTTGGCTCTGAACTTGTCCTTTGTGTTTACAGTTGGTCAGAGCAGTATCACAGAATTTCAGGGGCTGGAAAGGACCTTGAAAGCTCATCCAGTCCAACCCCCCTGCAGAGCAGGAGCACCTAGAGCAGGTCACACAGGACACATCCAGGCAGGTCTTGAATATCTCCAGAGAGGGAGACTCCACAACCCCCGGGCAGCCTGCTCCAGGGCTCTGTCACCTACACAGGGAAAATTTCTTCCTTCTGTTTCCATGGAGCTTCCTCTGCCTCAGCTTCCACCACTGCCCCTTGTGCTGGCATTGGGCAGCCCCCAGCAGAGCCTGGCTCCAGCCTCTGGGCACTCCCCCTGCACAGCTTGAGCAACAGCAAGGAGCTCACCCTCAGGCTCCTCCTCTCCAAGCCTAAGAGCCCTCAGCTCCCTCAGGCTCTCCTCATGAGGAAGATGTTCCACTGCCTGCAGCAGCTCTGTGGCTCTGTACTGGACTCTCTCAAGCAGTTCCCTGAGGTCCTTCTTGAGCTGAGGGGCCCAGAATTTGGCCACAATATTCCAGATGTGGCCTCAGCAGGGCAGAGTAGAGGGGGAGGAGAACCTCTCTTGACCTACTAACCACACCTCTTCTAATCCACCCCAGAATGGTATTTGCCCTCCTGGCCACCAGAGCACACTGCTGGCTCATGGTCACCCTTCCATCCACCAGGACCCCCAGGTCCCTTTTGCCTTCACTGCTCTCCAGCAGGTCAGTCCCCAGCCTGTCCTGGTGCATGGAGTTGTTCCTTCCCAGGTGCAAGACTCTCCCCTTGCCCTTGTTGAACTTCATCAAATGTCTCCCTGGCCAGCTCTCAGCCTGCCCAAGCCTGGCTGAATGGCAGCACAGCCTCCTGCTGTGTCAGCCACCCCACCCAGCGTGGTGTCCTCAGCAAACCTGCCGACAGTGCTCTCTGTGTCCTCAGTAGATTACCCTCCTTCACCTATGCTCTGTTCCTTCTGCTGTCTCATCCCTGTCCCTTCATAGTTGTGCAAGCTAGGGCAAGAACTCCTTCAGCTTCTTCCTGGATGCTGGCCATGATTGTGCTGCCCTGGGGTTTCTGAACGTGAGGATCACTATTGGCTACTGCCTCCAGGGCGCTGGCTGCCTCAGGCTTCTGCATTTCCCCCCAGGGCAACGCAAGAGCCATTAATCATTTAGTGTAGAAGAAATACTGCATTCAAGTATCTCCCAGTGTCAGGAGACAGATCCCACAACTGCTGATGCAGGGCTGTGTTTAGTATTCCATGCACAAGATTTCTGACTGTGTAGCAGCTTGTTCCATCACCACTGTGACTGAGGATGGAGAAGTTCCCATTTTGACTGAGCCTCCAGATCGGTACCAGGTCTCATTTATGCCATTAGCAATTTGAAACCTTCCGTTGTTCCTGGCCACAGCTCATTATTTCCCACTGCCCTGATGCAGTTACTGAGTACCAACTATATTTAGTTTCCAAACTCTCATACAAAATGAGGCAGAAACATTAATCAAAGCTCTGGAGTTGTTCAGCAGGCAAGTTTGCAGCCAAAGAGAGAGGAGGAAAAAAACCCAACTCTGTCCTTTTACATCATTGTAAGTGGCTCATAATTTATGTCAGGGGAGAAGTAATAGAAGCACCAGACAGCAATTTCCTGCCAGTGGTCCATGCAAAGGGAAGAAACATTATTTGTTTAGCAGCCTAGTGACAGGTGCTGGTGCCTCACTCAGCATCCCTACAGAAGGCAACCAAACAGAAAGGAGTTGTGATGAGCTGTGAAACGTGGGGCAGTGTTTGAGAGCTTTGGTGTGTGCTGATGCTTCGTCCTGACTGGAATCAGCTCTGTGGGATTGTTCATTTATTTTTATTCTTCACCTCTGTGACATGTTTAATCATAGAGCCATTTAGGTTGGAAAAGGCCTTCAAGATCACCAAGCCAAGCCCACCACTAAGTCATATCCCCAAGCATCACAGAACACATCCGGTTGGAAGAGAGCTCCAGGCTCAGCCAGTCCAACCTCCACCCAGCACTGCAGGCTCAACACCAAGCCATGGCCCTAAGCACCAGCTCCACACACTGCTTCAACACCTCCAGGGATGGGCACTCCAGCACTGCCCTGGCCACAACATTCCAATGCCTGAGAACCCTTCCAGGCAAGAAAGATTTCCTAGCAGCCTGCCGGGGACAATAAGTTGCTGCAGATCTGCATCTGCTAAGAAGAGCAATCCTTTGTTTTCTTAACTGTGTGACCAAGAGTCACACAGCAAGGTTATGAGTCTATGCTATACACTTCTTACACTTCCATAGTTCATCTACCTGAAGGGCAGCAATCAGTTCACCAGAAGAACTTAGGTGTTTTTTGCAGCCCAAGCTCCTCTATGCACCTTGCAATAGGTGGAGATGTGCACTAAGGAAGGGGGTAGATGAGTTTAAGCCAATATTCACTCTGCTTCTGACAGCAGGAAGAGAATTTCCTTGTGAGACACTTGTGCAAGCTAACAGCTCACATTTTCCCTGAAAGGAATCAAAACTCCATGAGTTCAGAATCTTGAAGGAATCCTCCCTCCTCCTATGAAACATAACAGCTTTAAGTCCCTGCTCAGACAGTGATGGGCAGGGATGGATGATTTTTTCCTTGCTCTTTCTGACCAGACATTTCTTGCTATTGACTGAAGTGCCATTTCCAATGAAAAGCTGGGGTCCTGACTGATCAAATTTCTACACTGGGAAAATGTTCTCTCCACGAATTGCTCTTGAGACATTATTCTTGGTTGTCACTTAGATGGAGGAACATATTCTCTGCCCTTTTCTGCTCTCAGCCTTGGTGACAGGAAAAGTCTCCAGCTGTAATGCACTTGGCTTGTACCACCCCTGAGAACAGCAGTTTCTGGGACAACTGCCACTTACATGGCCTTGGTGAAAGATCTGAGGCTGGAGATGAGGAGCAGTGACCTGGTCAGCTGGCAGGCAAACCTTAGTCTTTGCCTGCATTGCTAGTTCCCTATTTCCTTCACCATGCCACAGTTATAATGAAGTAGAGACTTCAGCTTTTGGGGTGTAATAGTAGAAGTGGTTCAGCTTTTTGGACTTAGAATCATAGAATCATAGAATTGCCAGGATTGGAAGGGACCTCAAGATCAGCCAGGTCCAACCCCCCTGCCATGGCCAGGGACACCTCACACTACAGCAGGTTGCTCACAGCCACATCCAGCCTGGCTGCAAACACCTCCAGGCAGGAGGCTTCCACCACCTCCCTGGGCAACCTGTGCCAGGCTCTCACCACCTTCATGGGGAAGAACTTCTTCCTCACATCCAATCTCAATCTCTCCATTTCTAGTTTTGCTCCATCCCCCCCAGTCCTATCCCTCCCTGACACCCTCCAAAGTCCCTCCCCAGCTTTCTTGGAGCCCCTTGCAGATCCTGGAAGGCCACAATTAGGTCACCTCAGAGCCTTCTCTTCTCCAGACTGAGCAACCCCAACTCCTTCAGTCTGTCTCCATAAGAGAGGAGCTCCAGCCCTCTGCTCATCCTCCACTTGAGAGTGAGTCCCTTCTCTACTTCCTGAGAGCAAACCCTTCTGCAGCAGATGCATGTATGGGTTTGGTCCAGCATGGCATCAGTGATGTGGGAACAGCATTTGAGTTCTGCACTGCTTGTGCATTCCTTAGGCTTTGTCAATAGATCAGCATCTCCTTGGCTGACCTTTTGCTTTCCCTCTTGTTTAGCCTTGTTAACCTTTGAGGAATGAGGTGGATGGGAGAGCAGGCAATTATAACACAGGAAACCCGAGAAGGTCAGAGTAATGTGCTTTGCAGATGGACTTTGCATAATAAAAGGGTACACTCTTCCTTTCCTCCGTGTCATAGGCTTCTGTTTAACATCTCTTAAGGGAGGAAGCACAGCAGGTGAGTGAGGTCTCTGATGGTCCTGCTGAGCACACAGGTGAGCTGAGTGCATCACCTGACATCCAAGTGCTCTCTTCCCCATATCTTTCTACCAGTGGGAGGGCATTTTGTGCACCCAAGCCAGAAAGGAACCACAGTTTGCTCTGACAGACCTTCCAGTCTGGGCAACCCTGGAAACCAGAGCTGTGCAGTGTTGCACATAGCGTTGGAAACCTACCCAGCCACTGATTATCAATTTTGACAAGGGTTTGATGAGTTTGATAGGATGAGAGGCAATGGTTTGAAGCTTGAGAAAAGCAGATTTAGAGTGGAGATTAGGAAGAAATTCTTTCCAGTGAGGGTGGTGAGACACTGGAACAGCTTGCCCAGGGGAGTTGTGGCTGTCCCCTTCCTGGAGCCTGTCAAGGCCATGTTGGATGAGGCCTTGAGCAACTTGATCTAGTGGGAGGTTGTCCCTGCCTATGGCAGGGGCTTGGAACTGGATGATCTTCAAGGTCCTTTCCAACCTAAACCAATCTATGAATTCATAGTTTGTGGCCCTCCCTAGAGGCTCTGCTGGTGATCAGGATGTTTTGCAAGACTGGACCAGCCTCTTTATCTGCAGTGCTCTGAGAAGATTCCTGTTGGTAGGGTTTTGCTCTGTCTGGAGGTTCAGTTTAGTTTTGTATGGACCTGACTGCCTCCTTAACTCTGGGATTTCAGTGTGGGAAAGCTGTCAAAACAGAGCAAAATCAGGAGGCACTGTGATGAGATGTTTCAAAACAATAATGGAGGAAGGGCTGAGTGAGTAGTGGCAACAGGGAAAGAAGACTGAGAGGGGACTTAGTAAATGTTTATAAACATCTGAGGGCTGGGGGTCAAGAGGGAGGGGACAGGCTCTGCTCAGATGTGCCCTGTGATAGGACAAGAGACTATGGATGGAACCTACAGCACAGCAGGTTCCAGCTCAACATCAGGGGGAACTTCTTCACTTTGAGACTCCCAGAGCCCTGGAGCAGGCTGCCCGGAGAGGTTGTGGAGTCTCCTTCTCTGGAGCCTTTCCATCCCTGTCTGGATGTGTTCCTGTGTGACCTGTGCTGGATTCTATGGCCCTGCTCTGGCAGGGGGGTTGGACTGGATGATGTCCTGAGGTCCCTTCCAATCCTTAACATCCTGGGAGCCCGTGAAAACATGAGCCAAATATCAAATGACAGAAGAGTGATTTATGGTGGGTTTCACAGTGTCACCAAGGTTAGAAGAGACCTCAAAGATCATTGAGTCCAACCTGTCACCACAGACCTCAAGGCACCAAGTGCCACATCCAATCCCCTCTTGAACACCTCCAGGGTGGTGACTCCACCACCTCCACGGGCAGCACATCCCAATGGCCAATATCTCTTTCTGGGAAGAGCTTTCTCCTTACCTCCAGCCTCACATCCCCTGGCACAGCTTGAGACTGTGTCTTGTTCTGGTGCTGGTTGCTAGAGAGAAGAGACTAACCCCTTCCTGGCTACAACCACCTTTCAGGTAGTTGGAGAGAGCAATGAGGTCTCCCCTGAGCCTCCTCTTCTCCAGCTAAGCAACCCCAGCTCCCTCAGCCTCTCCTCACAGGGCTGTGCTCAAGGCCTCTCCCCAGCCTTGTTGCCCTTCTCTGGACACCTTCAAGTTTCTCAATGTCCTTCCTAAACTGAGGGGCCCAGAACTGGACACAGGACTCAAGGTGTGGCCTAACCAGTGCAGAGTCCAGGGGCACAATGACCTCCCTGCTCCTGCTGGCCACACCATTCCTAATGCAGGCCAGGATGCCATTGGCCTTCTTGTCCCCCTGGGCACACTGCAGGCTCATGTTCAGGCAGCTGTCAATCAGCACCCCCAGGTCCCTCTCTGTTTGGCAGCTCTCAGCCACTCTGACCCCAGCCTGTAGCTCTGCATGGGGTTGCTGTGGCTCAAGTGCAGCACCTGGCACTTGGACTTGTTGAGTGCCAAATATCTGTATAATGTGGTACCTCCTGGCTATGTTGCACACATTCATTGCATTCCATTGCAGAGTGTAGTTGTTGCCTGTAAATACAGCCTCATTTGCTTCTGGCTGAGTTGGTCTGGCAAAGTTAATGCTTGGGGGGGAAACTTCACCACAGGGCTAAGCCATGGCCATCAGCAGCACATCTCTGCCCCTTTGAAGCACCTCCAGGGATGGGGATTCAGTCACCTCCCTGGGCAGCCTGTGCCAGTGCTGGAGAGCCCATTCTGGGAAGAAGTTTCTTCTAATAGAGGATTACCTGCAACAAAAGGGCTGAATCTTTCCTTACCCCTCACAGTACTTACAACCCACATTCCTTACACCCAGGGATAGGGATTCCACCACCTCCCTGGGGTGCCTCTTCGACTGGTTGAGAACCTTGTCAGTTTCTTCTAGGTTCCAACCTAACCCTGCCCTGGGGCAACGTGAGGCTATTCCCTCCTACCCCTTGTTCCTAGGGAGAAGAGACCAGCACCCAGCTCATTACTAGCTCCCTTCTCATCCTGCCACTTGGTACTAGCTGCAAGCATCAGCCCCAAAACAGCTGTCAGTGACAAGCAGCTGAGAAGAGCAACATCTTCATTGCACATCCAGCTCTGGAGAGGATGGCTCTGCTGGCTTTGAGAAGCAAATAAATGAGGATTTTAAAAGCCCTGAAGTCCTCTATGTGCCTGAAATGTGTGGCTCTGTTAGAAAGTGGCAGCAGCCTGAACTAATGGATAGTCAATAAGTTCTCCCATGGAGCTCTCACAGCTGAGCCATCTAACACTGTCTCTTCATGCTTGTTCATGGGCAAGTGCTGGCAGCATCTACACCACACCTCATTTAAAGTACCTGCAAGGCAGACATCATCTAGTGTCACTTAAGAAGTCTAGAGGCTAATTGATCACCTCCTGTTTAATAGAGTGAAGCAGGAATATTCCACTCCATTGCTGGTAACCTCTTGTTTTGTTTCCTTCATAAAACAAACAAACAAACAAACCCCTAAACCAAATCCCCCTAGGAAAAAAACCACAAACCCCAAAACCAGAACAAAACCTGTAGCTTGTTTAAGCAGACACCTACAAATCCTAATGACTTTTTTATTGCTGAGTGCAAGTCCTTGCTAGGTCAGGGTAGTGGTGTCCCACAGGGATCAGTGCTGGGCCCCATCCTGTTCAATATCTTCATTGATGATCTGGATGAGGGGATTGAGTCCATCATCAGTAAGTTTGCAGATGACACCAAGTTGGGGGAAGGAGTTGATCTGTTAGAGGGTAGGAGAGCTCTGCAGAGGGACCTTGCCAGGCTGGACAGATGGGCAGAGGCCAACAGGATGACATTGAAAAAGTCCAAGTGCCAGGTGCTGCACTTTGGCCACAACAACCCCCAGGCAGAGCTACAGGCTGGGGTCAGAGTGGCTGAGAGCAGCTAGGCAGAAAGGGACCTGGGGGAACTGGTTGACAGCAGCAGAACATGAGCCAGCAGTGTGCCCAGGGGGACAAGAAGGCCAAGGGCATCCTGGCCTGCATCAGGAAGAGTGTGGCCAGCAGGAGCAGGGAAGTCATTGTGCCCCTGGACTCTGCATTGATTAGGCCACACCTTGAGTCCTGTGTCCAGTTCTGGGCCTCTCAGTATAGGAAGGACATTGAGACACTTGAAGGTGTCCAGAGAAGGGCAACAAGGCTGGGGAGAGGCCTTGAGCACAGCCCTGTGAGGAGAGGCTGAGGGAGCTGAGGTTGCTTAGCCTGGAGAAGAGAAGGCTCAGGGGAGACCTCATTGCTCTCTCCAACTCCCTGAAGGGAGGTTGTAGCCAGGTGGGGGTTGGTCTCTTCTCCCAGGCAGGCAGCACCAGAACAAGAGGACACAGTCTCAAACTGTGTCAGGGGAAGTTTAGACTGGAGGTGAGGAGAAAGTTTTTCCCAGAGAGAGTTGTTAGCCATTGGGATGTGCTGCCCAGGGAGGTGGTGGAGTCCCCATTCCTGGAGGTGCTCAAGAGGGGATTGGATGTGGCACTTGGTGCCATGGTTTAGTTAGTCATGAGGTTTTGGGTGACAGGTTGGACTTTGATGATCTTTGAGGTCTCTTCCAACCTTATTGATTCTATGATTCTATATGGTAGTTGCATTCTTTGATGGAAGGCAGAATCATAGAAGGCTGTGGTGAGGGCTGGGTGGTCTCTTCTTCCTGGTATCTGGTGATAGGAGGAGAGGAAATGGCCTGAAGCTGTGCCAGGGGAGGGTTAGGTTGGAGTTTAGGGCAAATTTCTTTGCTGCAAGAGTGGTCAGAGATTGGAATGGGCTGCCCAGGGAGGTGGTGTGTGGCTGTTAGAGGCTGTGGGTGCCCTTTAGAGGTACAAACTGCATCTCTCCAGAGGGGCTAGAAGGCTCAGGAGGTGTACTGGAAAGTCCAATCTTTATGTTTCATACCCATAACCACTGCAAAGGTAAGTTTCTTTCCTTTCTCCTCCTGGGAAGAACAAGCAGATTCTGATCTCCCTGGTGGGGGAGTAAGGCCTGGTTGGTCTTGGCAATGCTGCCTAACTGGAGCCTGGAGCTGCCATGCTGCATTTGTGCTGCATCACAAACTTTTGTCGTATGGAGGGAGAAAGCCTTGGCAGGGAGGGGGCATGAAAGCTTGGGTTGGTTTGGCCTGGTGCAAAGGGAGCTCTGTGGGGAGAAGCTTAGTGAGCTCCTGTGTTAAGCCCTGGCTGTGGATTGCTTTGTACTTTATATGCTGGCTATGCTCTGTAGCACATTTCTGTAGCATGGGAGTTGTGAGTAGCCTTTCCATCTCCTTCCCAAACCTTTGTGTGAGTGATATTCTTTTGCCACTGCTGGAGCAATAGAGCAATCTGTCCACTCATGAAACCACAACATGGGGAAGTTCCCATCCCTGGAGAGGTTCAGGAAAGGTGTGGCCATGACACTTTGGGACATGGTTTAATGGGCCTTGGTGGTGTTAGGTTTGTGGTTGGACTTGATGATCTTAGAGGCCTTTTGCAGCTGAAACAGTTCTCTGATTCCATCTTGCTGAAGGCTTAAAATGCAGCAGAAGCTAAACAAAGCATATTTGAACATGGGGGAAGTAATTGCTTTTTAAAAAACACCTTTGAAGAGTCTTAAGTAGCAAAGATTAAAGTCCCAAAGCTCACAAAAGCCAAGGATTCTTTGGGGGTGTGTGTTTGGTTTTTCCATCCAAAGGGGAAATCTACTGCTGCTGCTGTTCCTTGGACAGGGCTTGTATAAAGCTTGCCTTTTGAAACCCATAATGCAGGAAGATGAATTATTTACCCACTGAAAGTATGTGTCCTAGTTGGGAAAGATAAGCACTGATAGGGCTGCTCAGCTATCTTACCTGAGCGTTTTCCCTGCCATCAGTGTCACTGTTTCCTAGTACAAAGATAAGCAGGATTTGGTGCTCTGAAGTCGGGCTCTGTCTGTTTTGTTGTATGCTGCCACCTCTTGCCTATGCTGTTTATGTACAGTGAGGTAAAAACTGTCTCTAGTGGAGTCTGAGGACTCAGCAGCATTACTTCTGTGCTTGAAGATTGTGCTTTATGAGATCCAGGGTGGAAATGGAGAGCCTCAGCAGGAGTCAGCACCACCCTGACTGAATAATACAATACACCAGGTTGGAAGAGACCTTCGAGATCATGGCGTCCAACCTATCAAACCAATCCAACCCAGCTAAACAACTAACCCATGGCACCAAGCACCCCAGCAAGTCTCCTCCTGAACACCTCCAATGAAGGTGACTCCACCACCTCCCTGGGCAGCACATTCCAATGGGCAATCACTCTCTCTGTGTAGAACTTCTTCCTAACATCCAGCCTAAACCTCCCCTGGCGCAGCCTGAGACTGTGTCCTCTTGTTCTGGTGCTGGCTGCCTTGGAGAAGAGACCAACCCCCACCTGGCTACAACCTCCCTTCAGGGAGTTGTACACAGCAAGAAGGTCTCCCCTGAGCCTCCTCTTCTGCAGGCTAAGCAACCCCAGCTCCCTCAGCCTCTCCTCACAGGGCTGTGCTCCAGACCCCTCCCCAGCCTCATTGCCCTTCTCTGGACACCTTCAAGTCTCTCAACATCCTTCCTAAACTGAGGAGCCCAGAACTGGACCCAAGACTCAAGGTGTGGCCTAACCAGTGCAGAGTCCAGGGGCATAATGACCTCCCTGCTCCTGCTGGCCACACCATTCCTAGTGCAGGCCAGGTCTGGAGATTGCCTCCAGCCTCAGTGATTCCTTTTCCATCTTGCTGTGACTGTTGTGTTTTCTAGCAGTTTTCCCAGGGCAGAGGTCAGAAGCAGTGGGCAGTATTTTCCTGTCAGAGACATTCAAAACTGGGCTGCTTTTCCTGCTGTTCCTGATACAAGCAGCAGAGCTCAGCAAGGCAGTTTGTAATCTTGGGCTTTGCCTCCACATGTTTTCAGAGCTTTTGCTGATATTAGAATTCTGCCTTCTCATTTTCTATATTTCCCACCCCCCACAATCCTCTTTTACTGGCATTTTTTATCACAGACAGCCTGATAAAGGTTCAGTCTATTCCAAGTCAAAAAACCACAACAGTTCAGTTCCTGAGAACTTGTCCTATATCTCTGCAGTGACTACAGGAATGAATGACTTGAAGATCTCTCTGCAAGAACTTCTTCTATACTTCCATTTTCCCAGACTCTTCATCTCTGATTTTTTGCAATACTTGTCCTGCATTTGTTGTTAGCCATTATGTCATTAGCTCTGTTTAATTAGGCACTGCAGCCAGCCCTGAAGAGAAGGACTTGGGGGTTTTGATAGATGAGAAGCTCCCCATGAGCCAGCAGTGCCCTCATGAAGCCCAGTAGGCAAATTATATCCTGGGATGCATCAGGGGTTAGGAACTGGCTGGAGGCTGAGCCCAGAGAGTGGTGGTGAGTGGTGCCACAGCCAGCTGGCAGCCAGGCACCAGTGGTGTGCCCCAGGGATCAGTGCTGGGCCCCATGCTCTTCAATATCTTTATTGATGATCTGGATGAGGGCATCGAGTCCATCATCAGTAAATTTGTGGATGACACCAAGCTGGGGGCAGGAGTTGATCTGCTGGAGGGCAGAGAGGCTTTGCAGAGGGACCTGGACAGGCTGGACAGATGGGCAGAGGCCAAGGGCAGGAGATTGAACACATCCAAGTGCCAGGTTCTGCACATTGGCCACAGCAACCCCAGGCAGTGCTACAGGCTGGGGGCAGAGTGGCTGGAGAGTGGCCAGGCAGAGAGGAACCTGGGGGTGCTGGTTGATTGTAGGCTGAACATGAGCCTGCAGTGTGCCCAGGCAGCCAAGAAGGCCAATGGCATCCTGGCCTGCATCAGGAAGAGTGTGGCCAGCAGGAGCAGGGAGGTCATTCTGCCCCTGTACACTGCACTGGTTAGGCCACACCTGGAGTCCTGTGCCCAGTTCTGGGCCCCTCAGATTAGGAAGGAGGTTGAGCTGCTGGAAGGTGTCCAGAGAAGGGCAACAAAGTTGGTGAGGGGTTTGGAACACAGCCCTGTGAGGAGAGGCTGAGGGAGCTGGGGTTGCTTAGCCTGGAGAAGAGGAGACTCAGGGGTGACCTTATTGCTCTCTACAACTCCCTGAAGGGAGGTTGTAGCCAGGCAGAGGTTGGTCTCTTCTCCCAGGCAGCCAGTACCAGAACAAGAGGACACAGTCTCAGGCTGCGCCAGGGCAGGTTTAGGCTGGATGTTAGGAAGAAGTTCTACACAGAGAGAGTGATTGGCCATTGGAATGGGCTGCCCAGGGAGGTGGTGGAGTCACCTTCATTGGAGGTGTTCAAGAAGAGGCTTGATGGGGTGCTTGGTGCCACGGTTTAGTTGTTTAGTTGTTTAGGTGGGTTGTATTGTATTGTATTGTATTGTATTGTATTGTATTGTATTGTATTGTATTGAAGTGGGTTGGATTGGTTGATAGGTTGGACGTGATGATCTTGAAGGTCTCTTCCAACCTGGTGTATTGTGTTGTGTTGTATTATTCAGGAGGAGTGTGGCCAGGAGGGAAAGAGAGGGGATTCTGCCCCTTTGCTCTTGTGAGACCCCCACCTCAAATACTGCACCTGGTTCTGGTGTCCCTGTCATAAGAGGTGCATAGATCTGTTGGAACGAGTGCAGAGAAGGGCCACAGAGATATCCCAAGGGCTGGAACACCTCTGCTATGAAGATAGACTGAGGGACCTGGAATTGTTCAGCCTGGAGAAGACACCAGGGAGGCCTTATAATTGCCTTCCAGTACCTGAAAGAATCCCACAGGAAGGCTGGAGAGGTTTGACCAACAGAGTTTTGACAAGAGTGTTGACCAATAGGCCAAGGGGAATAGATTTAAACTGGAGAAGAATAGGTTTAGAGTGGGTCTTAGGAAGAAATTCTTCACTATGAGGGTGGCAAGACTCTGACATAGATTTAAACTGGAGAAGAATAGGTTTAGAGTGGGTCTTAGGAAGAAAATCTTCACTATGAGGGTGGCAAGACTCTGGAATGGATTGTCCAGAGAGGTTGTGGCTGCCCCCTCCCCTGGAGACATTCAAGGACAGGTTGGATGGGGCCTGGAGTAACCTGGGCTGGTTGAGAGCTGTCCCTGCCCATGGCAGGGGAGTTGAATTAAATGATTTCCAAGGTCTCTTCCAGCCTAAGCTGTTCTACAAGTCCATGATATACATCAGTTGTGTATCCTATTTATTCATACTGGGGAAAAAAAAGTCCTCTTTATCCAAAACTGTGTTTGAGGGACAGGAGAAAGTTGTAGAATACTTTTTTTCCTTCCCTCCATCTCTCTCTGTGTAGAGTTCTGTGTTTATAGATAATGATTTTGACCCCATCAGGACCTTTTCAAGCAATGGATAACCAGCATGATGTGTGTGCCTGGAGAAGACTCTGCTGGGGTCAGCAAGTTCAATTTCCAAAAGGTCTTTAGGGTAGAAAGCTAAAGATTTTTGAGGACATCACTAGACAGCAGTGGAGGAATGCTGAATTTTAACCAATGAAGCTGCATTTGGTGGATGGTCCCTGCCCTAGCTTGCAGCTATGAGTTATGGGCTAAGTAATGCCTGCCTTGTCTTCTTGAGCTCATTAGGATTTCTTTGTGCACACTATTATATCTAGGAGCTGATCAATATCACTTCATCAGAGTTCTCATGCTTTGAGAGACCTCTCAGATGTGTATAATTGGTTTGTGGGTATATTTGTTTGCATTATTGGATGCACTTTATGTTTACACGCTTCCAGGCATTACTTACTGGAAGCATGATGATATGCATATGTCAAACCTGAGACTCCCCCTCAGTCAATATTTCATTAAGAAATGGAGTTTTGAGAGGATTTAAAACCTGCTTCAATACAGTAATGCAGAGAAGAGGAAAGAAATGGAAATAATGGAAGACAGCACATTTTTCAGTTAGGATTGGACTGATGCAAGACAACAGGAAAAAGAAATACTAGGCAATAGAAATACTCAATGGACTGGTGGAGCAGGCTTAGAGGAGAGCCATGAGAATGATCAAGGGGTTGGAGCAGCTCTGCCACAAGGACAGGCTGAGGGAGCTGGGGGTGTTCAGCCTGGAGAGGAGAAGGCTCAAGGGAGACCTAAGAGCAGCCTGCCAGGACCTGAAGTGAGCTACAAGAAGGCTGCAGAGAGACTGTTTGCAAAGGCCTGCAGGGACAGGCCCAGGGGCAATGGGTTCAAAGCAGAGAAGAGCAGCTTGAGATTGGAAGTGAGGAAGATGTTCTGCACCTTGAGGGTGATGGAACACTGACACAGGTTGCCCAGGGAGGTGGTTGAGGCTCCATCCCTGGAGGTGTTTAAGACCAGGCTGGATGAGGCTCTGGCCAGCCTGATCTAGTGTGGGGTGTCCCTACCCATGGCAGGGGGGTTGGAACTAGATGATCCTTGTGGTCCCTTCCAACCCTGACTGATGCTATGATAATAGCAGCCTGCCAGTACCTGAAGGGTGCTACAGGAAGGCTGGAGAGAGAGACTGTTGGCAAAGGCCTGCAGGGACAGGACCAGGGGCAATAGATTCAGAATAGAGCAGAGCAGATTGAGATTGGATGTGAGGAAGAAGGTCTGCACCATGAGGGTGGTGTTACACTGACACAGGTTGCCCAGGGAGGCTGTGGCTGCCCCCTCCCTGGAGGTGTTCCAGACCCATGGCAGGGAAGTTGGAACTAGATAATCTTACAGGTCCCTTCCAACCCAAACCATTCCGTGAATCTATGAGCATCCTCCTTGGTTAATCCTGGTTGTGAAGCCCTCCACATTAGTCAGTTTGTACATTATCTTGCCTCAACCCAAACATCAAACAGAAATGCTTAGTGAACCCTTCAGTCTGCTCCATCCTTGTTGCTGCTGTTGCTGTCGCTGCCATCTCCATGCGATAATGAACACATGTGGAGTGGTGTGATGGTTTTGTCCACCCACCAGCATAAAGCACAGCGAAACTCAGCAGGAGGGGTGAATGAAAAGCTGCATTTTGCAAGCATTAATGGAAAGCAATGAATATATACAAAATACACATTATTTACAACAGTATACAAAAACATCCAGGAAAGAACACGACACAGAAATCCTCCTGAGGGGCATCCCACCTCGAGTTCCCCCCCAGCCTCTCTCCCCTTCCTTTCTCTCTAGTTAACTAGAAAAAAAAAAGAGAAGAGTAGAAAAAGAATGTTAGTAGAATTCCAGTTAAGCTCAAAGCAGTTGTGTGACCGGTTGATGCTATGCCTTTAAGAAAGAGACAGTTGCTGAACACTCTAGCTGAATGAACACCCCACCACAAGTTGTTAAGAAAGTTAGCTGCTTATCAGTCTCAGTCCAGGGTCAGCATGCATGCAGTCTGGCCAAGAAACAGAAGACAGATGAGACTGAGACCAGAGAGTAAAATCATACAACTACATCCAACTCATCTACCAATGGAGAGCTGCCAAACAGAGAGGGACCTGGGGGTGTGGATTGACAGCTGCCTGAACATGAGCCAGCAGTGTGCCCAGGGGGAAAAGAAGGCCAAGGGCATCCTAGCCTGCATCAGGAATAGTGTGGCCAGCAGGAGCAGGGAAGTCATTGTGCCCTTGTACTCTGAGCTGGTTAGGCCACACCTTGAGTCCTGTGTCCAGTTCTGGGCCCCTAAGGTTAAGAAGGACATTGAGAGACTTGAAGGTGTCCAGAGAAGGGCAACAAGGCTGGGGAGAGGCCTTGAGCACAGCCCTGTGAGGAGAGGCTGAGGGAGCTGGGGTTGTTTAGCCTGGAGAAGAGGAGGCTCAGGGGAGACCTTCTGTATGGGTTTTGAGCCTTAACTGGAAGTTAAGAGCTCAGGTGGGGGGCAAGGCTGAGAATCTCTCCCCCACTCCCCCCCCCCCCCAACAACAGAGGGGAGAAAAGGAGGAGCAAATCCACCAACAATAATTGGAGTCAGCTTGGAAGTAGAGAGGTAAAGAGTTGTCTTTAAGCAATATATATATATATATAACAATAACAGGAAAAAGGTTCACAAGGGCGAGGAACAAGGATGGATGGGAGGGGGACAAAACCAAGAGAATAATACACCCCCAGCCTTTCTCTGAGGCAGCGTGGAGGCAGCAGGTCCGACCTCGTGGCAGAGGAGCAGGAGGGCAGCTGCAGTAGCTCTCCTCCAGCAGAGGCAGGAGCCAGAGAAGGGCTAACAGCTATGATGTCCTGCTTTTTATACCCTAGCTGGGCAGGGAGGCGGGGAGTGGAACAGACTCAGCTCCCCAGGTGAAAAATGCCCTGCAGGGAGTGAAAAGTACCTGCAAGCCCTCCCCCCTGCTTTGTTCTTTTGTTCCCAGAAAAGGGTGTTAACCCACCACACCTTCTTGCTCCCTCCAATTCCTTGCAGGGAGGTTGTAGCCAGGTGGGGGTTGGTCTCTTCTGCGAGGCACCCAGCACCAGAACAAGAGGACACAGTCTCAGGCTGTGCCAGGGGAGGTTTAGGCTGGAGGTGAGGAGAAAGTTCTTCCCAGCAAGAGAGTTGTTAGCCACTGGAATGTGCTGCCCAGGGAGGTGGTGGAGTCCCCATCCCTGGAGGTGTTCAAGAGGGGATTGGATGTGGCACTTGGTGCCATGGTCTAGTCATGAGGTCTGTGGTGACAGGTTGGACTCGATGAGCTTTGAGGTCTCTTCCAGCCTTGGTGATTCTGTGAGTCTGTAATGAAATTCATTTAAAATTATCTTCCTTTTGTTTTCCTTTTTGCACCCAAACGTTCAGCCAGAGAATTCTGCAGCTATCCTCTTCTCAAAGGCACAGCCTAATCTGTCACAGCATGGCTCTAAGTCAATTGCCCCTAGAGTGGCTTGGAAAAAAAGTGTGCAGACTGCTTCTCGTTCTTCACACCAGCAAGGCTTTGCTTATTCCTTGGATTTTGGTTATACCTTGCTGCCAGAACGCTGCATATTTCAGACTAGATGCTTCCTGAGTTGTGTGGAAAACTATTATCTCACAATCATGACCCCAGCAGGAATGCCATGCCATGGGGTTACAGCCAGAATCCAAGGAATGCCTTGGAACACCACGGGAGTTGCTGCTTTCACTCTCATGTAATCTGAACTGCTGAGTATCATGGAATCACGGGGTGGCTTAGTATCACAGTAGCATCATAGTATCAGTCAGGGTTGGAAGGGACCACAAGGATCAGCTAGTTCCAACCCCCCTGCCATGGGCAGGGACACCCCACTAGATCAGGCTGGCAGAGCCTCATCCAGCCTGGCCTTAAACACCTCCAGGGACAGGGCCTCAACCACCTCCCTGCACAACCCATTCCAGGGCTTCACCACTCTCCTGGGGAAGAACTTCCTCCTCACCTCCAGCCTCAATCTCCCCACCTCCAGCTTCATTCCATTCCCCCTAGTCCTAGCACTCCCTGATAGCCTGAGCAGTCCCTCCCCAGCCTTCTTGTAGCCCCCTTCAGATCCTGGAAGGCCACAATGAGGTCACCTCGGAGCCTTCTCTTCTCCAGACTGAACAGCCCCAACTCCTTCAGTCTGTCCTCACAGGAGAGGTGCTCCAGCCCTCTGCTCCTCCTCCTGGCCCTTCTCTGGACACCTTCCAGCACCTCCAGATCCCTCTTGTCATAGGGGCTCCAGAACTCGAGGCAGTACTCCAGGTGGGGTCTCAGCAGAGCTGAGTAGAGGGGTTGGAAGGGACCTCACAAATCACCTGCTCCAACCTCCCTGCCATGGGCAGGGACAACCCTGAGCTATGTTGCACAAGGCCTCATCCAACCTGGTCTTAAACACCTCCAGTGAGGAATCTTCCACAATGTCCCTGGGCAACCCATTCCAGAGTCTCACCTTACTCATACTGAAGAACTTCTCACCAACCTTGTGCTGAAGAACTTCTTCCTCAGCTCCAGTCTAACCCTGCTCTCCCTCAGCTTCAAACCATTCCCCCTTGGCCTGTCTCTAGACACCATCAAGAAAAGTCCCTCTGCAGCCTTGCTGTAGGATCCCTTCAGGTACTGGCAGGCAGCTAGAAGATCTCCCCCAGAGTCTTCTCCAGGCTGAACAACTCCAGGTCCATCAGCCTATCCTCAGAGCAGAAGTGCCTCAGACTTAGGATCATCCTCATGGCCTACTCTGGACTCACTCCAGCAGCTCTGTGTCCTTCTTATGCTAGGGACATCAGAACTGGATGCAGTATTTGAGGTGGGGTCTCGCTATAGCACAGTGAAGATTTGCTGCTCAAAGTGTCATCAAGAGCAGCACAACTCAGCCAGGCAATGCATTCCTTAAGTCCAGCCATAATGTACCACTGAAGAAAAGGAATCTCTCTGAAATGGCACTAATTGCTGTGCACTTCAAACCCCTTTGGGAATGATTAAGAGAATGTCAGGGTGAAATAATTTAGCCCTCAAGCATGATAATGAAATGATCCAATCACAGAAGAGACCTCCAAGCTCACCCAGTCCAACCTCCACCCAGCACTGCAGGCTCAGCACCAAACCATGGCCCTAAGCACCAGCTCCACACACTGGCCTCTCAGTTTAGGAAAGATGTTGAGCTGCTGGAAGGTGTCCAGAGAAGGGCAACAAAGCTGGGGAGGGGTCTGGAGCACAGCCCTGTGAGGAGAGGCTGAGGGAGCTGGGGTTGCTTGGCCTGGAGAAGAGGAGGCTCAGGGGAGACCTTCTTGCTCTCTCCAACTCCCTGAAGGGAGGTTGTAGCCAGGTGGGGGTTGGTCTCTTCTCCCAGGCACCCAGTTCCAGAACAAGAGGACACAGTCTCAAGCTGTGCCAGGGGAGGGTTAGGCTGGAGGTAAGGAGAAAGCTCTTCTCAGAAAGAGAGATTGGCCATTGGAATGTGCTGCCCAGGGAGGTGGTGGAGTCCCCATCCCTGGAGGTGTTCAAGAGGGGGTTGGACCTGGCACTTGAAGACATGTTTTAGTCAGTCATGAGGTGTTGGTTGATAGGTTGGACTTGATGATCTCTGAGCCTGGAGGCCCTGGGCTAGTGGAGAGGCTGAGGGAGCTGGGGGTGTTTTGCCTGGAGAAGAGGAGGCTCAGGGGAGTCCTTAATGCATTCTACAACATCCTGAAGGGAGGCTGTAGCCAGGTGGGGGTTGGTCTCTTCTCCCAGGCACCCAGCACCAGAACAAGAGGACACAGTCTCAAGCTGTGCCAGGGCAAGTTTAGGCTGGAGAGAGCAATGAGGGCTCCCTCAGCCTCCTCTTCTCCAGCCTCAACACCCCCAGCTCCCTCAGCCCCTCCTCTAGCCCAGGGGCTCCAGGCCCTGCTCCAGCCTGGCTGCCCTGCTCTGCACAGGCTCCAGCCCCTCAATGTCCTTCCTGCAGGGAGGGCCCAGAGCTGAGCACAGCACTCCAGCTGTGGCCTCCCCAGTGCTGAGCACAGGGGGATGATTTAAATGTGGCTCATTGTAGGGGTGCATCACATAATTACAGCTAACAGAGCCTGATAGCCACTCTTCTTCATGCAACCAAGTGGCTGTTCTGGTGCCTGTTTGATTTGAAAATAGGAAGATGAATCTTCATAAATGTGGTTAAAGCAAACATTTTAGGGTGAAGAGTGTGAAGCAGTGCAAACAAAGCAGAAATTTCCCTTTTAGGAGCAGGAGGTTTTTTGCTTGATGGAAAAGCAAAGCTCTGTGTCTTGATCAGTGAGGGCTTGCCACCTGAGCTGAGGACGCTGAGGTGTTAGAATCGTTCCATGAACTGAAAAGAAAGAGGCACTGCTCTATCACTGTTTCCTTGTGACCAGCCAGGGTACAACCGCTTGGACTCGAGGCTGCAGCCTGTTGTTGGAGCTGTCCTTGGTAGGCAACGATTTGCTGTTTTCAGTCGAATGTTAGTTGAATCCCTCACTCCAAGAAAGGACATTGAGTTGTTGGAGATTGAATTCAGGGAGTAGAACCTCAAGCACTGCTCAGCTGATAGAAGGAAATGTTTTAGCTCTTGTGGGTCACAAACCCTGGGAACAAACTGCAGCTGTGTAGAGAGAATAAAGGCATGGAGCTGACTATCAATGGCCACTGTGACCCAGGGAAGTTACACAAGAGAACCTGAGAATACGAGGTGGTAAACAGTCTCACAGTATCACCAAGGTTGGAAGAGACCTCGAAGCTCATCGAGTCCAACCTGTCAGCACAGACCTCATGACTAGACCATGGCACCAAGTGCCACATCCAATCCCCTCTTGAACACCTCCAGGGATGGGGACTCCACCACCTCCCTGGGCAGCACATCCCAATGGCGAATGACTCTCTCTGTGGAGAACTTTCTCCTCACCTCCAGCCTAAACTTCCCCTGGCACAGCTTGAGACTGTGTCCTCTTGTTCTGGTGCTGGGTGCCAGAGAGAAGAGGCCAACCCCCACCTGGCTACAACCACCCTTCAGGTAGTTGTAGAGAGCAAGGAGGTCACCCCTGAGCCTCCTCTTCTCCAGGCTAAGCAACCTCAGCTCCCTCAGCCTCTCCTCACAGGGCTGTGCTCAAGGCCTCTCCCCAGCCTTGTTGCCCTTCTCTGGACACCTTCAAGTCTCTCAATGTCCTTCCTAAACTGAGGGGCCCAGAACTGGACACAGGACTCAAGGTGTGGCCTAACCAGTGCAGAGTCCAGGGACACAATGACTTCCCTGCTCCTGCTGGCCACACTCTTCCTAATGCAGACCAGGATGCCATTGGCCTTCTTGGCTGCCTGGGCACACTGCTGGCTCATGTTCAGGCATCTGTCAATGAGCACCCCCAGGTCCCTCTCTGTTTGGCAGCTCTCAGCCACTCTGACCCCAGCCTGTAGCTCTGCCTGGGGTTGCTGTGGCCAAAGTGCAGCACCTGGCACTTGGACTTGTTGAATGCCATTGCAACAGAGTCTTTTGTCTTCTGTCTGAACCTAGACAAGAGGTGTGCATCGTTTGTCTTTTGTCTAACACCTGTCTGAGCCTTGCCAAGAGATGTGTGCTCCCTGGCATTTTCTCAGCAGCCAATCATGAGCCTGTAACTGTCACAGGGACACATCTAATAACCAGTCATGAGTTGCTTTTGATTATGTTAGCCTCTAGAAAGAAAAGACTGTACAATAAAAGAGACACTTTTGCTTGCATCAAGCTTTGTCCCATCTCTCAGTCCCGGTAGTTGAGAAGGGCAAAGCAGCTGGTGAAGGGTCTGGAGAACAGGGCTGGTGAAGGGGCAGTTGAAGAAAGCAGGGCTGTTTAGCCTGGAGAAGAGGAGCCTGAGCAGAGACCTCATTGCTCTCTACAGCTCCCTCAAAAGAGATTGGAGCCAGGTGGGGGTTATCACAGTATCACAGGATCACTAAGGTTGGAAGAGACCTCAAAGATCATCGAGTCCAACCTTTCACCACAGACCTCATGACTAGACCATGGCACCAAGTGCCACATCCAGTCCCCTCTTGAACACCTCCAGGGATGGGGACTCCACCACCTCCCTGGGCAGCACATCCCAATGATGAATGACTCTCTCGGTGAAGAACTTTCTCCTCACCTTCAGCCTAAACTTCCCCTGGCACAGGTTGACACTGTGTCCTCTTGTTCTGCTGCTGGTTGCTAGAGAGAAGAGACCAACCCCTTCCTGGCTACAACCACCCTTCAGGTAGTTGTAGAGAGCAAGCAGGTCACCCCTAAGCCTCCTTCTCCAGGCTAAGCAACCCCAGCTCGCTCAGCCTCTCCTCACAGGGCTGTGCTCAAGGCCTCTCCCCAGCCTTGTTGCCCTTCTCTGGACACCTTCAAGTCTCTCAATGTCCTTCTTAAACTGAGGGGCCCAGAACTGGACACAGTTGGGCTCTTCTCCCTAGTCTCAGGTGATAGACTGAGAGGAAATGGCCTGACATTGTGCCAGGGGAGGGTTAGAGTAGAGAGCAGGAAAAATTTCTTTGCTGCAAGAGTGGTCAGGGATTGGAACAGGCTGGCCAGGGAGGTGGTGGAATCACCATCCCTGAAGGTGTTCAAAACAGGCTTGGATGTGGCACTTGGAGCCATGGTTTAGCTGTCAGGAGCTGTTAGGTATAATGTGATAGGTTGGACTTGATGATCTCTGAGGTCTTTTCCAACCTGGTTGGTTCTGTGATTAAGTTTCAATTTTAACTTGTTCCCTCCCTCCACTTTCTCCCAATGCATTTCCCTTCTGTTACTTCTCCACTTTTGCTAGACAATAAACTTCATGCACTTCAAAACCTCCACAGCCCCTCCATTTGCAGCATAGCAATTTATGGCACTCTACAGTCTGTAATTTCCCCAGCAGCTGCCCAACAACATTTCAGCCATCCCCCAAAACCACCAAAGGCTTTTCCTGTGCAATTCCATGTGTACTGTGAGAATAAAACCCTGGAAATGAGTGGCCATGGCACTTTGGGCCATGGTTTAATGGCCATGGTGCTGTTGGGCTGAGGCCATTTCCAACTGAAACTACTCTCTGGCTCTATGATCCTTTTGTCAGTTTCAGACAAGTCTTGGGTTTTAACCTTGGTTGTTATTTATGTGACTCAGCTGAGCAGTGTTTGATTGTTCCTTAGCTTTGTTTAAAAGTTGAATTTTTAGGAAGGGACAAGGTTTGTGGGGTTTTTTTAGACAATTGTGGGGTTAGTTTTGGGTTGGGTTGGGTTTTTTGGTGGTGGTTGTTGTGTTTGGGACTTTTAAAGTAACACCTAGCTATTTGAACTGCATCCATCTCTCATCCCAGGACAGGCTGTGATGTTGAGTTGCTGGAAGGTGTCCAGAGAAGGGCAAGAAGCCTGGGGAGGGGTCTGGAGCACAGCCCTGTGAGAAGAGGCTGAGGGAGCTGGGCTTGCTTAGCCTGGAGAAGAGGAGGCTCAGGGGAGACCTCATTGCTCCCTCCAATTCCTTGCAGGGAGGTTTTAGCCAAGTGGGGGTTGGTCTCTTCTACCAGGCAGGCAACCAGCACCAGAGCAAGAGGACACAGTCTCAAGCTGTGCCAGGGGAAGTTTAGGCTGGAAGTGGGGAAGAAATTCTTCATAGAGAGAGGGATTGGCCATTGGGATGTGCTGCCCAGGGAGGTGGTGGAGTCCCCATCCCTGGAGGTGTTTAAGAGGAGACTGGATGAGGCACTTGGTGCCATGGTTTAGTTGATTAGATGGTGTTGGGTGATAGGATGGACTCAAGGACCTCAAAGTTCTTTTCCAACCTTATTAATTCTGTATTCTATTGCATTCTATTCTATTCTATTCTATTCTATTCTATTCTATTCTATTCTATTCTATTCTATTCCATTCCATTCCATTCCATTCCATTCCATTCCATTCTATTCTATTCCATTTATTCCATTCTATTCTACTCTATTCTATTCCATTCCATTCCATTCCATTCCATTCCATTCCATTCCATTCCATTCCATTCCATTCCATTCTATTCTACTCTACTCTATTCTATTCTATTCTATTCCATTCCATTCTATTCTATTCTAATTTCCTTCTTCTAAAAGCAAAGGAAGAGGTTACAGATCTCAGCTCTCATGTGTCCCAGGCATCACATAGTTTTGCTCTTCTCTAATAAATTCAAAGCTGATATCTAATGCCTAATCAATGCAAAGTTGTGGTTATGACTGGAAGGTCACTTCTTGCGTGCTTACTGTATACACCATTGCACCTATAACATGCACAATATGCAAGGATACAATCATCTTCTGTATGTTCATAAAGCATAATATATGTCTGTGTACACTTCAGTATATAGGCTGAATATTTATGTTCTACAGGCACATATTTAATTGGCTTGCAGGGCACAGCTAATCACTTAGAGTTTCATTACAACCTCAGGCAAGGATGACAGAATCATAGAATGGTCTGGGTTGGAAGGGACCTCCAAAGCTCATCCAGTCCAACCCCTCTGCACTCACCAGGGACATTCTCCACTAGATCAGGTTGCTCAGGGATTTGTACAGCCTGACCTTTAAAATCTGCAGGGATGGAGCCCAGCCACCTCCCTGGGCAACCTGTGCCAGTGTTCCACCACCCTCCTGGTGCAGAACTTCTTCCTCACATCCAGTCTCAATCTGCTCTGCTCCAATTCTTGGCATTTTCCCTGCATAGGACACAATGAATGCAGGAAGTTCAAAACTAATCAATACTTTATGCAGTGTTTATCCTATATTCAATTAAGCAGTTACATTTAATGTTCACCAGTGTAAGATCATCCCTAGATAGGCAAGTTATTATACCACAGAGTGTGTTTAGGAGGCTACATACATGGACATTACCTTCTCTAACCAAAAAGAACTAATTCACAGTACCACAGTATATTAGAGGTTGGAAGAGACCTCCAAGAGATGATCCAGTCCAACCCCTCTGCCAGAGCAGGAGCACCCAAGGCAGGTCACACAGGAACACATCCAGGTGGGTTTGGAAAGTCTCCAGAGGAGGAGACTCCACAACCTCTCTGGGCAGCCTGCTCCAGGCCTCCAGCACCCTCACACCAAAGAACTTTCTCTTCATCTTGAGGTGGAACTTTCTCTGTTCAAGTTATTCCTGTGCACCACCCAAAAGAGCTTGGCCCCCTCCACTTGATACTCAGCCTGCAGCTATTGATAGACACTGATCAGATCCCTCTCAGATTTCTCTTCTCCAGACTAAACAGCCCCAGGGCTCTCAGTCTCTCTTCACAGGGGGAGATGCTCAAGTCCTTTAATCATCCTCATAGCTCTCCCTTAGACTCTCCCCAGCAGGTCTCTGTCTCTCCTGATCTGGGGAGCCCAGAGCTGGTCACAGCATTGCAGCTGTGGTCTCAGCAGGGCAGAGCAGAGGGGCAGCAGAACCTCCCCAGCCCTGCTGGCCACACTTTTCTTGCTGCACCCCAGGGTGCCTTTGGCTCTCTTGGCCACCAGGGCACATTGTTGTCCCATGCAGAACTTGCTGCCCACCAGCACTCCAAGGTCTTTCTCCATGGAGCTGCTCTCTCTAACCTGTCCTGGTGCCAGCTGTTGTTGCTGCCCAGCTGCAGGACTCTGCACTTGTCCTCACTGAACCTCCTGATGCTTGCCTGCAGCCAGCTCTCAGCCTGTCCAGCTCTGGTTGGATGGCAGCACAGCCTGAGGGGTGTCAGCCACCATCCTCTCCCCCCACCCCCAGTTTTGTATCATCAGGAGCTTGCTGAGTGTTCACTCAATCCTCTCATCCAGGTTGTTGAGAAAGATATTGGACAAAACTGGGGCCAGTACTGATCCCTGGGGAACAGCTCTCAGCCTATCTAATTCAAAGGCTATTCTGCCACGTCTTGGTGTGCCACACACCCTTTGGAAAACACCTGTGAAAGAATGGCTTGCTAGAGGGGGGGTGAGTCATTAAATAAGTAATATACATTAATTAAGCATCATTGTGTTCGGTGCTCATGTATTGTGTAAGGGGTGGGAGTGAAGAGTGTTTAGGTTTGGAAGAAGTGACAGCAGTGCTGACACGTGGAAGCTCCTGGGTTCTCAGGGCTGCTGTAATAAATCACCTCATTTTCCCATTAAAAAGGAGTGCTCAGAGCTGCCACACCTGCAAACCCGCTGCAGGCACTCAAATCAAATCATTTATCTTCCTAGCCCGAGAGCAAACCCACTTAGGATGCATCAGGCTGTGATGTCTCATTAAAAATGCTCCAATTTTCCTCTGGATTATAACAAATGTGTATTGCTGTAAGATAGCAGAAAGGAGAGGGGAAAAAAGAGAGAGGGATCAAAAGGCAACCACTAGAAGTGAGCCTACCCTGAAATTCCAAGGTGTATTTTGACTTGCTTTGCCAGGAGACCTTCTTGTGGCTTTTCCAGGATCTGCAGGGGACTCCAAGAAAGCTGGGGAGGGACTTTTGAGGGTGTCAGGGAGTGATAGGACTGGGGGGGGTGGAGCAAAACTAGAAATGGGGAGATTGAGATTGGATGTGAGGAAGAAGTTGTTGCCCATGAGGGTGGTGAGAGCCTGGCACAGGTTGCCCAGGGAGGTGGTGGAAGCCTCCTGCCTGGAGGTGTTTGCAGCCAGGCTGGCTGTGGCTGTGAGCAACCTGCTGTAGTGTGAGGTGTCCCTGGCCATGGCAGGGAGGTTGGGACTGGCTGAGCCTTGAGGTCCCTTCCAGCCCTGACAGTTCTGTGATTCTATGATTCCTTTTTCTGTTCCCCTTTTCTTGGGCAGTTAAATCTATTGTAAGGCACACATGAAGAAATCTCAGGGCAGTCTGTTTGTCCTCTGAGATACCACCTCTTATGTTTTTTCCCTCTAAAAAGGAATAACTTCAAAAAGGTTCTTTCATCTGGATTCATTAAGGGTGCTGGCTCAAAGTTAAGTCTCAGATTAACTAACAAATGAAAACTATCCAAGTGATTTGGACCCGATTTGGCTTTGTATTAGTGGCAAAGGTCATAAAATCATAGAACCATCCAGGTTGGAAAAGACCTCAGAGATCATCAGTTCCAACCTATTATCTAATACCTAACACCTCCTGACAACTAAACCATGGCTCCAAGTGCCACATCCAAGCCCCTCTTGAACACCTCCAGGGACGGTGACTCCACCACCTCCCTGGGCAGCACATTCCAATGGCCAAGCTCTCTTGCTGGGAAGAACTTCTTCCTAACATCCAGCCTGAACCTCCCCTGGCACAGCTTGAGACTGTGTCCTCTTGTTCTGGTGCTGGCTGCCTGGGAGAAGAGACCAACCCCCACCTGGCTACAACCTCCCTTCAGGGAGTTGCAGAGAGCAAGAAGGTCTCCCCTGAGCCTCCTCTTCTCCAGGCTAAGCAACCCCAGCTCCCTCAGCCTCTCCTCACAGGGCTGTGCTCCAGACCCCTCCCCAGCCTTGTTGCCTTTCTCTGGACACCTTCCAGCAGCTCAACATCTTTCCTAAACTGAGGGGCCCAGAACTGGACACAGGACTCAAGGTGTGGCCTAACCAGTGCTGAGCACAGGGCACAATGACTTCCCTGCTCCTGCTGGCCACACTCTTCCTGATGCAGGCCAGGATGCCATTGGCCTTCTTGGCCCCCTGGGCACACTGCTGGCACATGTTCAGCTGCTGTCAACCAGTACCCCCAAGTCCCTTTCTGCCTGGCTGCCCTCCAGATGAGAATGTAGAGATGAGAATGCAGAGCCATGAGCTGTTTGGAAGGTGTAGGATTTATGAGATGTAGATCTCATCAGACCACAACCGTGGGAAGGTCATCATCTGTTTGGTTCTCTGCTTGGGCAACTGCTTTAATTTCTCACCTCAGAGCTATGAGGATTAATCATTAAGTAGATATAATTGTCTGAAACTGGAGATATGTTCTGGAAGGCACACATCTAAATCTTAGCAGGGGAAAATCAGCATGAGTTTTACTGCTTGTCATAGAGTCATAGAACTGATTTGGTTGGAAGAGGCTTTTAAGGTCATTGAGCCTAATCCTCAACCCAACACCACCATGGCCATTAAACCACGTCCCCACATGCCATGGGCACAGGTTTCATGAACACCTCCAGGGATGGTGAGTCCAGCACCTCCCTGGTTAGTCTGTTCCACTGTCTGACCACTCTTTCCATAAAGAATTGTTTCCTGATCTTCAACCTAACCCTCCCCTGGCACAGCTTCAGGCCATTTCCTCTTGTTTCTATCACCTGATACTAGGGAGAAGAGATCAACCCTCACCTCACTGAAACCTCCCTTCAGGGAGCTGTAGAGAGCATGAGGTCTCCCCTCAGCTTCCTTTTCTCCAGACTAAGCAACCCCAGTTGCCTCAGCTGCTCCTCACCAGCCCTCCAGACCCTTCTCCAGATTCATTGCCCTTCTCTCATCATGCTCCAGCTCCTCAATGTCCTTCTTGGAGTGGGAAGCCCAATACTGACTGCAGGATTCCAGGTTCATGCATTTCTTAACTTCAGGAATGCTCCCCTAATTTCTTTGGGCAGCACTCTGTGCACTCAGTGCTTTGATTGATGTTCTTTATGCTATTAACTGCAAGCACTGCAAAATGCAATATTGTCCTCTCCAGTTTTATCTTTCAGTACTGTTCTGATTCACAGTATCACAGTATCAGTCAGGGTTGGAAGGGACCACAAGGATCATCTAGTTCCAACCCCCCCTGCCATGGGCAGGGACCACCCCCACTACATCAGCTGGCCAGAGCCTCATCCAGCCTGGGCTTAAACACCTCCAGGGACGGGGCCTCAACCACCTCCCTGCACAACCCATTCCAGGGCTTCACCACCCTCATGGAGAAGAACTTCCTCCTCACCTCCAGCCTGAATCTCCCCACCTCCAGCTTCATTCCATTCCCCCTAGTCCTAGCACTACCTGAGAGCCTGAGCAGTCCCTCCCCAGCCTTCTTGTAGGCCCCTTCAGATCCTGGAAGGCCACAATGAGGTCACCTGGGAGCCTTCTCTTCTCCAGACTGAACAGCCCCAACTCCTTCAGTCTGTCCTCATAGGAGAGGTGCTCCAGCCCTCTGCTCCTCCTCGTGGCCCTTCTCTGGACACCTTCCAGCCCCTCCAGATCCCTCTTGGAATAGGGGCTCCAGCACTGGAGGCAGTCCTCCAGGTGGGGTCTCAGCAGGGCTGAGCAGAGGGGGAGAATCCCCTCCCTTGCCCTGCTGGCCACACTTCTCCTGCTGCAGCCCAGGCTCTGATTGGCTTTCCGGGCTGCAAGTGCACACTGAGAGCTCCTGGTGAGCTTCTCCTCCCCCAGCACCCCCAAGTCTCTCTCCCCTGGGCTGCTCTCCAGCCAGTCCCTGCCCAGCCTGGATTTGTGCCTGGGATTGCCTCGAGCCAGCTGCAGGACCTGATTCTTAGCAAAGCACCTTTTCCTTCCCTTAGGAATCCTGCTGCTGTCCTTGTTGTTTACCCAGAAGTGGGTTTGGGCCTTCATTTCCCATTCCATAGAAACACAGAATGCTCTGGGTTGGAAAGGACCTCCAAAGCTCATCCAGTCCAACCCCTCTGCACTCAGCAGGGACATCCTCAACTAGATCCGGTTGCCAGAGCCCTGTCCAGCCTCATCTTGAATATCTCCAGGCATGGAGCCTCAACCACCTCCCTGGACAACCTGTTCCAGTGTTCCACCACCCTCCTGGTGCAGAACTTCTTCCTCACATCCAATCTCAATCTGCTCTGCTCTAGTCTGAAGCCATTGCCCCTGGTCCTGTCCCTGCAGGCCTTTGCAAACAGTCTCTCTGCAGCCTTCTTGTAGCCCCCTTCAGGTACTGGCAGGCTGCTCTTAGGTCTCCCCAGCACCTCTTCTCCAGGCTGAGAGGCTTTTTCCTCTCTGGGGAAAGTCAAGAGCTCTTTGATTTGCCTTTAGTAGGTCATTGCTTCCTAATTAATGTTCTTATGGGACATTTTCCTCAGGAATCTATGCTTGACAGAACCACAAAGAAGTCAGAGAAGCAAAAAGGTCTGCTTAGGTCCCACTCTTAGTGCAACTGTGAGGGACAGGCCTTTTAAGAGGGCTGGAAGCACTCCCATCATGTTGTTTCCCAGCAACTGCTGAGATTCCTTCCTATGAGGAGTGAAGAAATGGCTTTGTTGTCTCTGTTTAAAGAGAGGACAGATGTGATGTTACCCCCCAGAGGAGCTAAAATGAAGAGGCTCTTGTTGAGTTGGAGAGGAATACAGCAATATACTCAAAAATATACAGGGAAATACAGAGCACAGGAATCCTTCACACCTAATACAGATACTGGATACATAAAACCCACCCCAACCTTCCCCCAGCCTTCCTAAACCACAAGCCCCAGTGCTCCTTCTCTCTTCCCCCCCATTGCCTCCCTTCCATCAGGTCCCAAGAGGTTAAAATGGCACAGGACAAATTAATCAGCCCTCTGAATGCCATGAACAGAACTCCTTCCCCATGTTGCCAGAGCAGGACTCCCTCTGGAGAGATGAAAGGAGGGAGAAAGGAGAGAGAAACTAACTCTGCAGCCAATGTTATGGGGATGCAGGGATTCTGGGAAGGAAATAACCTAATTTCATGGAATCATAGAATCAGCAAGGTTGGGAAAGACCTCAAAGATCATCAAGTCCAACCTGTCACCACAGACCTCATGACTACTGGACCATGGCTGCAAGTGCCACATCCAATCCCCTCTTGAACACCTCCAGGGATGGGGACTCCACCACCTCCCTGGGCAGCACATCCCAATGGCGAATCACTCTCTCTGGGAAGAACTTTCTCCTCACCTCCAGCCTAAACCTCCCCTGGCACAGCCTGAGACTGTGTCCTCTTGTTCTGGTGCTGGCTGCCTGGGAGAAGAGACCAACCCCCACCTGGCTACAACCTCCCTGCAGGGAGTTGGAGAGAGCAATGAGGTCTCCCCTGAGCCTCCTCTCCTCCAGGCTAAGCAACCCCAGCTCCCTCAGCCTCTCCTCACAGGGCTGTGCTCCAGACCCCTCCCCAGCTTTGTTGCCCTTCTCTGGACACCTTCCAGCAGCTCAACCTCCTTCCTAAACTGAGGAGCCCAGAACTGGACACAGGACTCAAGGTGTGGCCTAAGCAGTGCTGAGCACAGGGCAGAATGACTTCCCTGCTCCTGCTGGCCACACTCTTCCTGATGCAGGCCAGGATGCCATTGGCCTTCTTGGCCCCCTTGGCACACTGCTGACTCATGTTCAGCTGCTGTCAACCACTACCCCCAGGTCCCTCTCTGCTTGGCTGCTCTCCAGCCACTCTGCCCCCAAGCCTGTAGCACTGCCTGGGGTTGTTGTAGCCAAAGTGCAGCACCTGGCACTTGGACTTGTTGAATGCCATCCTGTTGGCCTCTGCCCATCTGTCCAGCCTGGCAAGGTCCCTCTGCAGGGCTCTCCTACCCTCTAACATATCAACTCCTGCCCTCAGCTTGGTGTCTGGAACTGATGATGGACTCAATGCCCTCATCCAGGTCATCAAATAAAGATATTGAACAGGATGGGGCCCAGCACTGATCCCTGGGGCACACCACTGGTGCCTGGCTGCCAGCTGGCTGTGGCACCATTCACCACCACTCTCTGGGCTCAGCCTCCAGCCAGTTCCTAACCCAGCTCAGAGTGCTGCTGTCCAAGCCAGGGGCTGCCAGCTTGGCCAGCAGTTTGCTGTGGGGGATGGTGTCAAAGGCCTTGCTGGAGTCCAGGCAGACCACATCCACAGGCCTCCCCACATCCACCAGGCAGTCACCTGGGCATAGAAGGAGATCAGGTTGGAGAGGCAGGACCTGCCCTTCCTAAATCCATGCTGGCTGGATTTCTTGTGTCCACCCCCTGGACTGGACTCTCTGCACCTCCTGGAGGTCTGTAACCTTATGGATTTTTTCAAACCAGGACCAAAGAACAGTGGATGTCATATACCTTGGCTTCAGCAAGGCTTTTGATGCTGTCTCCCATGACATCCTCATAGAACAGCTCAGGAAATGTGGCACAGATGGTTGGTCCATGAGGTGGATTGCCAACTGGCTCCACAACAGAGCTCAGAGGGTTGCCATAAGTGGCACAGAGTCAGCTTGGAGGCCTGTGGCCAGTGGAGTTCCCCAGGGATCAGTACTGGCCCCAGTTTTGTCCAATATCTTTCTCAACAACCTGGATGAGAGGATTGAGTGAACCCTCAGCAAGCTCCTGATGATACAAAACTGGGGGTGGGGGGAGAGGATGGTGGCTGACACCCCTCAGGCTGTGCTGCCACCCAACCAGAGCTGGACAGGCTGAGAGCTGGCGGCAGGCAAGCATCAGGAGGTTCAGTAAGGACAAGTGCAGGGTCCTGCAGCTGGGCAGGAACAACAGCAGGCACCAGGACAGGTTAGAGGCTGCCCTGCTGGAGAGCAGCTCCATGGAGAAAGACCTTGGAGTGCTGGTGGGCAGCAAGTTGTGCACGGACAGCAATGTGCCCTGGGGGCCAAGAGAGCCAATGGGAGCCTGGGGTGCAACAGGAGAAGTGTGGCCAGCAGGGCTGGGGAGGTTCTGCTGCCCCTCTGCTCTGCCCTGCTGAGCCCACAGCTGCAATGCTGTGTCCAGTGCTGGGCTCCCCAGTTCCAGAGAGACAGAGACCTGCTGGGGAGAGTCAAACAGAGAGCCATGAGGATGCTGAAGGGACTTGAGCATTTCCCCTGTGAAGAGAGACTGAGAGCCCTGGGGCTGTTTAGTCTGGAGAAGAGAAGATTGAGAGGGCTCTGATCAATGTCTATCAATAGCTGAGGAGTGGGGGTCAAGTGGAGGGGGCCAAGCTCTTTTGGGTGGTGCACAAGAATAAGCCAAGGAACAGTGGATACAACCTGGAACAGAGAAAGTTCCACCTCAAGATGAGGAGAAACTTCTTTGGTGTGAGGGTGCTGGAGGCCTGCAGCAGGCTGCCCAGAGAGGTTGTGGAGTCTCCTGCTCTGGAGACTTTCCAAGCCCACCTGGTTGCATTCCTGTGTGACCTGCCCTGGGTGATGCTGCTCTGGCAGGGGGTTTGGACTGGATGATCTCTGGAGCTCCCTTCCCACCTCTAATGTACTGTGGTACTGTAAAGCACTGGTACTGAGCCTGCAAGATGAGCACAGCCCCTGCTGCAGTGAAAATGCCTGCAAGCCTCCCAGCAAGGCAATGCTTCCTGCTGTGCTGCTGCAGGAGGCTCTGCAGAACATGCAGCACGCCAGGTAATCATCCAAGTGCCAGGTGCTGCACATTGGCCACAGCAACCCCAGGCAGTGCTACAGGCTGGGGGCAGAGTGGCTGAGAGCTGCCAAACAGAGAGGGACCTGGGGGTACTGGGTGATTGTAGGCTGAACATGAGCCTGCATTGTGCCCAGGCAGCCAAGAGGGCCAATGACATCCTGGCCTGCATCAGGAAGAGTGTGGCCAGCAGGAGCAGGGAGGTCATTCTGCCCCTGTACACTGCACTGGTTAGGCCACACCTTGAGTCCTGTGTCCAGTTCTGGGTGGAGTCACCATCATTGGAGGTGTTCAGGAGGAGACTTGCTGGGGTGCTTGGTGCCATGGGTTAGTTGTTTGGGTGGGTTGGATTGGTTGATGGTTTGGACACTATGATCTTGAAGGTCTCTTTCAACCTGGTGTATTGTATTGTATTATACTGTACTGGATTGGATTGGATTGGGTTGGATTGGATTGGATTGGATTGGATTGGATTGGATTGGATTGGATTGTATAGGGGCTGTCACCACACACAACCCTTCGCACACCTCAGCTCCAGGAGCCAGCCACCAGCACGCTGCTGTGGCACTTGCTGTGCCTCTAGGGCCAGCAAATCACCTGTGCTGTCTGCATTAGTGTGATGAACTGGGTAGATTTGGTTCATAATTCATTGCACCATTTAGCTGGATGCTTGAAAGAGAGAAAGAAAAGAAGAAGAGTTTGGTTTGAATTGATTATTTAAATGAGACAAAGGATTATATGGTTCTCTGTGCAGAAAATATCTCATCTCCCTGACTTTATTATCTCATTTGGCTTTAGATGAAGGATGCATAATGAGGGAATGGGATCTCATTTTCACCAAGGCTGCTCAAACTTAATGCATGGGCTTCAAGCTCCACTGTTCTTCTGAGTAATAAGAGTCTCTGTCTCACACTTTCTTTTTTGTTTTCTTCCATGCCTGCAAAATGTGCAGCAGCACATTGTGAAGCTTCTAATTCCGTGGTGCTCCACTGCCTGGGACATTGTTAATTGAAAAGAGCAGAGTGGATGATGCATTGTGGGTTACAGTTGCTTCTGCCTTTCATATGCATGGCTTGCTCTTTGTGGGACTTCTGGAAGGAAGAACAACAGCACAGCAACCCCAGGCAGTGCTACAGGCTGGGGGCAGAGTGGCTGGAGAGCAGCCAGGCAGAGAGGGACCTGGGGGTAGTGGTTGACAGCAGCTGAACATGAGTCAGCAGTGTGCCCAGGGGGACAAGAAGGCCAAGGGCATCCTGGCCTGCAGCAGGAATAGTGTGGCCAGCAGGAGCAGGGAAGTCATTGTGCCCCTGGACTCTGCACTGGTTAGGCCACACCTTGAGTCCTGTGTCCAGTTCTGGGCCCCTCAGTTTAGGAAAGATGTTGAGCTGCTGGAAGGTGTCCAGAGAAGGGCAACAAAGCTGGGGAGGGGTCTGGAGCACAGCCCTGTGAGGAGAGGCTGAGGGAGCTGGGGTTGCTTAGCCTGGAGAAGAGGAGGCTCAGGGGAGACCTCATTGCTCTCTACAACTCCCTGAAGGGAGGTTGTGGCCAGGTGGGGGTTGGTCTCTTCTCCCAGGCAGCCAGCACCAGAACAAGAGGACACAGTCTCAAGCTGTGCCAGGGGAGGTTTAGGCTGGAGGTGAGGAGAAAGCTCTTCCCAGAGAGAGTTGTTAGCCACTGGAATGTGCTGCCCAGGGAGGTGGTGGAGTCCCCATCCCTGGAGGTGTTCAAGAGGGGATTGGATGTGGCACTTGGTGCCATGGTCTAGTAGTCATGAGCTCTTGGGTGACAGGATGGACTTGATGATCAAGAAGGCCTTTCCAACCTGATTAATTCTGTATTCTCTGTAAGAAAAGTGGTCTGGTCAAAGAATATCCAACAATGCTGCACCAGTGATGTTCTCTGATGTACAAGATGTGCTTTTCAAATGTTTTCTAAAATCCTTAGAAGAAGGTAGAATGGATTTCAGAGGTAAAACAGTCAGCAACCAAACCAGTTTTAAATATTGCTTGATTACATTGCCTGGGAGGCTTGGCTGAGACACCTGAAGGCTGTGAGCCCATTCAGAGACTTGGACAGGCTGAGAGCTGGGCAGAGAGGAACCTAATGAAGTTCAAGAGAAGTGCAGAGTCCTGCAGCTGGAAAGGAAGAATAAACAGCAGCAGGACAGGCTGGGAGGGGATCTGCTGGAGAGCAGCCCCAGGAGAAGGACCTGGGAGTGCTGGTGGGCAGCAAGTTCTGCATGGGACAGCAATGTGCCCTGGGGGCCAAGAAGGCCAATGGGGTCCCGTGGGGGGCATTCAGAAGAGTGTGTCCAGCAGAGCCAGGGAGGTTCTTCTCCCCCTTCTTGACTCTGCCCTGCTGAGGCCTCACCTGGAATATTGCATCCAGTTCTGGGGAGGGACAGGGATCTGCTGGAGAGAGTCCAAGGGAGGCTACAAGGATGCTGAAGGGCCTGGAGCACTGCCTGGGGAGGAGAGGTTCAGAGCCCTGGGTTTAGTCTGGAGTGGTGAAGACTGAGAGGGGATCTGATCAATGCCTATCAATAGCTGTGGGCTGGGGGTCAGGGAAGAAGGGACAGGGACAGCCTCTGCTCACTTGTGCCCTGGGATAGGACAAGAGGCAATGGATGGAAAGTGCAGCACAGGAGGTTCCACCTCAACATGAGTAAGAACTTCTTCCCTGTGAGGGTCCCAGAGCCCTGGCGCAGGCTGCCCAGAGGTTTGTGAGTCTCCTTCTCTGGAGCCTTTGCAGCCCGTCTGGATGTGTTCCTGTGTGCCCTGTGCTGGATTCTCTGCTCCTGCTCTGGCAGGGGGTTGGACTGGAAGCTCTCCAGAGGTCCCTTCCAACCCCTAACATCCTGCGAGCCTTTGACTGCATATCCCCTGTCTTTGGTGATCATCTTCCATTACTCACTGTCATCCTTTGTTCTGCAGGCTTCTTCTTGGAGCACCTAACTGCTTTTTGTTAGCCAGCAGGTTTGGCTTGCTTTGAAATGCTCAGACTGATGATGCATGAACCCAGGGTGGCTAGATTCATCTAAGGATCTTAGTCTAATGAAATGGTATAAAATTATCTAGGTCTAATGAAATGTGAAGCCATCAGTTGCAATCTGGAATGGAGCCAAGAGGGAGGCTCTGATTTTCTTGCTTTCCTTGCAAGGTCAGTGGCTGACAAGGTCAAACCTCACATGCACAGCTAAGTGAGAATGAAACCAGTGCTGTTTATGATCATGGAATCATAGAATTGTCAGGGCTGGAAGGGAGCTCAAGGCTCAGCCAGTTCCAACCCCTGCCATGGGCAGGGACACCTCACACCCCAGCAGGTTGCTCACAGCCACATCCAGCCTGGCTGCAAACACCTCCAGGCAGGAGGCTTCCACCACCTCCCTGGGCAACCTGTCCTGGTTCACAACACCCTCCAGCACAGTGAAGAATTAAGGCATGATTGCAGTTGTTTTCCTGGACCAAATCCATCAGGGATTTTACTGCTGCACTGAATTCTTTATGAGAAATCACTTGAGAGAAGGGAGAAACTTCCTTTCTCTTTCCACATCTGCAATAATCTGTTCAGCAATAACTTATACTTCCCTCATATATCCATATTAATCCTGTGAACTCAGCCTCCCAGCAGTTCTGATCTCACTTTAGCCCCTGATCACCAGCAGAGTTCTGCACCTTGTCACCTGCCTGAGGCTCTAAATGTCTTCAGTAATCCCTGTAGAACCCCTCACTGGCTTCTCACCCCCCAGGCTGGGAGAAGGAATCAATCAGAGAGCCTGACTTCCCCACAACTATTAAACATGTGCTGTTCCTCTGCTTCCAAGATGATTTGTGGAGGTGTGTGACCCATTGTGGCCTGTCAGGTTGCACTCCAACTGCAATTCTGTGAGCAGCCTTTAAATATCTTGGGCTTCCTGTTCTGAGGGCAATTCAAACTCCTGTAACATGACACCAAAGGTTATCATTTACATCACTGGCCTGTACCTGAGCAAAGCCTTAGACACTGTCCTGCACCACATCTTAGTCTCCAGGCTGGTGCAGAATGGGTTCCGTGGATGGAGCATTCAGTGGAAACAGAACTGGCTTGAGGGCTGCACCCAAAGGGTCCAAGTGGAGGCCAGGGACAAGTGGAGTCCCTCAGGGATCAGTCCTGGGACCAGGCTTGTTCAACATCTTTGTTGGTGCCATGGACAGTGGCATTGAGTGCACCCTCAGCAGGGTTGCTGATGACACCAAGCTGTGTGGTGCTGCTGACAGCTGGAGGGAAGGATCCATCCAGAAGGACCTGGACAGGCTGCAGACCTGGGCCCAGGACAACCTCAGGAGGTTCAACAAGACCAAGGGCAAGGTCCTGCAGCTGGCTCAGGGCAATCCCAGGCACTGATATAGTCTGGGCAGGGACTGGCTTGAAGCAGTCTAAGAAGGCCTTGGGGTGCGGGGGAGGAGAGGCTCAACAGGAGCCAGCAGTGAGACCTTGCAGCCCAGAGAGCCAAGCAGAGCCTGGGCTGCAGCAAGAGAAGTGTGGCCAGCAGGGCCAGGGAGGGCATTCTGCCCCTCTGCTCCACTCTGCTGAGACCACAGCTGCAGCTCTGGGTCCAGTTCTGGAGCCTCTGTGCCAGGAAGGCTCTGGAGGTGCTGAAGGTGTCCAGAGAAGGGCCACAAGGATGAGCAGAGGGCTGGAGCTGCTCTGCTCTGGAGACAGCCTGAGAGAGTTGGGGTTGTGCAGTCTGGAGAGGAGAAGGCTCCCAGGAGACCTTCTTGTGGCCTTGCAGTGCCTGAAGGGGGCTCCAAGACAGCTAGGGAGGGACTTTTGAGGGTGTCAGAGAGGGATAGGACTGGGGGGGATGAAGCAAAACTAGAAGTGGGGAGATTCAGATTGGATGTTAGGAAGAAGTTGTGCCAGTGGAAGTTTAGGGTGGAGGTGAGGGGAAAGCTCTTCCCAGCAAGAGAGATTGACCATTGGAATGTGCTGCCCAGGGAGGTGGTGGAGTCCCTGTCCCTGGAGGTGTTCAAGGGAGGATTGGATGTGGCACTTGGAGCCATGGCTTAGTTGTCAGGATGTGTTAGGTAGTAGGTAATAGGTTGGACTTGATGATCTCTGAGGTCTTTTCCAACCTGGTTGATTCTATAAATGAATGATTTTTAAGTCATAGTTGATTCCCTCTTCCCTTACAGGAAGAGTTTCCTTAGTGAAAAGGATGAAACTGTACTTTGGTAAACTCTACAGGAAATTTGTGTTCAACTTCAGTGGAGTCAGCATGAGCCAATGCCAACAACAGTGACAGAACATCATTTTAAAGCTGTGTCAAGGGGGACATTATGAGGGAGAGCCCCTGGGTTCTGTAAACACAGTCCTTGCATCTCATGAGGGAACTGAAGGATAGAAGGGAATTGACAGTTTTAAGATGGACTTCTAGACTGGTATAGAATCACAGAATTGTCAGGGTTGGAAGGGACCTCAAGGCTCAGCCAGTTCCAACCCCCATGCCATGGCCAGGGATGCCTCACACCACATCAGGTTGCTCACAGCCACATCCAGCCTGGTCTTCAATCTCCAGGGATGAGGCTTCCACCACCTCCCTGGGCAACCTGTGCCAGGCTCTCACCACCCTCCTGGGGAACAACTTCTTCCTGACATCCAGTCTCAATCTCCCCACTTCTACTTTTGCTTTATCCTCCCCAGTCCTATCCCTCCCTGACACCCTCAAAAGTCCCTTACAATGTGAACTCTTAAAATGAATCCATTTCCCCTGTGCCACATCACAGTGAAGTTATTAACATTGGTATGCTGGATATAAGGCATGGATGCTGTGTTTAGGGACAGAAATGCAAGGAATTCAATTCCAGAACTCCTAAATACTTCCAGTTCTGTAAATTCATTCATGTGAATCACTCTGCTTTGGCTTATGTGTCTGCCCACAGATTCACAGACTGCATTGGGTTGGAAGGGACCCTCAAAGGTCATCACATCCAAGCCCCCTGCTGGAACACCTCCAACTAGATCAGGCTGCCCAGGGCCACATCCAGTCTGATTTGCTCAGACTTATCACTCTTCCTTAAACCTCTTTGAGCCTGAGGCACCAGGAATGTACAATAGAGCCTAAGGCATCAGAAATGTACAATAGAACCTAAGACATTAGGAATGTACAATAGAAACTAAGACATCAGGAATGTACAATAGAGCCTAAGGCATCAGGAATGTACAATAGAACCTAAGACATTAGGAATGTACAATATTTTGACTTATTGGTGTAATAATATTCTCAGATGTAGTAGCAGGGCCTGAAAATTAGTTAACAATAGCATATGAAAGCTGCAAAGAGGAGATGAATTCTCTGTATATCACTTCTGAAAGTGCTGGATAAAACCCTGGCTGGCTGAACAGACCCAAAGAGTGGTGCTCAATGGAGTTCAATCCAGCTGGCAGCCAGGCACAAGTGCTGCTCCTCAGGGCTCAGGGCCAGGACCACTGCTGTTTGACATCTTTATTGATGCCCTTGATGAAGACCCAGAGTGTGTCAGCAGGAAGCTCACAGATGACACCAAGTTAGGTGGAGAGTTGATCTGCACCAGGGCAGGGAGGCTCTGCAGAGGGACTTGGATAGGTTGAATCCATGGCCAACATCAACAGCAGGAGCTTCAACAAGGCCAAGTGCCAGGTCCTGCACTTGGGTCTGTAGTGGATGATGCTTATGGCCAGGATTGTGCCCCAAATATTTCTAGGACGTACTCTTCTGTGCGTTAACCCTCCTTTGTTCCCCCCCTCCTTTCTGAAGGCGGCAGGGGGGATCCTGGCGCCACTGAGTCCAGGTAAACTGCCTGCCTGGGCTGGTCTCACCCCTGTGGTAGGCAAGGGCCAGGCTCTATGTTTGTTTCCCTGTTCATGGCATAAGCTTACACCATATTTGGTAGCTGCCAGCTCACTGGTTAACCTTGGTGTTAGCAACAGATGGTCACTGGACCAGTATTCACTGGGGCAAATGGTCAATAGGGGTTGTTTGGTGATGAACCCCCCACACATCTGTGTTCAAGCCTGTATCTGTGTGCGCACCAGTGCTGCTGTGGTTCACCTTACCTGGGACTAAAGCCAGTGCTCCAAGAGGCTTCGTGGTACTTTGCCGCCACCACCCAACTGCGTGCAGTGCTGTGGAGAGTACCCCGTGGGATCAACCGCTGCATGATCCATCGCCGCAGGAGAAAACCTGGTAGCCCGTGTGAACCAGCGCTGCTGAACTGCCACAGTGCCCCCCCCCCCCCGGCTCGAGCGGGGAATCTCCGTACCCCGGGGGCAGCAGCAGCCAGGCGGCGCAGCCAGGCGGTCGGCGCCATTTCCTGTGTCCTTATTACGGCACATCCGTGCCACGTTCTGCGGACTATAAACATTATCAAGGGAAGACTTCACGAAGCTCTCAGCTTGTGAGTAAGCCAAACCTTTCTTCATAGAGTTTCAGTTGGGGTAGCCTGCAAATCGCTCCGGGTGGAGGATCGCCGGTCACTGACCAACCCCTCCCCCGCCGCTTTCCACATCAGTTTCGATTCTAAGTTCTGTGAATCATTTGGTTTAAGTGCCTACACCTGAACATTCTGTAAAGATAGTTTCACTAACCGAATATCGATACCTGTGAAGGGGAACTGTATATACCCCGTTGCAGAGTGTATATATATATATATATGTATAAACCTAACATATATTTTTCATTGATATCTCTGCCGCTCATTTCTGAGGGCATATTCATAACAGGGCCACAAGCAAGGCTACAGGCTTGGGGCAGTGTGGCTGAATGCTGCTGGCAGAAAGGGAGCTGGGGGTGCTGATGGAGAAGCAGCTGAAGAGGAGCCAGCAGTGTGCCCAGGGGGCCAAGAAAGCCAAAGGCCTCCTGGCTGGGATCAGCAATGCTGTGCCCAGCAGGAGCAGGGAGGGGATTGTCCCCTGGCACTCAGCTCTGGGGAGGCCCCAGCTGGAGTGTTGTGTCCAGGTTGGCAGCTCAATGCCAGAGAGATGTGGGTGCTGGAGCCAGGCAGAGGAGGCAAGGAAGCTGGGAAGGCCTGGAGAAGAAATCTTGTGAGGAGTGACTGAGGAGCTGGGGATGGTTAGTGTGAAAGAGAGGAGGCTGAGGGGAGACCTCCTGGCTGCCTACAGCTCCCTGAAAGAAGGTTGTGGAGAGATTGGTGCTGGTCTCTTTTCACTGGTGATTAGTGACAGAACAAGAGGGAATGGCCTCAAGCTGCAGCAGGGCAGGGTTAAGACTGGGCAGTAGGAGCAATTTGTTCCCAGCCAGAGTGGTCAGAGATTGGCAGAGGCTGCCCAGGGAGGTGGTGGAGTCCCCAAGCCTGGCTGTGTTTCAAGGTGGTTTGGATGTGGTGCTTGGGGCTATGGTTTAGGGCTGAGCCTTGTAGAGCAGGGCCAGTGGTTGGACTTGGTGCTCCTGAGGGTCTTTTCCAACCTGAATGACTCTGTGACTCTGTGAAACCACTGCATAGCCTTCATACTTTTCAGTCACTCAATATCATCCTTTCATTGTTTCCTAGCGCTCACGGCCATACAATTTAAACACCTCTGTATGAACTTCTTGCTGTGTTTTCCTGCATCAGGCTAAGTTGTTTCTCTGTCTACTTAACCTCTCACCAAACAGAAGAGTTCTTTGAGTGAATGTGAGACCTTTCCCTTTCTCTCTCTCCTACCTTTGTGTAGCAAATAGGCTACCACCATCACGTCGGTATTCATGCACATCCTCATCATTTAGTGATGGCAGTGAGTTGGAGCAGAAAACACATCTGTTTACAGAGGAGTTACCATATTTCAGAGGCTGTATGCAAATTCTGTGCAACTTCTGTTATTTCTTTGAAGGCAGAATGCTTATTCTTCTGACACAGCTAATTACTTCCCTAGCTGAGTTTGTCTTGCTGATGAGAGATGTCTGGTGCTTCCCAGTGCTACTTTTGGAGTACTCCCCCAGCTGCTGGACATGACATCATCTTTAAAGACCCTATTATTTTAAGTATGGTAAGTTAGGACAAAGGGGAAAGAGCATTTTATTGTAAGTGAAAGTCTAGGAGGTTCGACAAGGCCAAGGGCTGGGTCCTGCACCTGGGTCACAGCCACCCAATGAATGCTCCAGGCTTGGGGCAGAGCGGCTGGAAAGTTGCTTGGCAGAAAAGGACCTGGGAGTGGTGGCTGACAGGCAGCTGCAGATGGTTGACTGCTGACTGAAGGTGAGGCAGTGTGTGCCCAGGTGTCCAGGAAGGCCACCAGCATCCCTGCCTAGAGCAGCAATAGTGTGGCAACCAGGACTAGGGCAGTGATCATGCTCCTGTATTCAGCACTGCTGAAGCCACACTTTGACTCCTGGGTTCATTTTCGGGGCCTTCACTCCGAGAAAGATGTTGAGGTGCTGGAGCTGGTCCAGGAAGGACAGCAAAGCTGATGAAGGGTCTGGAGAACAGCTGAGGAGCAGCTGAGAGAACTGGGGCTGTGGGGAGACCTCATTGCTCTCTACAGCTCCCTGAAAGGTGGCTGGAGTGAGGTGGGGGTTGGGCTCTTTTCCCTAGGAACAAGTGATAGAATGAGAGGAAATGGCTTCAAGTTGCCCCAGGGGAGGTTTAGGTTGGAGCTTAGAAGAAACTTTTTCTCTGGGAGAGTTCTCAAGCACTGGAACAGGCTGCCCAGGGAGGGGGTTGAATGTAAATGAAGGCAAAAATAGACACATGAAGGTTGGCTGCCTAAGGTGAAAGTATTTGGTAATGTGTCAGCAAACACTGGAAATTTTTCATCTATGTTCAAGATAGGTGAATTCACTTAGGTGGAAAATTTGATGATGGTGGTAAAGGAACAGTCATCACCAGAAGGATAAAAATGTGCTTTACACAATCTTCATTTATTGACTCACTGAGGGGCTGGAGGGAAGAGGTCTTAAACATTTTTGCTGGTTGGAAGCAGCCTAGAATCACAGAATTGTCAGGGCTGGAAGGGACCTCAAGGATCAGCCAGGTCCAACCCCCCTGCCATGGCCAGGGACACCTCACACTGCAGCAGGTTGCTCACAGCCACCTCCAGCCTGGCTGCAAACACCTCCAGGCAGGAGGCTTCCCTGGGCAACCTGTGCCAGGGCTCTCACCACCCTCATGGGGAACAACTTCTTCCTCACATCCAATCTGAATCTACACACTTCTAGTTTTGCTCCATCCCCCCCAGTCCTATCACTCCCTGACACCCTCAAAAGTCCCTCCCCAGCTTTCTTGGAGCCCCCTGCAGATCCTGGAAGGCCACAAGAAGGTCTCCTCAGAGCCTTCTCCTCCCCAGACTGCACAACCCCAACTCTCTCAGTCTGTCTCCAGAGCAAAAGCAGCTCCAGCCCTCTGCTCCTCCTCATGGCCCTTCTCTGGACACCTTCCAGCCCCTCCAGAGCCTTCCTGGCACAGAGGCTCCAGAACTGGGCCCAGAGCTCCAGCTGTGGTCTCAGCAGAGTGGAGCAGAGGGGCAGAATGCCCTCCCTGGCCCTGCTGGCCACACTTCTCTGGTGCATGTCTCTCTTAACCCAGTACATTTCCATGTAAAGTGAAGTGAGTAAGCTGCTGCAGTGGGTTCTCTTTGGATTCACACAAAGTACAATGTGAAAACCAGCGTTCCCAGGTCATTTATTCCTTCTTTTCCATCTCATTTACTTTGTACATCTGAGCTTCTGTGACACAGTGAGTGGGTTTCCAATTTATGCCACACTCATTCATGTTTTACTTCCTGTCAGTAATTAAAAGAAGACTTCTTTTGCCATTTAAAGGCTAATTTTTTTGCTGTCATAATTAAGTTTATTTCTTAATTCCCCTTAAATTTGCAGGAATCTTGGTACTGCAGATGTGATATGAGTTGGTTCATTCTTCTCAGCATGGGGGATGGGAATGGAAGACTTCAGTTTTCTATAGATTTGTGAGAAAGATTCTTTAACATTGTCTCTTTCATCCAAATCTGAGAGCCTGTCCCTGTGGCAGGACCTCTTCCACTACCAGCCTTAACTTCAAACACAGCCAGCATTCAGGAGCAGGCCTGGGAGCCTCACCATCGCACCATGTGAGCATACACATGGGGAAAGCACAACCCCATGGGGCAGGATAGGCTGGGGACTGACCTGCTGGAGAGCAGTGAAGGGGAAAAAGACCTGGGGGTCCTGGTGGATGGAAGGTTGACCATGAGCCAGCAATGTGCTCTGGTGGCCAAGAAGGCCAAGGGCATCCTGGGGTGCATTAGAAAGGCTGTGGTTAGTAGATCAAGAGAGGTTCTCCTCCCCCTCTGCTCTGCCCTGCTGAGGCCACATCTGGAATATTGTGTCCAGTTCTGGGCCCCTCAGCTCAAGAAGGACCTCAGGGAACTGCTTGAGAGAGTCCATCCCAGAGGCACAGAGCTGCTGCAGGCAGTGGAAGATCTTCCTCATGAGGAGAGCCTGAGGGAGCTGAGGGCTCTTAGGCTTGGAGAGGAGGAGCCTGAGGGTGAGCTCCTTGCTGCTGCTCAAGCTGTGCAGGGGGAGTGCCCAGAGGCTGGAGCCAGGCTCTGCTGGGGGCTGCCCAATGCCAGCACAAGGGGCAGTGGTGGAAGCTGAGGCAGAGGAAGTGCCATGGAAACAGGAGGAAGAATTCTTTCCCTGTGAGGGTTCTAGAGCCCTGGAGCAGGATGCCCAGGGGGAGTGTGGAGTCTCCCTCTCTGGAGATATTCAAAGCCTGCCTGGATGTGTTCCTGTGTGAGCTGCTCTGGGTGCTCCTGCTCTGGCAGGGGGGTTGGACTGGATGAACTTTCAAAGTCCCTTCTGGCCCCTAACATCCTGTGATGCACAAACATGTGCAGACATCTTGTTGCTACTAACACCCACTCCAGCCTCCACAGGCCTGCTCTTTGCCAACGCTTGTCTCCTGTGGGTGGCTTTCATGCTCTTGCTTAGACTGAGTACTTCTACTGACAGTCTTGTTTGTGCTCAAGATGCCAAAGGAGCTGCAGGTCTTGGTTTTTGTAGTTCTGTTTTCATGTTTGTGTCTTGCCTTCTCTTTTGGGGTGTTCTAGTACCAGGCTTGGACAAACCTTGGAGAAAGTACAGTTCTGGAAATAAATGCCAGCCTGTGAAAAGAAAGTCCTGCAGGCTCACTTTGGTTACAGTGTGTGAGAAAGCAATATTGCCCTTTCTCAGCCACTCTTGGTCACACAGTTAAGAAAACAAAGGATTGCTCTTCTTAGCAGATGCAGATCTGCAGCAACTTATTGTCCCTGGGAGAGGGAAGTGGAGATTCTGGTGGACAGTTGATTAAAATATGAGCCAGAAGTGTGCCCAGGGGGCCAAGAAAGCCAATGGCATCCTGGCTGGGGTCAGAAGCAGGGTGGGCAGCAGGGCCAGGGAGGGGATCATCCCCCTGTGCTCAGCACTGGGGAGGCCACAGCTGGAGTGCTGTGCTCAGCTCTGGGCCCTCCCTGCAGGAAGGACATGGAGGGGCTGGAGCCTGTGCAGAGCAGGGCAGCCAGGCTGGAGCAGGGCCTGGAGCCCCTGGGCTAGAGGAGGGGCTGAGGGAGCTGGGGGTGTTGAGGCTGGAGAAGAGGAGGCTGAGGGAGACCTCCTGGCTCTCTGCAGCTCCCTGCAGGGAGGTTGCAGTGAGGAGGGGACAGCCTCTGCTCCTTGGTGCCAAGCCCCAGGAGCAGAGGCAATGGTTCCAAGGTGCCCCAGGGGAGGTTCAGGCTGGCTGCTAGGAAATCTTTCTTGCCTGGAAGGGTTCTCAGGCACTGGAATGTTGTGGCCAGGGCAGTGCTGGAGTGCCCATCCCTGGAGGTGTTGAAGCAGTGTGTGGAGCTGGTGCTTAGGGCCATGGTTTGGTGTTGAGCCTGCAGTGCTGGGTGGAGGTTGGACTGGCTGAGCCTGGAGGTCTCTTCCAGAGGGATGTATTCTGTGATTCTGTACCTGCCTCATTCCAAATCCCACTGGGATTTAAAGTTAGGGTAGTCCAGATCAACAACAATCCCAATTACGTTTTGTTTTCTTCCAAGACTGAGCTGGACCACAGATGAACTCAGTGCTGTGGTGCTGGAGAAGTATTTGGCTAAAGAGGCCTTCGTGTGATGTGTATGCTTGAACGTGGGTCACATTTCATTTTGCTGCACAGTGTTCTCATTTCATGAGGGCTTTTAGCTGTGAGTGACTGTGGGAGGCAGGTACCACCATCAGTTAAAATCTCAGCAAGTAATCCTGCTACCAAGTTCAACTACACTGCAGACTGCAGCACTGAGAGGGATCAGTCCTGGGACCTGTCTTATTCAACATCTTTGTGGGTGCCATGGACAGTGGCACTGAGTGCAGCCTCAGCAAGGTTGCTGATGACACCAAAGCTGTGTGGTGCAGCAGACAGCTGGAGGGAAGGGATCCATCCAGAGGGAGCTGGACAGGCTGGAGAGGTGGGCACAAGCCAACCTCATGAGCTTCAACAAGACCAAGGGCAGGGTCCTGCAGCTGGGTCAAGGCAATCCCAGGCACAACTCCAGGCTGGGCAGGGACTGGCTGGAGAGCAGCCCTGAGGAGAGAGACTTGGGGGTGCTGGGGGAGGAGAAGCTCACCAGGAGCTCTCAGGGTGCACTTGCAGCCCCGGAAAGCCAATCAGAGCCTGGGCTGCAGCAGGAGAAGTGTGGCCAGCAGGGCAAGGGAGGGGATTCTCCCCCTCTGCTCAGCTCTGCTGAGACCCCACCTGGAGTACTGCCTCCAGTTCTGGAGCCCCTATTCCAAGAGGGATCTGGAGGGGCTGGAAGGTGTCCAGAGAAGGGCCACAAGGAGGAGCAGAGGGCTGGAGCACCTCTCCTGTGAGGACAGACTGAAGGAGTTGGGGCTGTTCAGTCTGGAGAAGAGAAGGCTCCCAGGTGACCTCATTGTGGCCTTCCAGTATCTGAAGGGGCCTACAAGAAGGCTGGGGAGGGACTTCTCAGGATCTCAGGTAGTGCTAGGACTAGGGGGAATGGAATGAAGCTGGAGGTGGGGAGATTCAGGCTGGACATGAGGAGGAAGTTCTTCCCCATGAGAGTGGTGAAGCCCTGGAATGGGTTGTGCAGGGAGGTGGTTGAGGCCCTGTCCCTGGAGGTGTTTAAGCCCAGGCTGGATGAGGCTGTGGCCAGGCTGATGTAGTGTGGGGTGTCCCTGCCCATGGCAGGGGGGTTGGAACTAGCTGATCCTTGTGGTCCCTTCCAACCCTGACTGAAACTATGAAACTCTGGTGTCACCGTGCCCTTGAGTGGGGGCTCTGCTAGCAGGGATGTGCTTTCTTCTTTTGCCTAAAATCCTGCCTTTAATTCACTTGTTTGGGCATTCCTGTGGAACTCAAATGTAGCAGCCCTTGCCCATGCTAGCACATTTCAGATGCATCAAGTTTTGTGGTAAGGCTCCCTTTCCAGCTGTAGCTTTAATTTCTGTCACTCTTTTTGGTTTTTAAGATCCCACCTGCCTTGCTTTCTGAATTCCACTTTGCTCTGCTCTGCTGAGACCTCACCTGGAGTACTATGTACAGCTCTGGAGCCCTTAGTATAGGAAGGACCTGGACCTGATGGAGCAGATCCAGAGGAGAGCCATGAGAATGATCAAGGGGTTGGAGCAGCTCTGCTACAAGGACAGGCTGAGGGAGCTGGGGGTGTTCAGCCTGGAGGAGGCACCAGGGAGACTTAATAGCAGCCTGCCAGTAACTGAAGGCTGCAGAGAGTTTGTTTGAAGAGGCCTGCAAGCAATGGCTTCAAACTAGAGCAGAACAGATTTAGATTGGATGTTAGGAACAAGTTCATTACTTTTAGGGTGGTGGAACACTGGAACAGGTTGCCCAGGGAGGTGGTTGTTGCCTGGAGCTATTCAAGGTGAGGGTGGAGAGGGCTCTGGGCAACCTGATCTAGAGGAGGATGTCCCTGCTGAGTGCAGAGGGGTTGGACTGGATGAGCTTTGGAGGTCCCTTCCAGCCTGGACCATTCTGTGATTCAATGAATTCCTTTGTTTCATTCTTGTGCCATTGGTTCTCTGCCTGCAATATAGCCCCTTGTTATCAGCAATGTTATCATTTCTGCTTGATCAGACCCCAAACCCAGCCACCACTCACATGAGTGCTCACAGTGCCTAGCCAAGAGTCTTAAAGGAGCATCAAAAGATGAACAAACCCAGTTGTGTATGACAGCAGTGACTTAAGGGGGGACAGAATGGAAAACAAAAGTAGGGTGCTCTGATCATCTCATCTGACTGTCTACAATAATCCAATCCCAGAGCTGTGCACCAGGGCTAAGGATCATCATGTCCCATTTTGCACATAGCAATAATGAGGGTTTCAGCTTTTCAATACCCAGAAATTAGAGGTTCATAGTCAGCAGCTCAGATTCTAGCCTCTGCATAAGCAACAAACATGCTGTTTAAAAAATGCCTCAAAAGAAATCTGTGTCTGCTCCACAACAAACAAACCAAACCAAAACCCATGAGGAAACAAAGAACTAATACAAAATGAAGCTGTCGTGGTGCCAGACCTGGAACCAGGCCAGTGCTGCTGCCACCAACAGAAGGAGGACATGGAACTGCTGGAGCTGGTTCAGAGGAGGCTGCAAAGATGATCAGAGGGCTGGAGAACCTCCCCTGTGGGGACAGGCTGAGAGAGTTTGGTTAGTTCATCCTGGAGAAGAGGAGGCTCCAGGGACACCACGCAGCAGCCTTCCAGTACTTGAAGTGGGCTCCAAGAAAGCTGGGGAGGGACTTTTGAGGGTGTCAGGGAGTGATAGGACTGGGGGGGGGGATGGAGCAAAACTAGCAGTGGGGATGTTAGGGGGAAGTTCTTCCCCATGAGGGTGGTGAGCCTCTGGCACAGGCTGCCCAGGGAGGCTGTGGTTGCCTCCTCCCTGGAGGTGCTCAGGGCCAGGTTGGATGAGGCCTTGAGCAACTTGGGCTGGTGTGAGGTGTCCCTGCCCATGACAGGCAGTTGAAACTGGCTGATCTTTCAGGTCCCTTCCAACCCAAACCAGTCTATGATTCTAAGCTCTAAACTGAGGCCCGGTTTGATGCTGCTAGCAGGTTTCAACCTTGTTTTATTCCCAAGAACTCCAGAGAGGATTTAGTCCTGCACTTGATGGTTGCACTGTCAGAATGTAATTTATCACCAGAGAGTGGGAGGAAGCTTTCCATTTGAAACTGCCATGTTCAAAACTTCCTCAGAGGTCGGCTGCTGGACCAGGAGGTATCATTGTATTTGCTGCAAACCACCCCAAATGTTTAGCTTCCTTCAGGATGAAGAGTTTTCTTGCTCCCTGCATTCTGTCTTGCCAGACCTTTGCATTTCAGAATAAAGTCTCTTTCACCTATTCACTGGGAATCAAATGACTGTTTCACTTGGGTTGCACTCCATGGTGAAGCTTTGTTCCTTTCTTCAGGGGGGTCCTCCTATTGGACATCAGTAGCTCATCTCCGTGCTCTACACTGCTGCCTCTGTGTATCTCTGCACCTCTTACAGAAGTGCAAAGAATGTGCCAAATCAGACACTCTGCTGTAGTTCACCAAAGCCACAGTAGCACAGAACTGTCAGGGTTGGAAGGGACCTCAAGGCTCAGCCAGTTCCAACCCCCCTGCCATGGGCAGGGACACCTCACACTACAGCAGGTTGCTCACAGCCACATCCAGCCTGGCTGCAAACACCTCCAGGCAGGAGGCTTCCACCACCTCCCTGGGCAACCTGTGCCAGGCTCTCACCACCCTCATGGGGAACAACTTCTTCCTCACATCCAATCTGAATCTACACACTTCTAGTTTTGCTCCATTCCCCCCAGTCCTATCACTCCCTGACACCCTCAAAAGTCCCTCCCCAGCTTTCTTGGAGCCCCCTTCAGGCACTGGAAGGCCACAAGAAGGTCTCCTGGGAGCCTTCTCCTCTCCAGACTGCACAACCCCAATTCTCTCAGTCTGTCTCCAGAGCAGAGCAGCTCCAGCCCTCTGCTCCTCCTTGTGGCCCTTCTCTGGTCCAAAAGATCTAACACAGTAAGGAGAGACCCAGGGAAACTCCCTGCTATTTATTCTGCTGTGAAGTAGCCAGAAATAGAGGAAACACACGACCACATTTCACAACAAATCTTGGTGAGTTTTTATTAACAAACCCTTTTGGTTATTGATTTGTGTGTGTGTCATTCAAATGCAATCTCACCATGTCATGCAAAAGGCATCTGAGAAGTAAAACCATTCTTTAGCAATGATTGCTTCCAGAATTTCCAAGTTTTCACTGACGTTCATAAGATTTTCTCTTTGTAGGTACAAAACTTTCCTAATTATTCAGGAGGGTGAATTCTAAGTTAGAATCCCCATTCCTGGAAGTCAATAAGGCCAGGCTGGCTGTGGCTGTGAGCAACCTGCTGTATTGTGAGGTGTCCCTGGCCATGGCAGGGGGGTTGGAACTGGCAGATCCTTGAGGTCCCTTCCAACCCTGACAATTCTGTGATTCTATGTTGAAGGCTCTAATCTGTGGTCCATGTTTGCCATGTATATACAAATTAATTAACTGGTTTTAACTAAGTAATTTCTTAGCACTTGGAGAAGATTACACTCTGCTTCTACTTCCTCCTGTAGTAGTTTGAGCCTTAACTGGGACTTAAGAGCTCAGATCACAGTGTCACAGTATCGCCAAGGTTGGAAGAGACCTCAAAGATCATCGAGTCCAACCTGTCACCACAGACCCCATGACTAGACCATGGCACCAAGTGCCACGTCCAGTCCCCTCTTGAACACCTCCAGGGATGGGGACTCCACCACCTCCCTGGGCAGCACATCCCAATGGCAAATGACTCTCTCGGTGAAGAACTTTCTCCTCACCTCCAGCCTAAACTTCCCCTGGTGCAGCTTGAGACTGTGTCCCCTTGTTCTGGTGCTGGTTGCTAGAGAGAAGAGACCAACCCCTTCCTGGCTACAACCACCTTTCAGGTAGTTGTAGAGAGCAATGAAGTCTCCCCTGAGCCTCCTCTTTCTCCAGGCTAAGAAACCCCAGCTCCCTCAGCCTCTCCTCCCAGGGCTGTGCTCAAGGCCTCTCCCCAGCCTTGTTGCCCTTCTCTGGACACCTTCAAGTGTCTCAATGTCCTTCTTAAACTGAGGGGCCCAGAACTGGACATAGGACTCAAGGTGTGGCCTAACCAATGCAGAGTCCAGGGGCACAATGACCTCCCTGCTCCTGCTGGCCACACTATTCCTAATGCAGGCCAGGATGCCATTGGCCTTCTTGACCCTTTGGGCACACTGCTGGCTCATGTTCAGGCAGCTGTCAATCAGCACCCCCAGGTCCCTCTCTGTTTGGCAGCTCTCAGCCACTCTGCCCCCAGCCTGTAGCTCTGCCTGGGGTTGCTGTGGCCAAAGTGCAGCTCCTGGCACTTGGACTTGTTGAATGCCATCCTGTTGGCCTCTGCCCATCTGTCCAGTCTGTCAAGGTCCCTCTGCAGAGCCCTTCAGCCCTCTAACTGACCAACATCTGCTCCCAACTTGGTGTCATCTGCAAATTTGCTGATGACTGTCTCAATGTCCTCATCCAGATCATCAATGAAGATATTAGAGAGGATGGGGCCCAGCACTGATCCCTGGGGGACACCACTGGTGCCTGGCCTCCAGCTGGATGTGGCACCATTCACCACCACTCTCTTTTCGGCCCTTTGGCCAGTTCCTAACCCAGCATAGAGTGCTGCTGGAATCATTGCCCTGGGATCTGTGTCTTGCTCACCCTGGGATCTGTATCTTGCTCACCCTGGGATCTGTATCTTGCTCGACCTGGGATCTGTGTCTTGCTCACCCTGTCAGCAAGGCTGAGAGTCCCTCCCCCACTCTCCCCTCCTCCCACCCAACAGAGAGCAAAAAAGAAAGGGAAGGAGCAAATTCACCAAGAAATGATTTGGAGTTGGCTTGGAAGTAGAGAGGTAAAGAGGTTGTTTTTTTTTAAACTATGTATATATATAACTAACAATAACAGATAAGGTTCACAAGGGCAAGGAGCAAGCATGGATGGGAGGAAAAAATAAAGACAGACAAACAAGAATACAAAACCAGTCTCTCTCTGAAGAGGTGTGGACGCAGCAGGGAGATGGATCAGGCCTGACCACATGGCAGAGGAGCAGGAAGCAGCTGCAGTAGCTCTTGTCCAGGAAGGCAGGAGCCAAGAGGAGGCTAATGGCTGCAGTGTCCTCCCTTTTATACCCTAGCTGGGCAGGGAGGGGGGAGTGGAACAGACTCAGTTTCCCAGGGGGAAAAGGCCCTGCAGGGGGCGCAAAGCACTCGTGAGCCCTTCCCCCCCTTTGTTTTCAGGATGGGTGTTAACCCACCACACCTCCACAACTTTAACTTCACCTGAGAGGAATTTCTGCAGGTATCCTTTCATGAGTTCTCTCATTTCTCCATAATTCATGCTGAAAATCTAATTTATTTAATTTATTTTTTTCAGTGATGGATGTGCAATGATTTATTTATTTATTGTGACCTGGGAATTTACTTTCCCAAATGGAATTTTAATAGGCATTGGATCAATTAATATCCATTTATCAATCTTTGCAGATGAGCTGTTTAGGATAGAGCTCTGACTACTGTCAAGAAGCCATCTTTGGATGTTGATTACTATCTGATTTCTGTCTCCTATGAAGGTTATGCAGAAATTGCTTCAGTGCTGCCTGAGGTCCTCACATTTCCTTGGCTGCAGTCACAAAGTTTGGCCTTAGAAAGACAAGCAGAAGGCTCATTAATCAGGAGGCTTTTCTGAGTTTCAGTGTTAGGGACTGCATCTTGGAGAGTCTGAAACTGTAGTTTGGAAATTGGGGAATCACAGAGTTGTTTGGGTTGGAAAAGACCTCTAAGATCATTGAGTCCAACCTTCAAGCTCACACCACTGTGGCCACTAAACCATGTCCTGCACCTTACTAACCTATCAAAGTGCTGAGCAATTGTAGGCAGATCCCAGGGTGAGCAAGATAGAGATCCCAGGGTGAGCAAGATATAAATTACAGGTTGAGCAAGACAGAGATCCCAGGGTGAGCAAGACAGAGATCCCAGGGTGAGCAAGATAGAGATCCCAGGGTGAGCAAGATATAAATTACAGGTTGAGCAAGACAGAGATCCCAGGGTGAGCAAGACAGAATCCCAGGGTGAGCAAGACACAGATCCCAGGGTGAGCAAGATAGAGATCCCAGGGTGAGCAAGATAGAGATCCCAAGGTGAGCAAGACAGAGATCCCAGGGTGAGCAAGACAGAGATCCCAGGGTGAGCAAGACAGAGATCCCAGGGTGAGCAAGATACAAATCCCAGGGTGAGCAAAACACAGATCCCAGCTTGAGCATGATACAGATTCCAGGTTGACCAAGACACAGATCCCAGGGTGAGCAAGATACAGATCCCAGGGCAATGATTCAGGCAGGCACACAGGGCTCTTTCAGTGAGGATCTAGGCTTCAGTTCACTTAACTTGGCCAGCTAAGTCCCCTCCATGTCTCAGTCTTCTTTCAATGGAGATGTATAGAAGGCAATGTTCTATAAATATCTTCATTCCTTTTCTGGAGCAGTTTTCTACCAGCACCTGCACTCCAGCACCTCCCTGGGCAGCCTGTTCCCATCCCTGACCACTCTTGGAGCAAAGAAATTTTGCCTAATCTCCAACCTAAGCCTCACCTGGTACAACTTAAAGGCCATTTCCTCTCACTGTACTCCTAGTTACTAGGGAGAAGAGACCAGCCTTCACCTCACTACAACCTCCTGTGATGCTGGGTTTCATCCAGATTGCATCTACCCTGTCCTGGATAGGGCCAGCATAAAAACCCTTAGGAAGTATTTGGGAGCCCTGGGAGTGCTTTGTCTGACAGGGACTTGGCAATAGTGGCATGGGGGTGATTCTGACTCATTCTCTGTCCGAGGTGGCTCTAGAAATACCTTGTGGAGCAGCCTCAAGTTTCCCCTGAGTTCTACCTACAGCTGCCTGCTCCATGAGAGTGGAAAACTGTCTGTGTCCTAGTGGCAGCCTACTTAGGAAGGGCATAGGAAGGATATTTTGTTTGTTGGCTGCTTCTGTATTTTGTGTTTTCATTTCTTTGCTTCTCCTATTAATGAAAGGAGGTTGGAGTGAGGTGGGGGTTGGTCTTTTCTCTCTAATATCAAGTGATAGGATGAGAGGAAATTGTTTAATTCAATTCTAGTTTAATTGTCATAATATTGTTTTCCCTTCCAAGTCTTGGCTTCATCTATTTCTACTTCTTGGGGGTGAGGGTTCTAAGATCCAGTAAGCAGGTTAGCATTTTGGTTCCAGCGAGGGGAGGATTACTGGGAGAAATGCCCCAGCTGTCCCTGCACATTGGTTGCCTTAACACAGAGTAGCCCTGGAGAGCCTTTCCCATGACACTAGAGCAGAGGATGAGCTCCAGGAGCACACTCAATACACCTTGGCTGTCAATGGGGGTATGGTCCATGGGACCAGGCTGGAGCTGGTTTGACTAAAACACCTTGTGAAATGCATTTGGTCATGGCATGTAACATAAAATGGGGTCCTCAGGCCCATGGGTGCCACTCTAGGGTGCTGAGATGGTGCCACATGATAAATTACAGGTGCAGCAGTACAGGCTGGGAGGTGATCTGCTGCAGAGTAGCCCCAGGAGAAGGACCTGGGAGTGCTGGTGGGCAGTAAGGTTCTGCATGGGACAGCAATGTGCCTTGGGGGCCAAGAAGGCCAATGGGGTCCTGGGGTGCATTCAGTGGAGTGTGTCCAGCAGAGCCAGGGAGGTTCTCCTCCCCCTCTCCTCTCTGCCCTAGTTAGGCCCCACCTGGAATATTGCATCCAGTTCTGGGCTCCCCAGTTCAGGAGGGACAGGGATCTGCTGGGGAGAGTCCAAGGGAGGGCTGCAAGGATGCTGAAGGCACTGCAACACTGCCTGGTGAGGAGAGGCTGAGAGCCCTGGGGCTGTTTAGTGTGGAGAGAAGACTGATAGGGATCTGATCAATGTCTATCAATATCTGAGGGCTGGGGGGTCAAGAGGGAGGGGACAACCTCTGCTCAGCCTCACCCTGGGATAGAACAAGAGGCAAAGGATGGAAACTGCAGCACCTCAACATGAGGAAGAACTTCTCACTGTGAGGGTCCCAGAGCCCTGGAGCAGGCTGCCCAGAGAGGTTGTGGAGTCTCCTTCTGTGGAGCCTTTGCAGCCCTGTCTGGATGTGTTCCTGTACTGGATTCTCTGGTCCTACTCTGGCAGGGGGGTTGGACTGGAAGATCTCCAAAGGTCCCTTCCAACCTCTGACATCCTCTGATCTGTGATCCTGTGATCCTAAGCCCTGTGATCCACAGGGCTTAGAGGACCAGGAAGCTACTTATAGTAGAGAAGAAAGCCAAAATGCTTGATAGAATGAGGTGAAGGCAGACTTGCCCACTGGTTGGAGAAGACTGATTCTGAGCTGCTAGGCAAATATGAAGAAAATTATCATTCTGCTCTTGCTCCAGGTTCTCTGAAGGCACAGCTAGCAGGCAGGAGGTAGAAATGGTTTTGATCTGATCAGAGTGGCTTCATGACAATTTATAGCTGTGTTTCTATTAGCATGTTGTTTTAGGGAGCAGAAGCACTTCTGGTAATTAATTTTTTTATCCCCCTTTTATTTAGAGGTTGAGAGACAGAAGGGCTGTTCTCCTGAGCTCTTGACAGTTCAGAATTGAAATATTTCTTCCTCCAAGCTAGGTGCTGAGATAAGTTTTAGCACCTGGTATACATGGGGATCAGATTGGTCTTTTATGCCTCCTGTTATTAATTTCTTTGCCTTCTATCAGCAGCTGTCATCTCTCCTTGACTGTCATGTGGCCTGGCAGGGAAAAGGCAGAAATCATGCTACCAAAAAACCTTCCTAGAAGGGTTACCATCTTTTGAGATGTCATAATCAAGAGAAGTGTGGCCAGCAGGGCAAGGGAGGGGATTTTCCCCTCTACTCAGCTCTGCTGAGACCCCACCTGGAGTACTGCCTCCAGTTCTGGAGCCCCTATTCCAAGAGGGATCTGGAGGGGCTGGAAGGTGTCCAGAGAAGGGCCACGAGGAGGAGCAGAGGGCTGGAGCACCTCTCCTGTGAGGACAGACTGAAGGAGTTGGGGCTGTTCAGTCTGGAGAAGAGAAGGCTCCCAGGTGACCTCATTGTGGCCTTCCAGTATCTGAAGGGGGCTACAAGAAGGCTGGGCAGGGACTGCTCAGGATCTCAGGTAGTGCTAGGACTAGGGGCAATGGAATGAAGCTGGAGGTGGGGAGATTGAGGCTGGAGGTGAGGAGGAAGTTCTTCCCCATGAGAGTGGTGAAGCTCTGGAATGGGTTGTCCAGGGAGGTGGTTGAGGCCCTGTCCCTTGCGGTGTTTAAGCCCAGGCTGGATGAGGCTCTGGCCAGGCTGCTCTAGTGTGGGGTGTCCCTGCCCATGGCAGGGGGGTTGGAACTAGATGATCCTTGTGGTCCCTTCCAACCCTGACTGATACTATGATACTATGATAATCTAGGACTTTGCCTGATCTGACTTTATCTGGTTCATCTCACCCTCTGTTAGCATTCTGGGCTGTTTCCTTCACTGGTTGTAACTGCTGGGTTCATGCTGTACATTGATCAATGTATTCAATTTGGGTTTAACCTCTTAATTGATTTTGCCAGTTGCCTCTAGCAAATGGAGATGAGTGGTAAACACATGTACCTAGGATTCTTTTGAATCAGATGAATGAATATTTCAGTCCCCTTTCAAGCTAGCTGAATTAATGTCACTGAACAGGAAGCAGTTGTATGTAATTATCACCTTTCACATCAAAGTAAAACTGTCAATCCCCAGCTCCAATCCTGCCTCCAGTTCTGGTGCTTCCCAGTATAAGAGTCATAGAATCACAGAATTGTCAGGGTGGGAAGGGACCTCAAGGCTCAGCCAGCTCCAACCCCCTGCCATGGGCAGGGAAACCTCACACTACAGCAGGTTGCTCACAGCCACCTCCAGCCTGACTGCAAACACCTCCAGGCAGGAGGCTTCCACCACCTCCCTGGGCAACCTGTGCCAAGCTCTCACCACCCTCATGAGGAAGAACACAGACCTGCTGGAGTGAGTCCAGAGGAGGCCACAAAGATGATCCAAGTGCTGCAGCACCTCTGCTATGAGGACAGGCTGAAGGAGCTGAAGGTGCTCAGTCTAGAAAAGAGAAGACTCTGGGGAAACCTTCTAGCTGCCTTCCAGTACCTGAAGGGATCCTACAGGAAGGCTGCAGAGAGACTTCTGGCAGAGAGGCTTCTGGCCTGCATTAGGAATAGTGTGGCCAGCAGGAGCAGGGAGGTCATTGTGCCCCTGTACTTTGCATTGGTTAGGCCACACCTTGAGCCCTGTGTCCAGTTCTGGGCTCCTCAATTTAGGAAGGACATCGAGACACTTGAAGGTGTCCAGAGAAGGGTAACAAGGCTGGGGAGAGGCCTTGAGCACAGCCCTGTGAGGAGAGGCTGAGGGAGATGGGCTTGCTTAGCCTGGAGAGAGGAGGCTCAGGGGAGACCTCATTGCTCTCTCCTACAACTGCCTGAAAGGTGGTTGCAGCCAGGAAGGGGTTGGTCTCTTCTCTTCTCTGCACCCAGCACCCAGAACAAGAGGACACAGTCTCAAGCTGTGCCAGGGGAGTTGAGGCTGGAGGTGAGGAAAAGTTCTTCCCAGAGAGAGTCATTCGCCATTGGGATGTGCTGCCCAGGAGGTGGTGGAGAGTCCCATCCCTGGAGGTGTTCAAGAGGGGATTGGATGTGGCACTTGTGCCATGGCTAGTCATGGGGTCTGTGGTGAAAGGTTGGACTTGATGATCTTTGAGGTCTCTTCCAACCTTAGTGATACTGTGCTGCTGTGTCTTCTCCTGAGGGTCTCTAGAGACAGGCCAAGGGGGAATGGTTTGAAGCTGAGGGAGAGCAGGGTTAGCCTGGAGCTGAGGAAGAAGTTCTTCAGAACAAGGGTGGTGAGTCTCTGGAACAGGCTGCCCAGAAAGGCTGTAGGTGCCTCCCCACTGGGGGATGCTTAAGGCTGGGTTGGATGAGGCCTTGAGCAGCTGAGTCTAGCTGAGAGGTGTCCCTGGCCATGGTGGGGGGGGAGGTTGGAGCAGATGATCTTTAAGGTCCCTTCTAACCAAAGCCATTGTGATCCTATGCTTCTGATGGAACCAAATGAGCTGGAAAAGGTTTTCTAGGCAGAAAACCTTTGCCTCTGGTGCTGGAGGTGGTCGGCAGTTGTATCAGAGCTTGGACTGCTAGCATTGAGGCAGTGTTGGAGGAGCTGTCTTTGTACCCCAACAAGAGATTTCTTATGCTATGATAATACAGATCTGCAGTGCCTCCAGACAGAGACTGTGAACGTGACAGCAGGGTGCTGACTGAGCAGTGTGCCTTGGATGCTGGGACACACCTTGTCTGAGCCCTGCTCACCAGGGAGCTATGCACACTGCTGTGTGTGCATTGCAGTTATTTAGCTTGGGGATTTACAGGGGAAGAAGCCTCCAGAGCTGCAGGCATCACTTACTGATTACAAGATGCCAATTAGAAAATTGTGTGATCCCTTATGCAAAATAACAGGACTCTCTCATGGAA